>OY747126.1:24252405-24808678 GCA_963556465.1 Berberis vulgaris
CTATCTCTGCTTCATAGCTATGTTTCTGTGTTGTTGTCCCACTCTTGTTCTGTCTGTTGATATTCACGAAATTATTACATAATATATCCCTTAATTTATATATGTTAGTGTTGCGATTAGTATATTTTGTTCTAATTATTTCATTTTCATGTTTTTGTAGGAATTTGAGCGTGAACGATGAAATCGCATAAATGCGACAATTTGAGGAAATGATATATTAATTTGTCGATTCTAGCGGTGGTACAAAGTAGAGGGTCACATACTTAAACCTAACCCAAACAAACCTAGGTCCACCTAATTTAACCTAAGCCCAAACCCAAAAAACTAACCTAAAAACCCAAGCCCAAGAAAATAGGAAAACCCAATTTAGGTTCTCCTCTTTTTGGAGAAAACCTCTCTTATTTACATTTTTTTCCAGCCACCACGCAAATTCACCCTGCCGGCGATCCTCGCTCGATGGGAGAACCGGCAGTGCGATCATCCCACCGTCACCACCTTACCTTGCCATCACCACCGAAATAGACCCACGCACCACCTTGCATCCAGCCGTCTACACCACCCACTCCCTGTTCTTTCATCTCCCCTGTTTCTCTCTCTAGCAACCACCACCTTCTTCCTTCCTCACCCGCTCGTCCTCGCTCTCTAGACAGAACCGCCACCACCCGATTCCATCTCGCGACAGAGCTGCCACCACCCCTGCTCTTCTGTTTGCCCTCACGCCTTTGTTTCTCCCACTCTCTCGGCCCTCCTTCCTATTTCCCTCTCTCTTTCTCACTTTTTCCCTCTATCACGACCACCGTCACAAGCGGCGCACCAGCTAGCGCACCGGCACCGCAAAAGGAGCAGAAACAGGGAGCACCGTCCCTGTTTCTCTCCCTCCTTTTTGTTCTCTTTCACGCCTCTCTCTCTGTTCTTCCATCTCTCTTTCTTTTGCAGGTACTGGCGACGGTTGGAGGAAGAAGGAGCGAAGACGAGGCAGCGCGAGGAACGCGGGTCGCTGGAGACGAAGACCAGAGGAACGCGCGACTTTTGGCGGGAGAAAACTGTTTTTCAAATAATTTGGTTATTCACACCCCGAATACTTGCTCTCTATACCACCACAGTGTAGTTGCAACGATTTTTCGGGATGCGCGTTCGTGCTGAGATGGATTCCGCCTACACCAGAGCTGTGACCACCGCCACCATGATCTTCTAGACCCCGCACCGAGGCGAAGATGAAACCACAGGGTTTCCTAGAGTTTGTTGTATTTGAATTTATTGTTTTCTATATAGTTGAACTTTAAACATAGTTGATCTATGAGTTTCAATAATTTGCTTTCACCGATTATATCCGAAATAATTATCTAGACTAGTCGGTAGTTAGAAGTACCCTTTGTTGATATTCAAAGTCTGCTTTAAATCAATTAATCTGAATCTGTGATTGTGTGTGCCGTAAGAAGACATGCAATGCTAGGGTTTAGAATTAGTTAAAATAAACCTGTGATTGTGTGTGTCGTAAGAAGACAAACAATGCTAGGGGTTTATACCTTTGCTGAAATCAATTGCGAACTTAAATTAATCTTTAGGCTAGTCATGTTAATTCTTGAAAACAATAATTTGGATTACACAAATCTCGAAGAACTTGTGGTGGATTCGATGTCTCGGTCCCCTCGCTATCATCTTATCAGTTTAATTTTAGTTGTCAATTTCATTTTCTTAATTTAGTAATTTTCATCTGCTGTAACCCCAAACTCTAAATTAGTTTAAATAAGTCTTAGAATTCGACTGTCTCGTCAATCCTAGTGGGATCGACCCGTATTTTCCACTGTCTACCAGTTAGACAGCCTTGCACTTGCGGTATTACAAGTAGGGTTTATTAGCTTATTAATTTAGGTTAATAAAAACTCCATCAAGTTTTTGGCGCCGTTGCCGGGGATTGTAACGGCACAATCGAAATCCAGGGTTGTTTTTGCTAGTTTATAAATTAGGTTTAGTTTTCTTTTTAGGAACAGTGTTACGAGTCACTTTCTTATTTGTTTTATTTGCTTGAGTTTGAATTAATTTTGCATTTATCTTGCAGGCGGTCACACACATAGGTGCTCAAGCGGGAACGAAGTGAAATATTGCGATTCGCGAGGAAATCTCAGAAATCAACTTCTACCCCGCGTCGCAAGTAACCCGATAGAGGTTCACGCTGGAGGTAACTTCTACCCACCGCATCTGCACGCGGTTTTTGTGTGATCACTTGTGTTTAGCTTGTTCTAGGTAGTATTGCATGCAAATTTGAATAGTGGCAGGATTGAGTTGAAACTTTTGTGCCCTCTCCCGCGGATAGGTTAATCACCATCTATTTTACGGTTAGGAACCTAGGCCTTCACTATTTAAAATTTGTAGCAAGATAATTATCTAGGACAAGTATGACGCTCATAGGGACCCTCTTTGGACGTTTGATAGCTTAAAGTGGTCGAGTGAAGGACCATATCCCATCTGAGAATGGTTCTTGAACTGGCATTTCACTTTGAGCTAGAAAGTGAAAAAAGAGGTAGGAGCAACTCTGTAGTGGCGGATTGATAGGAAATTACCATGCCTCTCCCACGGTTAGGTAAATTGAATTGAATTCCAGCCCTATATTAGTAACAAATCTCTAGGGTCATTTGCCATTCATTTTATTTGTGCATCATTTAGGGTTCCATTCTTTTTTTTTTTTTTTTTTTAAGTCAAGTCATCTTCATATAGTTGTTAGGCGTGCATATATTAAAAAAAAATCTTGAAACCAAGGAAATGGCTAAGGAGAAAGACTTTAAGAATTACTTCTCCCCTTCTACCTCGAGGTTCGAAATACTTCTCCCCTTCTACGATGACTCAGAAATTAGATGCACTTATGAATTTTGACTCAACCCCTACCTCCCACTAATGTTTCATTTGAGGGTTGTGTTGCATGTTCGAGTCATAGTCATTCTACAGCTGATTGTGATTTGCAATATGATTATCCTGAATATTTCGCTGAGCAAACCCATTCTTTTAATGCTAATTGGCGACCTAATTGTAATTCAAAGTCCAACTATTACAGCTCTGGTTTTGCCAATAATCAAAATCTCTCCTGGGCTCATAACTCACATCAAGGGGGACATATTTTCTCTCAGGCTCCTCAATACCCTAATCATGTTATGCCTCAATTTAACCAAGCTCCTCCATCCAACACATCAAGTTTAGAGGAAACGATTAACCGTTTTATGCAGCGCACAGAACGACAGCTTGAACATGATTCTCAGGCTATGTTAGAGTCAAAAGCCATGATTCAACACCAATCTCAAGCCATCAATAGACTTGAGATAGTTGTGGATCATATTACTGAGGCATTATCTGAAAGTGAGTTAGGAAGAGTTCTTAGTCACTCTGTTCAAAATTCAGAGGGTCAATTCATAACTGGTAACACATCAGAACCAGAGTCAAATGATGTTTTTGAGGATAATGTGATCGAAACTACTTTGTTTCATGACCCATTCCCTTCACCACATTTTCATAATGACTCACTCAACATATGCCTTCCTAGTGACTCTTGCATGAAGTCTAATTCTCAATGTTCTTTGGAGTCAAGCATCGACTATTTTCACGATATGAATGACCCCATAATTCAAGAAATAGTCAAGTCGTTATCGGAGGACGCATCTAATGAGAGACTACGTGCCATAGGTAGTGCTAATTCTAGGTTTGGGGGTGTTGTTGCGTTGTCTAACTCATCATCTTGGTGTAGTTCATTTTGTTATGATGAACCTGTACCACCCGATATATCTATAGACATACATCTTTTCATCCCGTTCATATTGACTGATGCTACCTATGTGGATCCATTGTTTGTAAGAGATGATTTCAGTTTTGACCACCCTATTGTGATACATATTCAATCTTCTGATTTGCAACTTGACTTAGGATATCCCTTTTTAGGAGTAGGTATGAGTCATTTGCTAGATATCATTGTTTGTGACCCCTTTCTGCTCAAGGTTCCCACGGATTTTCTAAGAATGCGAGTTCATTTGCATTTGCTCTATGATTTTGCATGGCGCCTTCGTAGCTTTTGGGATGTGTTAGTATACGTTGTGTCGCATGTGGTTGCTACTATTCGTTGGACGGACCCTCAACTTTTTAGGTTGTTGCTATATGATTCCTTGCCCCTTTTTGAGGAGAGTGTTTGCTATGTTCTTCCTCTTCACTTTATGGTACATCATTTATGAGGAAGAATATATGTCGGGCTGACGACGTTAAACCAAGCGCTCCTAGGAGGCAGCTTAGCTTCAGTTGTGTCATTATGGTTAGTCTGGATTGATTTTCGAGTTTTTTCTAGTTGCATTTCACTCATACTCGTTAGCTCCGTAACAATTTTGACTTACAACTTGTACATTTAATTTTTTTTATTTTTCCATTTGTATATTTTTTTGTATCCTATATTGTTTTTATCAATTTATTATGATGAGTCCACAGTTCTTATGTTTTTTAGCGTTCATTGGTGGACGATTTCGTCGAAATTGGTAAAAACTTTCCCATGGTAATATCACTCTAACTCTCATCTTTTCTTTTTTCCTACATTTGCCATGATCATCATTTTATACATTGAGGACAATGTTTGGTTTAGGTTTGGGGGTGAGGTTTATGAGTTTTTCTGCATTTTTCAAAACTTTTGAACTAAAATGTATTTCACAATTGATTATTGTATTCTACTCAATCTCCATTGAATACATAGTTAATTATGATTGTGTGAAATTTTTTGGAATTGAAAATGCATTCAAAATCTAAATTCCTTTCCAATGAAGAGGATGTGTCTTCAAGTATGCCTGAAAATTTTAGGAATGCATGCTTACACTTGTCACTTTTATATATCAATAGGAAAACATATGGTTTGATATTATCTTTAAGTTAAATATATTTCATGATATTTTTCGACTCGACCACTCTTGCACTATAAGCCAAGTTAGCATAATTTGAACTTAATCAGTAAGATATTAACTAGAAAACCTTAGAATAATAGTGGAGACTTAACCCTTGTGAGTTTCGAGACATTCTATTTTTCTTGAGGGTTATTAAATAAACTCTGACTTTTCTTGAGTTCGCATTATTTCGTTGATGATCTCATTATTCTTGTTTCTTTTTATTGATTGCTTTGAGAATGTCGTTAAAATTGAATTATTACACTAGAACTTCTTGATTTATTTAGTTGAGATGTCATAATACCGACTAGAACTTAAGAAGTGATATAGGCAATTTTTTTCTTTGAACCGTTCTTTAGCCTTTTAGCCTACCTAATAATAAATATCCGTTTGCAGCCCTTTGAGCATTTAAATAGACTTTTTCTTTGCTAACCCCATCTCCAGTACCTACTCCAGTTAGGGAGTAATATCCCATACTATTTTTATCCTTACCCAATGTCTCTGAGAATGTTTATGGTTGATATATTTTTGGAAGGGGAAAATAAAAAAAGAGTTGAAACTAAATATTCCATGAATCCTTGGGACTGAAATCTTTCATTGTCCAGAAGGGGAAAGCATGTCGTTGATTTTATAAAAAAAAATAAAAAAATAAAAAAAATAAAAAAAAGATTGATGCTTCGAAGAAAAAGAAAAATATGAAGAAGAATTTCGAAGGAAGAAAAATTAATGGTGTACAACATTGGTTTATTCTTCAGAGCCCCACGTGTTTATTAAAGGGTGTATCCATTCTCAGATAATTTTTTCGTATCCTTTTCCATTCTTGTTAGCCAAAATCTTAGCCTCATTACAACCTAATAAAGACCTAATTGATCTTAAGTAAAAGTTTGGTTCATAGATGTGGAGATTAAATAAACAAAAATTATGGCGTGTGATTCAACGTTCTCAAAGTAATTGATATTCTTGTCCATGAGATCATATTCATTTCATTCTTTTAAAGTTCATTTTTCATGATTATTATATGTGAGATGTTTGTCTTTTCATAATTTATTCTTTTTCTCACATAAAAACTGAGTGATAACTAACCAAACTCTGAGTGATTCCTTTCTGAGTGACAAGAGAGATTTGTAGTCGAAGCGTACTATTCAAAAGTTATCTAGTCGTATCTTTACTGAGAAAAATTAAGTTATGTTGATAAGGCCATTCACACACACACACACACACTTCGAGTTGAGAAAAATTGATGAAATTTATTTAACCTTTGGATACTATTAAATTGTTGTTAGATACTTTGATATATTATTCTGACATTCTTAGTTGTTTTCTGAAAATTTTGGCAATTAGATGATTACTCTGAGGATAATATATAGAATGACTAAGTTACCATGTTTTGGAAATTTATTGAGTCATAATGTTTGTGGGTAACATTTCTGGAAACTCTCACGAGACTATAACTCGTCCACTAGAGGTAATTTAGCGGTTTAAAGCCTTGTTGAACAGTTAAGGTAAGTGAAACCGATGATTCCTGTGGAAGTGAGTTAGAATTTTATTTTTATTGTTTTGCTCGAGGACTAGCAAAATATAGGTTTGGGGGTATTTGATATTCACGAAATTATTACATAATATATCCCTTAATTTATATATGTTAGTGTTGCGATTATTATATATTTTATTCTAATTACTTCATTTTCATGTTTTTGTAGAAATTTGAGCGCTAACGATGAAATCGCATAAAGGCGATAATTTGAGGAAATGATATATTAATTGGTCGATTCTAGCGGTGGTACAAAGTAGAGGGTCACATACTTAAACCTATCCCAAACAAACCTAAGTCCACCTAATTTAACCTAAGCCCAAACCCAAAAAGCTAACCTAAAAACCCAAGCCCAAGAAAATATGAGAACTCTATTTAGGTTCTCCCCCTTTTGGAGAAAACCTATCTTCTTCTACGTTTTTTCTCCTCCTCTCTTTTTCTAGCCACCACGCCAATCCACCTTGTCGGCGATCCTCGCTCAATAGGAGAATCGGCAGTTCGATCATCCCACCGTCACCACCTCACCTCGCCATCACCACCGAAACAGACCCACGCACCACCTTGCAGCCAGCCGTCTCCACCACCCACTCTCTGTTCTTTCATCTCCCCTGTTTCTCTATCTAGCAACCACCACCTCGCCTTCCTTCCTCACCCACTCGTCCTCACTCGCTAGACAGAACCGCCACCACCCGATTCCATCTCGAGACAGAGCCGCCACCACCCCTGCTCTTATATCCGCCCTCATCCCTCTGTTTCTCCCACTCTCTCGGCCCTCCTTCTTGTTTCCCTCTCTCTTTCTCACTCTTTCCGTCTCTCATGACCACCGTCGCAAACGGCGCACCAGCTAGCGCACCACCACCACGACAGGAGCACCGCCCCTGTTTCTCTCCCTCCTTTTTGTTCTCTTTCACGCCTCTCTCTTTATTTTTCTATCTCTTTCTCTCTTTTGCAGGTACCGACAACAGTTGGAGGAAGAAGGAGCTCGCGAGGTAGCGCGAGGAGCGCGGCTCACTGGAGACGAATACCAGAGGAACGCGCGACTTTTGGGGAGAGAAAATTGTTTTTCAAATAGTTTGGTTATTCACACCCCGAATACTTGCTCTCTATACCACCACAGTGTAGTTGCAGTAATTTTTTGGGATGCGCGTTCGTGCTGAGATGGATTCCACCTACACCAGAGTTGTGACTACCGCTACCATGATCTTCTAGACCCTGCGCCGAGGCGAAGATGAAACCACAGGATTTCCTAGAGTTTGTTGTATTTGAATTTATTGTTTTCTATATACTTGAATGTTAAACATAGTTGATTTCTGAGTTTCAATAATTTACTTTCACCGATTATATTCAGAATAATTATCTAGACTAGTCGGTAGTTAGAAGTACCCTTTATTGATATTCAAAACCTGTTTTAAATCAATTAATCTGAATCTGTGATTGTGTGTGCCGTAAGAAGACATGCAATGCTAGGGGTTTAGAATTACTTAAAATAAACCTGTGATTGTGTGTGCCGTAAGAAGACACACAATGCTAGGGGTTTATACCTTTGCTGAAATCAATTGCGAACTTAGATTAATCTTTAGGTTAGTCATGTTAATTCTTGAAACCAATAATTTGAATTACACAAATCTCGAAGAACCTGTGGTTGATTCGATGTCTCGGTCCCCTCTCTACCATCTTATCAGTTTAATTTTAGTTGTCAATTTCATTTCTTAATCTAGTAATTTTCATTTACTGTAATCCCCAAATCTAAATTAGTTCAAATAAGTCTTAAAATTCGACTGTGTTGTCAATCCTCGTGGAATCGACCCGTATTTGCCACTGTCTACCCGTTAGACAGCCGTGCACTTGCGATATTATAAAAATAATTTATTTGCTTATTAATTTAGATTAATAAAAACTCCATCATCTGTGGGTCAAGAGAGTTGGTGTGAAATGCCAGTTTCTTCAATGTTGCAGTTGAAACCAACCATTAACCTTTGTATGGAAACCTTTCTAAATTCACCAAATTAGACAAAATCCAAAGGCTGAAAATTCACAAACACCATTTGATTTTTCACCTTGTAATCTAAAACCAATTAACTTCATTAAAATCTTTGCACCTATCTTTATTCATATATGTCAAATAAAACAACAATTGATTTCTGGCCCATTAAAATTCATTAATTCTTCTTATCTCTTCCACCTCCTTTGTTCATCATCATCCTCTACCAAAACTAAAAGTAAAACGCAAACTAAAAATCAGCCCATCAAGAAGAAAAAGTTCATTAGTTTCTACCGAGATCTGTCTCCTTGTTCTCCTGATGATCCTCAATCTCCAAACTCTCCCCTCCTGAATCAATCACCACAACCAATGGATCAAACCACCACCAACAACTCGACTTGTTCCCTTCCCATACTGGAAATATGTGCAACGCTGTTGCTGCAGCCGAGATCAAAGCAACATAAACTTATGATCAAGATCAAGAAGAGGAGGAGGAGAACGTGGTATTCACCTACTTAATTGAAAATGAAAATGAAGGTGGTGGAGGAGCCATTTGAACGGTTTTCTTTGGAGGAGTGGAGGTGGTGATGTTTGCACACTACTATCCTCCACTTCCATAGAAGATCATTCCTATTGATAATGGCCCACTCTACATCTAGAGTAAACTTTGTAAGAGAAATCTAAGGAAATCAGATCAGATGAGAGAATAAGAAGTGAAAATGGAAGGAAGGGAGAAAAGAGGAGCACCATTTGATACCCAACGACGATTTGGGAATGGGAGGGAGGAGGAACGCATGGAAGAACCGTTTGTAGATCTGTAGATGAAGAGAAGAAAAGAGAGACGGCAAATAAAGAAAAAAGATGAGGTATTGAGGTGTGACTTTGGCCTCTTTAGTGTTTTTCCTCTTTAGGTTTACATTTTCTTTCCTCCATTCATTAAGACATGTGTACAGTGTCACTTAAAACGGGTTGAAACTGAACCGTTTGTATTTACATAATTGGAATTGGACTCAAACCGTTCTTCAATGGATCCGGACCTGATCCGGGCCGTATCTAAATTACAAATTTAAAATTCGAACCGTTTGAGTCAAAACGGTCCGGATCGGTTGGATCCGCGATTCCTCGACTCGTTTGCCGACCCCTAAGAAAAATAGTAAAATAAGAAAATATGAAGAGATTTTTCTAAATTTTTTAGAGAAAAGATATGCAAGGAGAAAAGCGAGAGACATGCAAACTATAAAAAGTCACCTCATATATATTATTAAAATATGACTAACACTTCTAATATTTCTATCTTTAAACATATATTATAAAATTGAAGATGCAAGACAGAAATATCCAATTCTTTTGACATATCCTTGAAAATTTTCATATATCGAAACTTATATTCTCTAACTTTGACCAAAAAATGTTATTTCCTTTCTTCAATTTATCTAGACTGATATACATAATATATCGTTCCTTTTTTAACGAACGACATATCCATCTGGTAAATATATTGTTTATCATCCTTCTAGGAATGTATTTAGTTTTACACGAATCAACAAATTCAAAGACATCCTTGTTTGAAATCTAAACCATCATGAAAGGTTTATGTCATTTCATTATACAACACTTGCTAAATTCAAATTGTCTGTTGGCATTAGCAGCTTCTTGAGACGAGTGCAACACGCTAAATATGGAGAATCGTCAGTTGATGGCATAAAAATATTTCCTTTACTACAATATTATGTTGTGCAAGGTTATCTCCTATGGGAGCATGACTTAATAAACATTCGAAATATTTTCCAACATAATATTGCCAAAATATAAATGTGGGCCAAAAAACTATTAGGGAATTCAGTGATTCTCCATTTCAATTTCAAAATGAGTGCAAGATTTTGTGAGTACGAGCTAAATATTTACTCTTTCCATCCTCTTAATATCTGGTGTATAGCAATCATATTCCATTTTGACAAGTTTCTTATATGTAGTAATGACACTTCATTTATATTTTGACAATATATATATGAGAATTGTTTTTCCACTGAAATTATCGTTGTAGTGAATCAGTATTAGTGGGAATATTCAATCCATCTGATTAATATTATTTTTGGCAAAGGGGTGGGTAGATGACGATTGAATAAATGAATCGATTAAATTAGTCATTCTTGCCCGAGACAAGAGTTTGAAATCCCATATAGCTTGGTATTTATAGCCTTTTACCAACAAGGTATTTGAAGTCTTTAATTTTGTTTATGAAAAAAAAACAATGACAATCTTAAGTACATTTCCTTAGGATTAATGAGTTTTATTTAAAGGAATTTTCATAATAGCTTTTGGTATACATGATGGACATTAGGGCTGAAAAATATTGAAGATTCTTAAAGTTTCATGACTGGTCTGGTAAGGGTGAGCAAAATAAGTGTTTCTAGCTATTATTTGCAGTTTTTGGATTCAACACTTTTGAATAATGACATTTTTGTTTTGTTTTTTTTGGTTTGTGTGTGCATATTTCTCATAATTAAAATGATGAGTGATTTCATAATAAGGTTTCTCCAATTTCTTAACCTTAGTGGTTCAGAAGTATTGAAACTAAAAAGGTTTATTATTGTAAATTGCTTATTTTTATGAGGGAATTGGAGTCACGTTCTTATAGTTATGATATTTTTCCTTTCTTGGTAGTATAGTATTGCACTGACAAACTAGAGACAATATTTGCAATAAGCGGTGTACACAATTTTGCAAAGGCTGATAATGTATTTCTGAATTACCAAAAATATTTATTGGTTGCATTTATAAAATCAATATTAGCTGACCCCGAAAGTATCGGGAATGGGCTTTGATGATGATGATGATTTATAAAATTAATATATGTTGAGCATTGAGCGACAATATATAAATGTGACCAATGAATTAAGTTGTACAAATTGGGTATGCGAGTGATCATGGATTCAAGCGCGACCAATGAAGACTCAACTAAAAGCATCAACTCAAATGATCATATCAAAAATTCCAAATCAAAGCCAACTGAAGACCTTATTCAACATTTAAAACCGGAGTCAAATAAAGAAGCTCGGTCGAGCATAGTCAACTTCCAAGAATACTAAAGTCCAAGAAGGTGGACTACTCAAAGGATGAAATTGAGACTAGCTATAAGTGACAAGTACATTGGCCAAATTCAAATTAAAGAGAGTATTTCGGATGACCAAATTTCAAAATCATATTCAAATCTGATGAGAGTCAACTATGACTACTAGAATGTGTAGTAGACCTGATGATATGATTGTTCATCTTCATGACCGTTCTGAAAATATAATCATTCTAACCAAGTATGTTCTTACCAGATGTAACAAGAGATAATCATATCAAAGGAGAGTCAACTATGATTGTTTCATACCTAGTCTATAAATATAAGACCCTCTCATTAGCTCATTCTAACTTGGAAATAGTGAGAAGCTTCAAAGAGAGCCAAAGAACATTTTATTAGAAAGATTCCTAGAAGAAGAGAAGTTTCCCTCCAAGTTCAAGCAAGAAAATGATCTCCATTTCTCCAACTCTCTATCTATCATGCATGTGCTTCATTGAAAATGAGAGTTCCAATGGCTTATATTATAAGCTTCATTTAGACCAAACAATTTTTATTTTTATTTATTTATTTAGATTTATGCATTGTATAAAACCATTTGTTCCTCACCCCATATCTTTAGACATCTAAGGGTGAAAATCACAATTTTAAAGATCTATAAATAAGTGAGATTCTGAGTTCAAACATTTCTCTAATCCGTCTATTGTGAGACATTTTTAGAGAGCCAAGTCAAGTGTTGTTGTCACTTGCATTTTCAAGTTTTTGCGTGAACTTAAAGGGCCTTGTGAGGTTGTGGAGAGTAGTTTTGGGAGTGGAGTTCCCATTAGAGCGTGTTTTGAACTTTAGTTTAAGTAGAATACAATAAGAGAAGCTTGTGGCGTGCACACCCTTTAACTGAGGAAGTAACCAATTGAAGTCAATCAACTTAATTTAGGTCAAAGTGACCTCGTTCTATGTGTATTATGGTATTGTCTTTTGCTCTCTATTTTTATTTTTTTGACTTTCACTAGTTGATGCATGCATACTTTATTGCTTGAGCTTAATTCTCTTTTTTCTAATTGTATATTTTAAAAGTGATTTATGATTATCAACCCTAAGTCTACCTAGCTTTTGAAATGTCTTATATGGTGTTTCAATCGGAGAGAAGTCGTCCAAACTTTAAATAGTGAAATTTACAAAGAGTTTGGGAGTTTTTTTTTTAATTAATTGGAACATTAACTCTTCTGCAAAAGTTCAAAAAGTTTTCAAAGTTTAAAAGGTTTTTTCCAAAGATATTATTCACCTTTTTCTAATCTCGCTCATCTGGTCTAGGCGCAATTTTAAAGGCAACTATAAACGAAAACACCATCATCCTATGATAAAGTCAGACAGAGATATGAGGAAGGCGTAATGCTGTAAACAAAGAATTTGTAGCATACCTTAGCTTACCAACCTCATGTCTTATTTATAGTGATGGAGTCGACCAGGCCATCGGTGGCATAGTTTAGGGAAGAAGATCTTCGTGGAGATCCTTTTCTAATTAGGAGTCGTGTTGTGGAAGGAAGTTTCCCTGTTAGACTTATGCTCCTAGATACGCGAGAGATAGTTCCCAATCAGAGTGTTGTCCATAGATAGAAGTTTCCATGTGTGATGTATACTCTGGTATTTGCTTCCTAGTTGGAAGCAAAGTATTGTTGTCTTGCCTGTCCGAAGCTGATCCCTGAGATACTTGCCTTAATAGAGCTTTTGGGTATTGGGGATAGCTATGAGACGCGTGGGCTTAGTAGGCTGTAATGATTTGGGGTCCGTCTGGTGGACTGCATTATGCAGGCTTGAAACCGCTTAGGCCGGATCTGTGTTGGGGTGTCGCTTGGGCCTGTTATTTCTTGAGATCATCATGACACATGTACGATGTAGAAGAGAAGGCGTTTTGGTGTATCATCAGCTACTCACCTTGAGTTAGTAGGCCATTGTACCGGTTCACTAAATCACTTCTTGAAAATATACGCCGCTCATGATGATTGAGTTTGAACCGTTGCTTGAGTCGCACACTTCATTAATTAAGCGTGCGTCAATTCAGTGGAGAAGAGGTGGGAAACCAATCCCTATTTAGATCTCCCTTTCTGCTGAGATTGCCTCTTCTATTTCTTTGCTTTTAGAGACTTCGCTCTGTACACCTTTTGATTGAAAGTTTATTCACCTTTTTCATAGCTTGCCAAAATCATTTTGATGATGAGCTTCTAGCCAAAGACATTTGGGGTCCTTGAGGACCTGCCATTATGCTCTGAGTGATGATCAAACGTTGATGTTTCCTCCGGAAGGGTTCGTTTGTTTCCATCGCGGGATACTTCAAAATGGAGTCCATTTTCCCGTTCTTGACGAGATATGGGGCTTCTTGGAATTTATTGGAATCCATCCTGCCCAATCGATACATAATGGGTACAGGATTATCCTTCTTATTTTGATCAGGGCGAAGGATACTGGTGTCAGCGTGACTCCGAGGGTGATCTAGTTTCTAACTTCCCCTTGGCTGAATGATCACGCCCTTTGTAAGATGACATCACCGGCTCGATTCGGGAAGTTGCTGGATGATTTCAAATTCTGGTAGAAATACAACTTCTTGGCCTTTTCGGGTTCGAAGTACTTCGAGTTCAAGGGTCGTCCGTTTGAGTGGGACTTCAAGCCACTTCGTAAGTATAGTTTCATTTT
Organism: Berberis vulgaris; assembly: GCA_963556465.1. Lineage (NCBI taxonomy): Eukaryota > Viridiplantae > Streptophyta > Magnoliopsida > Ranunculales > Berberidaceae > Berberis > Berberis vulgaris. Next base: position 24,266,574 of record OY747126.1, read on the forward strand.
TTGACTTCGTTGCATTGATTGTATGTTGATCATTGCATGTGTTTCCTTGTAGGGAGGTTCCCCACTACTCCTTTTTCTCCGGAGGAGCAAGTCACTATGAAGGCATTCCGCGACATGCCGTGGATGAGGGTGGAGAACGTTATTTATCCTATTAAGTTCAGTCGTAGTAGACTGTGGGCCAACTAGCACGTTGGCCCCATTCTTTATAGAGTGTTGAAGGTTAAGTTCGAAGATGGAACCCCTTCCAGGAAGAGGAAGACTTTCAAAGTTAAGGCTTATGCCTTGCCCAACACAGAGGGCATTTTTGAGATGTTTGCCTCTTTTATAAGTTTGAAGAGGTCTTGCGCTGGGGTCGAGCTGGCTTACAAACGGTCTGCTCCAGTGAGCGAGGAGCGTGAACTTGACCAGTCCGCTAGGGTGGAGGTCGAAGTATCTAGGAGAAGGACCACCTGCAATTAGCAGGGGTTGATGCATCGAAGCTGAGTACCACGCAGCTTGAAGCTTTGAGTGAGAAGTTGATGTTGGCTGCTATGTCGGCTTCTACTGGTGCTGACCAATCCAGAACCTTTTTACTGAAGGGTTCTGATGAGGATTTGCCTGAGGTTCCAGAGTCCAATCGTTCCACTGGTGGATCGTCTAACAGTAGTCGCAGTAGCGTGGGCCATCCCTCTTGTAATCCGCATTGTTCCCCATCTCGTTTCAGACCTCATATAAAGGTGATGGAGGGTCCGTTGGACAATTCACTTCCTTCTCTTCCTTTGGATTCCGCTGAGTCAGCTCGCAATAAATGGTCGGCTGATGGTGACAAAAGGAAGGTCGTGGATGAGGGCCTAGGTATGGTGGCGAATACAAAAGGTGGTGCTGGCGTGATTTCGCATCTGGGAGAGTTCCATCCGGATCCACGAATGAGTTTGTTTGCTCCGGACGTGGTGAAGATGAGCAACCAAGCCTAGCACCAGGAAGTTGTCGTTGACTATGCTTTGAGGAAGCACATAAACAAGCGTTACAGCTTGTTGATGGACCACGCTCCGAAGCCCAAGCAGAATATGCTGGAAGGGTGTATGGATAAGGATTTGAAACACCGTATGCTAGGGATGTCCCATTTGAGCCAGGTGGTCATCGTTGGGATGAAAGTTGAGGCGGCTCGTGAGAGGGTGTACACCATGGAGCGTGTCTTCTCGATTATGCAGAAGTTGTATTCTGATGCACTTTTCGAGATTGAGTTGTTGAGAAAGTAGATTGAGGAGAAGAGACTGGAACAGTCAGCCGTTGATGCCGAGACTCAGAGGGTTTGTCTAGAAGCCTGTGAGTCTGATTTAGCAAAGGTAATTTTCGCGAGGGACAGATTCAGGCAAGAGTTGGACCTGGTCCGCCGTGATCTGGAAGTTGCATAGGAAGCTGCGACTATAATGCGCTCTGAGTTGCAGTTTTTGTTGAGGACAACACCATGAAGGAGTCTGAAGGGGTTGCCCAGAGACAGCAGTTAGAGACCGACGTGTAATTCAAAGCTCAGGAAGCGAGGAAAGTCGGTGACCAACTTCTCCTGGAGCAACATGAACGTAGTGCAATTAAGAGTAGCCTGGCTATGGAGCAGTCTCAGGTTAATGCGCTAACCGAAAATTTGGAGCTGTTGGAGCGTGATATTGCTGAAGCAAAGGCGCAAGGCAAGTGTGAATTCCGTTGGGTCGTGCATGGGAGGTTAGAATTCTTGGCGCTAATGAAAGAAGAGCATCCGGAATGGGACCTTGCTTATTATAAGAAGATGTCTTATGCCGACTTCAGAATGGTCTCTGCATCATCGAAAGAAGATGGCAATCCGGATCATGGCGCTCAGATTATGGCGCATACGGACGTAACTCCGGCTCCTTCCTCCGGTAAGCTTAGTTTTCCCATATCTATACCCCTCTTGATGAGGAGTAGATTTTGTACATTCGCACTTTTTTGTTTCAGCTGTTAATGAAAACAGGTTAATGTTGAGTATGTTTTGTACCCGCATTATGTTCGGTCTCCCTCTTACGCGCTTTTCGTTTTGCCTTGTCATTTTACTTTGACACAAGTCTGGTTGGGTTAGCAGGAAGCTGAATGGTCTGTCTGCTATCGAGAGTTTGACAATTTATGACGCAAATGATTCTGACCTTCTCTTCTGTGAGTTTTCAGAGTCACTATCGCTCGGTTACATCGAATAGTGGGCGTTCTGTGGATGGTTTGGCAGTGGGTTACGCTATCCAGGCCATAGCTCATCCTTAAGGTAAGCCATTGGAGACTTAAGTTGCATATCTGACTGTCGGTTGTGGTTGCTAGCATGAGTGAATTGTGCCAAGCACATGTGTTGTATTTGAACTAGAACACTTGTCCCAAGTCAGGTTTTGTAAGCTCGAGCTGACATCTTGTGTAGCATTCGTCTGCGTGTCAGCGGGTTGATCTTTTAGCTGGCTCGAGTGGCCACTACTGATAGTAGAATGTCAGCCTGTGTGAGCGTAAGAACGTTGCTTAAGCTATAATTTACTTCGGCGATTGTTGTTTTGAGAAAGAGCGGTGGTCGCGTGGCGAGCCATTGACATCAGTCGGGGCTGACTGGGCTCCCACCTTCCAAACAGTCTATACCCGCACAGAGCTGATTACAGGTTTGGGATGTGAGAATTTGGCGATCATGGTCTACTGGAGAGCGATGATCCCGTGGTGAGCCGTCAACATCAGTCAAAGCTAACTAGACTCCCACCTTCCAAACCATTTACACCCGCGCGGAGAGCGCTACAATTTTTGGATGAGGGGATTTGGTGACCATGGTTTGTAGAAGAGCAATGGTCCCATGGAAAGCCGCCGGCATCAGTTCGAGACTGACTAGGCTCCCATCTTCCAAATCATCTACACCCATGCGCATCGAGATGCAAATTTTGGAGTTTTCAGTGACCATGGTCTGTAAAAGAGCAGTGGTCTCGTGGCAAGCCATCGGCATCAGTTCGGGACAGACTAGGCTCCCACCTTCCAAACCATTTACACCCGCATGGAGCGGGCTACAAATCTGGGAGTTGGTAATTCGGCGGCCATGGTTTGTAGAATAGCGGTGGCCCCATGGAGAACCGTCGACATCAGTCGGAACTGACTAGGCTCCCACCTTCCAAACCATCTACACCCGCACGCAGCGGGCTACAGGTCTAGGCCTTGACCAGAAGGTTTCATTGTCAATCATCACTGGCTAGGCTTACCTGATCAGATTCGACGACCGTTGTCCACGAAGAGGGCGACAGTCTCTGGTGAGTCGTAGTCACCAGGCCTAAAAGCGCTGATTAGACTCATACTTCCTAAGCCATAGACATTTGCGCGCAGCGAACTAGGTGTTGGGATGAACCAGAAGTCGTCGTCATCAGTCAAAACTGACTAAGCTTGCCTGGTTAGGTCGGGGCTCCGCCTGTTAAGGGCGTGCGAGCCTACTTCCACAGTTAGAGTGCATCGTGCGAATTAGTTTCCTTTTGAAGATAAAAAAATACCTTAAATCAGCTGGTGATATGCAAGTGTGATCCGTGTGTCAAAATTGACTAGGGTTTCTATTGCTCGTGTTAGCGTCGTGGTAGAATACAGCTTGAATAGTGGGCTGAGCCCCCTGTCGTAGGATCAAGAAGCACGTGTACAACGTAGATTGCATGGTGACACGCGTACGGCAAAGATCACGAGACGGTTGAGTATCGATTACTCCCCCAATTAATGGGGTTGAATGCAACATCATTAATTGGATGAACGTGGTCCTGTGCAGTTTCCTTAGGAATCGTTGTCTCATCGTTTCCCATACGGTATTCAATGCTGATAGTTAATGTTCAAGCGCTTGTTTGAAGAACCACTATGTCTATATAATGGTGTTCCTTTATCGTTGTAGGCATTATCTTATACAGAACGCACCTCTTCAGATGCTCTTATTAAAAGAATATGCTTTGGGTTTTCCAAAAGCTGAAAGGGGATCTCCAACGCTGGAGTCTTCGAATGTTCTGGCATTTGTGCTGATGAGTCATGGTAGGACTTGTTATGTGTGATTACCTACTCTGGGTGAGCACCCAATTGGTTCACTGAGACATTGTAATTTCTTATCGTATTTCCTAGAAGAAGTACGAACTTTCCCGCAAGGGATGAGTCTACCGTTTACGTGTTGGTGCCCTGTCGGTGCTTCGAACCGCCTAGTTTTGGAGATAATACCAGCAACCAACCTTGGAGCGGTTGTTTTCTTCCCATTTCAGCTAGCTCTGTCATGTTGCGCTGCGCTGGAATTCAGGATTGTGGGGCGGAGTGGAGTTGGACATGGCATGTCAGAGTGGGCCATTGACTCCTAGATGCCCCACTCATCCCTCAGCGGGGGGGTGGGGGGGGGGGGTGCACTCAATTTGTTTCAACCTGATACTTATCCCAAGTTCGTATGGTTGAGCGGATCAAGCGTGTGAGTTGGTCGTAGCTTCGGTTGGAGTTTCGCGGGGCCTCCAGTTGCTGACTTTGTACCACCTCAGGCCATATTTGAGGGGTGTGTCCCTAGAGGCATTGAATTGAATGCCCTCTTTCATGTTTTTCTTGCTCATGGAACATTTTTTTCGGAGAAGTCGCTGAGCGGAGTCTACCCTGGGTACCCTTGTTGTCGCTTCTGAGTCTTCTTCTGTAGTCGGACTGCTTAAGCGAGTATTTACTGTATGTCGCATCATATTCGGATGCTTGTAGTCTTTTGTACCCGCCTCTGGGCGTTCATTGTTACATCTTTCCAGTAATCAATAGAGTGTATTTGCGTAATTCTCTTTTATTTATTAAATGATTACAAATCACATAAGCTCCCAAGAATTAAAACTCTACATTGACTATGGAAAGAAAACTAGATAACCAAATAGATTGATTGCTGGCGGAGAGAGGTCAACCCAACCCTGAAGTAAATTCGCATGGCCCTTGCTTGGATCGTGATTACCTTCAGCGAACTACCAAGTTTCGTTGACGCTGTTGAGGTTACTAAAGAGTAAACCTTGCGTGGGAGGTCCTTCTGCGCCCACTGATAGTTGTGGGGTCGTGCTCCCATCTGCATTGATCTCTCCGCTTTGTCGAGTTGAAGAGCGGATTGCTCATGTAATGCTGGAATGTTCTCTGCTGCTAAGTTGGGTCACCGTTGTTGGGATTTTGTCTCCGTGTGAGTGGAGTACTTTTCCATAGTTTGTGGGTCTGGCTTTTGTTCAACTTGCCCTATGGGCTCTAGCTGGATCTGGGAACATTCTATCTGCTTCAGTGCAGTGTAATGGCAACCTCATGTCGTTGGTTGGTCCCCGCAAATTGTTCCCTTCTAGTGGTTACCGGTATACTTGACGCACTGGTGAATGGTGGAGACTACTGCCTCCATCTGGTGAAGCCACGATCTTCCCAGGATGAGGTTATAGGTAGACAGTGTGTCTACCACCATAAAGTCCAAGAACATGACCTTACTTAGTCGTGGCTCTCCTGCCACCATTGCTAATCTTATCTTCCCGGCCGAGAATCATTTCTCTCCGCTGAATCCAATCAGTAGGTAGTCAGATGATGTCAAGTTCTCCTCCTTGAGGTCCATACTGTGGAACGCGTTGTAGAACAGGATGAGGGAGCTTCCCATGTCAACCAGGGCCCTCTTCACTTCCCACCTTGCGATAGAGACCGAAATTACAAGAGCATCATTGTGCGTGCACGAACGCCTTCGAGGTCCTTGTCCGTGAAGGTCAAGGTTGGGATGAGGCTCTGTATCCTCAAGTGGTATACACGTCTATCTTCATTTGTGGGTTGTGTCTACATCTCTAGTAGAGTTAGATTGCGGGACATGTTCGACTGGTCTTCCTCTTATCCGACTCCGTAAAGAACATATATTATGCTCGGAGTCTTCTTCTCAGTCTCATTGACTTCCTCTCCCCTTTCCCTGGTTCAATCCTGTCATTTCTTTCAACCCAATAATTTCTTTAGCTTGCCCTCGCGAATCCAATTTTCGATCTCATACCTTAGACGCTTGCAGTCGTTGGTGTCGTGGCCACCCTCCTTGTGGTATGAACAATACTTTTTGTCAAGATTGGAGGGGTTTATACGCTGCTTTGGGGGCCACTTCAGATCTTCCTTGTTTTCATGGAATTAAGGATGTCCGATAAGCTAGAATTGATAGGGGTCATGGATTTGGATTTTAACGTAGTTGGAAGCTTTCTTTGGCCTGGCTCGACCAGGGTCCGACCTATTGTCGTTGTGCTTTCGCTTGTTCCTTTCTTCATCTTCCCGCATTTTTCCTACTTTCTGTCCCTAGAAACGAAGGGTTTCTTCTCTACTTCAGTTTCCTTCTTTGCAGTTAGCATCTCTTCCAGGGTGATGTACCTCTAGGCGCCCTTCAAGAGTTTTGTCATATCCAGGGGGTTCCAAGGTAAGGAAGTCATAAAATTTTCCATCTCTTAAGCTCGCGGTAAAAGCCGCCATCGCTGCAGTTGTCAATGAGCATTAGCTCAACATTGAAGTGCGTGACATACTCTCTTAGCATTTCGTTAGATGTCCGCCTCAAAGAGAATATGTAGTGTGGGCATTTCTTGATCCACTAGCTTCCGACAAAACGCGGCAGGAATTCTTTGGCAAGTGTTTTGAATGAGTCGATCGACTTTGGTGGGAGGTTGTGGAACCATGTCAGTGCTGACTTCTTCAGGCTGGTAGGGAATGTTTTGCACATCATCGACTCATAACCTTTTTTGAGCGCCATGACTTGTCGGTAATGAAGCAAGTGATTGAACGGGTCGCCGGTCCAATCATAGAAATTGAGCTTTGACGTTCCCCATGTTCTCCATTGTTGCGTGATCTGGTGGTCACCATCTTCTTGTATTCTGAAGAGAAATGATGCTAGTGATTAGTTAGGAACTTTGTCGACTCCACGGACGGCGCATAACTGATGCAGTCAATTTTCACTCCCTGTTTGACCTTGACCTGCTAACCTACACAAGGAATGCACATGAGCCACGGACCACCGTTGTGATGGTCGATGTCACTTCGATGCTAAAGTCAGACAGGGATCTGAGGAAGGCGTAATGCTATAAACAAGGAATTTATAGAGTACCTTAGCTTACCAACCTCATGTTTTATTTATAGTGTTGGAGTCCTGATTCAAGTAGGTCATAGGTGGCGTAGTTTAGGGAAGAAGGTCTTCGTGGAGATCCTTATCTAATTAGAAGTCGTGTTGTGAAGGGAAGTTTCCCTGTTAGACTTATGCTCCTAGATACGAGGGAGATAGTTCTCAATCATAGTGTTGTCTATAGATAGAAGTTTCCATGTGCAACGCATACTTTGGTATTTGCTTCCTAGACTACACCACATATCCTTATTGATAGCATTTCCCAACATCACTTTTCACAATTATGCTATGAAAAATTAATTTTTAATGGACTTTAAAATTGGAAAACATTGTCTAATGAAAGGCGGGCTTTTTGGTGCCCCCCCAAAGAAAAAATTCACTCGACCTTTATCTCTCCTCTTGCTAGCCTTTATTCCTCTCCCTCTCATCTTGCTCGCTTCTGCTACATCACCCAATCGTGTGTCCGTCTCTTCTCTCGTGTGCAATAATGGAGTTTAGTCGTTTCCACTTCTAAACACCACCACCACTTCCTTCCCTAGAGCAAAACGAAGATGAAGAACAGATCATCAGCAGCGAAAACAACGGCAAACCTTCTGGCTTCTCCACTCCCTCCCGAAACCTCTCATCTCTCCCGCGACTCTCCTTCGAAGCCGTCATTCGATTTCAGTATGAAAGGCTTTAAAAGCTCCGCCTCGAAGAAGAATACCTTGACCACAGCAGCTGCATCTATTTTGATCCAATCGAGAACCCAGATCTCCTTCCGAGAAAGCACCGACGACAATCTCAAATCTGAAGGATCTCGTCTCCTCTCGATCTGTCTCACTCTGAGATTCTCAAGGAATTTGAAGCCTCTCAGTTTCGTCTCTCCAAGCGATTCAAGGTGATTTTCATATTTTGATTTTTGATTCTATGTTTCTTTGATGATCAAACTGTGTTTTGTTGAGTTCTGTTACCGTTTCTGCACGAAGAGTTGAATTATGAGCAATAAGTTTTAATTTCTTTGTGATTTGAGTTTTGTTAGAGTTTGAAATGTTCTTGAGAGGTTCGGTTTTGAGAATTTTGTTCTCTTTGTTTTGTTTAATGGTGCTTTACCGAGATTTGACGCATCATTTCTCCCTTTCTGAATTCTTTTGTGCTTTGATGTTTGAAAAATTGTTCGATCTCAGATTGATTGATTTCAATGAGAGATTCTTGAGGGTTTTTTTATTTGAAATTTGTGTGAACAATTGTTTGAAATTTGGATGGATAAAGACGAAGCACACGCAAGTTCGAGTTCAAATCCCCATCGAATACAACACCACTAGTCACAGTATCTTTAGATTCCACGCCAAAGAGGTTTGTGAGGAAGCTAGATCTTAGTAATGCTTCCAATGGCGTTGTGACACAGGATAATCAACATCACGAGCATCAGATAGATTTGAAGCTGCTTTCAAGTCCTTACTCGCCTATACTTCCTCGATCTTCACTGAAAAGTTTGTGAGTTTTCTGCAATTTTAGCCTCTCAATGTCTAAAGTTTTTTTTTTTTTTTAAGAATTTTACACATTCTTCTTCTCACTGTTTTTGAAATCTCATCTGCGAATATTGTTTCATTGGAACTTACAACTTGTTTGATTAGAGGGACGCTACAAGATTGCAAATTTTTCAAAATTTGAAATCAACGTGGTAAGAATTTTACACTTCCAAAATAAATCATGCTTCGCAAATAAAAAGTTGATAGTAGAGAAAAACTTTAGCTTGATACATATGCCCATCCATTCTCTCTAGCTCACCTTTATGTCTTTTGCACACAGTTGAAAAGGTTAGAGTGGTCGAAAAATGTATGTTGACAATTAATTTGTAGATGTGATATAATTTGGAAATGGTAGAAAGTAGGATATGATATTTTATGAGTGAATTAAACAGAAATAGATTATGTTTGTCGGTTTATGTTTATCAAATGAATTTTCATATTTGATAGAATTAATTACTAGGCTTGCCTTTTGTACAAGTTTAAAGTTTTCTTTCTCATCTTGTTTCAGGAGACGAGAGTTACCGAAATTGCGACTGTCTCCTAATGGTGATTCAAGAGATAGTACATTGAAGAAACCAATATGCAATTGCAAAACTCGCGATGCTTGAAGTTGTAAGTATAGTATCTCATGCTATTGGCTTTTCCCAAGTTCTGAAAATAGGTTAATATGTTTCATGTCCGGAGTTGCTATGCATACAGTCTAGCCATGAATTTGGGTTTGGATAAGCAGTTAATGTCCCCTCATTTAAGGTTTTCAGAATATATTTTCTAAAGCATAGAGTTGTCAGTTGTAATATTTAGCCAAGGTTTTGTATGCTCCAGTTAAGTAAGTAATTTTACAAATCTTTTGCTTAAGGTGGATGGGCCCCAAATGCAACACTGTAGAAAATCCATGAAAAGAATCCAATTATTCAGCAACTAAGTCTATAAAGGAATCCTGGTATTTTACATTTGACCATTTTTAGGAAACTATGGAACATTGATATGTAGGAACAGATTCAATGCTCAAATAATCTTGTCAGAATTGTTTTGTGGAATGCAATCATGAAAGGCTTTTCAAATTGGTCCATTAATCATTGTTTTCACTTTGTTCTTGAACATCTTTTTTCTGAAGGGAGTTTAAGTTGAATTCATATAATTAGTGATGTTAGCAGGGTGAGCAGATTTTAAGTGATTGTAACTCTGAAAGGACTACAAATGCATTGAATTTAATTGTCCCGTTAAACAATTTAGTCAGAAATCGAGAAACAACTAGAAGGCATCTTGCAAGATGGTGTATGTTGTTTAACATGGTTACCTGCTCCAATGAAAGCACCCAACGTCCTTCATTATGATATTATCAATCATGTCACCCCCTCACATGCTGACAGACATTTGTTCATGAATCAGATACTTTGCAAACACATTCTATTTATTTATTGTTGCATAGGTTCTTCATTTATTTAGATTCAAATCTTTTTAAGCAGAATGCATCAGATAGCACTCAGGTTTTAGTTTATTGTATTCTTTAAATTGTTCTTCACTGAGATAACACTCAGGTTGTAGTTTATTGAGATTGAATAGTTTTAATAATGCATATATATTATATATTTCTAAAGAATTATCCATTGAGATTGAATATGTTGACAATTGTGTGCTATGATTTCATGGTTAAACAAGTTTTTTTAAGGTTCTTTTTATTCAGTTTAATCTTCATGTGTGGTATAGTTGTTTGTTAAAAAACTCATATTTGTTACTAGTTTGAATTTATATTTTGACGATGTTCTATCGCTGCAACTCATGATACAGCTGCATGTTATTGGTTTGAATGGAAGGAGCAATTGTGTATGTGTAAAATGGATGGACTTGGGTGAACTTTTTGTTTTTTCGTTTGCTGCAACTCATGATACGCCAAGATTTTTTTTGTTTTTTGTATATATATATATTCCATGTAATGCAATGCATGCAATACAAACACGCCTCTTTGTGAGTTCAACTATTAATCTAGTGAAAAAATCCTTATCACATCAAGTATGTTGAACCTGTCATTAACTAATACTTTTCTTGTCTTCTTGATATATTTTCCCGACGTAAAGATAGAGTTCGTCAACACATGTTCCTAGCTTTTTTAAGATGGTAACATTGTGTTGTAATTGATATTATCCTATGTGCATGGTTGGATTCTATTTACTAGTATGATTATGAAGAACCATGTACTAGCTTATTTTGGATTCTATGTACTATGTTGATGAGACTTATTTTGTAAGAACCATGTATTGACAATGGCACTTTTATATACATGGTTGGATTATATTATTGTTGATGAGATTTTTGTATATTTGGATTCTATTTACAATTGCACTTTTATATAGTTGGATGTTATTTACTGTTGCACTTTTTAATAGCAGATACAGATTGCAAATGATACGTAAAGCTTTTTAATAGCAGATACAGATTGCAAATGATATGTAAAACTACAAATGAGCAAAAAAAAATGGCATAGACTTTTAATAGCATTTTTAAAGTGTCATGAGTAATTAATTAACAGCTTTTTGTATATAATTGTCACAACATTTTATAAATGTTGTGAATGAAATTACAACAGTGTACAAACTATATAACAACATTTTCTAAGTGCTATTAAAGGGGTTACAATAGCGTAAAAAAGTATATAACCACATTTTATAAACACTATTACATGATTTACCATAACATTTCAAAATTGCTATTAAAAGAGCACTTTTAATAGCGTTCCAAAAATGCTATCATAGAGACAGACTTTTAATAGCGTGGCCTGATACAGCGTGTCTGACAATGCTATCGTATCCAGTTATAGCAGTTTTGGCATGTGCTATAAATGAGGATTTGTGGTGTAGTGCTAGTTGGAAGCAAAGATACTTGTCTTAATAGGGCTTACGGGTATTGGGGATAGGTGTGAGACGCATGGGCTTAGCAGGCTGTAATGATTTGAGGTCCGTCTGGCGAACTGCATTGTGCGGGCTTGAACCCGCTTGGGCCAAATCAGTGTTGGGATGATGGTTGGGCCTGTTATTTCTCGAGATCATCTTGACACATGTACAGTGTGGAAAAGAGGACGTTTTGGTGTATCATCTACTATAATTCTAAGTGTAGTTTTGTTGAAGTAAGAAGAAGAGTTTGTGTGCAATTGATTTTTTATAGTTTGCACATAATGTCTATACTATACTTGTAGTTTTTGGAAATATGAAACTCATTATAAACTTATAGCAATCGTAAAAATGTTGCATGAAATTAAGAGGCAAAAATTCATCTTGAAATCTAAACTATAGCATAAGTGAACCACAACATAATGTAACGTTATGACGGCGCTAGTATAAATAACAAAAAATTTACCTTAAAATGACCAAACTAATTCAAAACCTATATTATTTTTGAAAAAAAAGTTAAATGGGATATCTCTATTTTATTGGACTACAAATACTACCTTAAAAAAATATCCCGAGAGTCATTTATACAATTTTGGCTCTTGACAAAATTGTGGTATGTGTGCAACAACTAATAATATCATGCATATGATGGGTTTAAGGTTTTTTTTTTTGCATGGGCAATAGTTATACTTAAGCCCAACCAAGTTAAAGTCATAATTCATTTCCTTAATCCCTGCCTAAGAGATATCCTATAAATTTGCAAGTCAAGGTAGGCATATTGGAGCTTAAGTTAAGCTTGGTTAAAACGTACAAGTATTGTTGAAAAAAATAAAATAAAATAAAATTTGAATGCAAGTATGAGAAATTTCTTTGTTCGATCGATTAAACTAGTGACTTTTAATGTTTTGAGATAAACAAGATTTGTAAATCCCTAAATTATTATTCAATATACTGTTAATTTAGAGTTCATATGCATTAATAAATCATACTTGGCAAAGTGATCTCCTCCATGCCAACTTTCCTACTAAAAAGGCTTCTTATTTGTGGTTCTTTGTGGAAATGATTGGGCCAAATGATCCCCATCGTAAAAGTGAATTCCCTCAAGTCTATAGGAGATGGTGTCAACTTTAAAATGTAATAACCATTGGCTCAAGGGTTGCAACCCACTCCAAAAAATTGTCTCCACAGGCATACCAAATCACTTTTCGACTTTGCCCTCGTGCTCATTTGGATAATGTTGTTATTTATATTTATATTTACAGTTATGATATATAAATTATAAACATTGTTACCACCATATAGCTAAATATTTGTCACGCTCAGATTTTTTTTCAATAATTTAAACATTTCTTAAAACCAACAAAAATAAAATAACCAAATTCAAGTACAACAATCATAAGTTTGTTACAAATTTGAAGTAAACGAAAAAAGGTTTAACCAAGAACTTTTTGATGATGATCGCCCATGGAAGAAAAAATCCAACATTGGCGCTCCAAAAACTCTCTTACCTGAAAAAGACTAATTGGCTACGATCCAATAAGACGTGCCCAAGAAGCAGAATCTCACCTGGGTCAGCGATATAGCTGGTATGAGTAATTTTTTATCTCTAATAAATAAAATAAACTACATAAAATACATATATAAGAAAGCAATAACTCAAACACATGTAGTTCCTCAACAAGGCAAACATGTTATTCTAATAAGTTCTATTATACTTAAAGTAAATATTTATTTTACCTATGCTTAAGCTGTGAAGGTTGACTATGACAAGAAATATCTGCAGAAATGTTAGTAGACTCACCATCCTGCATGAAACGGTTAAAAACAAATGGATGAAATTTATTAATTTATCATTATTCATCATAAATACAATGTTAGACATTCACTACACCAAAAGGCTTGTTTAGCTACGGGGAGGTGGCCACGGCTCTAAGCCGTTGGTTTATTTGCCACGGCTAAAAACCGTGGCTATAACGGCCAACGGTTTAAAACCGTGGCTAAAAAATAAAACCGTGGCCAAAAAACACTACACCAAAAGGGTTGCCACGGTTTATAACCGTGGCTAAAACTGCCAACGGTTTAAAACCGTAGCTAAATTTTTTTCACTTTCGCGCTTTGGCCAAAATAGTTTCGCGCTTTGGAGGGAGCAGTTTTGCGCTTTGGCGAAAAAAATTGGGGGAAAACAGATTCTCACTCTCTCCACACCTCCTCTTCACAAGCACTGATTCTCGAAGCAGAGAAGAAGAAGGACGAAAGAAGGAGAGGACGATAGAAGAAGAAGAAGAAAAAGAAGAAAAAGAAGAAAGTTTGAGAAGGTAAGAACTCCTTCTTCTTCTTTAGGTCTCCTTATTCTTTAGATCTCCTTATTCTTTAGATCTCTTTGTTGATCTCTTCTTCTTATTTTTTTTTTCTTCTTTCAGCAAAGCAAACCCTAGAACTCACTTTCTTCTTTTCTCCAGCTCGATTTCTGAAGAGGAGAAGAAGAAGATTTCTCCGAATGGATCAATTTCCCCCGAATGGATCAATTTCTCCGCTCTCGAAGAAGATTGTTGATGATGAAGCCTGGTTTTGCAAGCCTGATATGATTTCCCAACAACCCATTGAATAAATTTTTGATTTTTATGTTAAATGTTAGATGAACTTCTTTGTTTTTCCTGTTGAAGACTGTCGGCATCCCAAGACTATGGAGGATTTCATCAGATCTACACCCCCATTGAAGGTTTTACTTTGAATCTCAATCGATTAGGGAGAAAGTTTAAATTGGGTTTTTTGCTTGATAAAAATCGGATTGTTATTGTTTGGTTTTGTCATCAGTGAAGAAACTTCACTATTGTCTATAAGTTATTTAGATGTTAAAATTGATAAGGAATGATCTGTGTTTTGTATTTCAGGTTAGGTTTTCTCTGCACATACAAAACTTTCCATGTGAATCATCATCCAAAGTGTGCTTCAACACCTGACATGCTTTCAGTATTTCTCTATCACTTATGTCAGGTATTCACTTTTTAGTGTCACAACCTTCTTGTTTAGTGCTTATATCCTTGATATATTTAGATAACAATGACTACCAAGCATCAATCTGCTAGTGCACTTGTACTCTAGCACTTCTGCGCGCCATGTTTGGGTACTAGATTTATTTATTTGAGTTTCTACTGTACCATAATTGCAATTTTTTATATGCTTTAAAATGTGTTTGACATCTCACTTTTCTTATGCCTTATGTTGAGCTTACGTTTCTATGCTTTAAACTGTGTTCGACATCTCCTTTTTTATATGCCTCATGTTGAACCAATGTGAAACCTTAGGAAGAAGGGAGTATGGAGAAGTTTTTATATGCCATTTATTTTTTAGGAAGCAACTCTGACACCGTGAAGACATGTTTCCTCATTTGTTTTCGAAAAAAAAAAGTTATTTATCATTGACTAGCTGCATTTTCTGGATGTGATGTCTAGTGGTATTCAGAAGTATTTGAACCAACAAGGCTTCAATATTGTCGGATATGGTTGCACCACATGTATTGGAAATTCTTGGGACGTGATGACAGTTCCTGCTGCAATTACAGAGAATGATAATACTATCCTCTAAGCTTCAGTTCTATGTTATTATTGCAGGTTCAAGTTCTTCATTGAGTTGTGGTGTTTTTCTTTTGTTTGCAGGTATCACTTATGAAGAGACTTCGGCACCCAAACATAATACTCTTTATGGGGGGGCCGTGACTTCACCTCAACGTCTTTGCATTGTCACGGAATTTCTACCACGGTACTTCTCCACTTCTGAAAACATTGATATTGGTTACATCCTGTGACATATGTTCTTTTTGTTCTGCAACATTCTGAAACTATCTTGCATGTTAGCATCTCAGTTTTGATTGATGTAATCCTGTTTATATTGTGTTCCTTCCACTTACCAATTATTCATGCAGGGGAAGTTTATTTCGGTTGCTTCAGCGAAACACAACAAAACTAGATTGGCGGCGTGTACACATGGCCTTGGATATTGTGAGTTTATTTAAGTTGAAATTTTTTTGTATGAAGGTGCCTAAATCAATGAAAAGGACAATAGTCAGTAGTACATTGGTTAATTTAAACGTGACGATAAGTGTGAAGTTATGCAATCTGATAATGATTTCTATGTTGCATTATTGTCTAATCTGTACAGATGCATTCTGAATATTGTACAAATAAGCTATTCGTTAGTTTATTCTTTATAATGATTATTTGTTACTGTAAAAAAGTTGTTAATTAAAGATAATATCATATCTTGCATATAGGCATTAGAATATCATATTCTGGTTGTAGCCATTAGATTGAACAAATCCCTTACCCAATACAAAGTGAGGGTCAAACAAAAAGAAACACATGCTTCTCATTAGAAGCTAGTGTCTTCCACTTCCTGTTCTACATCCTCATGTTTCTGAAAGGAACTTCCATAACTTGAAAGAGAGAGAGAATTAAGGGATGCAAGAGAGAGAATTAAGCAATATTCTTGGGGGTTAGTGGACTACATCTGTGGAAAGTGCTAAAACTCCCACATATCTCAAGAGTTAGAATTAAGGGAGTTCAAAACCATTGGGAGTTGTAGCACACAAGATGTGTCAGTGCATGAAAATGTCATCGACTACCCAAAGTGAATGGAGCTGCTTCTGAACCCAATTCAATTAAATGGTTTGTTCAGTTGAGAGTCCTTCCTTTGTTATCGACGTGTTCTTTACTTTTGAAAAAACATTTCGCCATGAAATGATATCAATTACGGTGCTTTGTTCTGTACCCGGAATGCCATGTCCTTTATTTCTCTCTCCTTTAAAATTTTTTTTTTACAAGCTTATATAAAGGACGTTAGAGTCTTTTGACTTTAGTTTTTTCTCTTACACATTACAGTTTCGACATAGTTTTTTCCAAAAAGCCTCAACTGTGAATGATTTCCTTTTCTGACTTGTATACAGGCGCGCGGAATGATTTTGCAAGATGGCAATAGAACTAGCCACCTCCTTGTGTATGTGATGGAGTTTTTGGTTCTTGCTGGAGATCATCTATACCGTATGGACTATGTGAAGTTTATTCAAGCTCATAGAGAAACAAATGTTGACATCACTGTTGCTGCGCTGCCAATGGATGAACAACGTGCCATTGCATTTGGTCTGATGAAAATTGACAAAGAAGGGCGCATTATTGAATTTGCTGAAAAAGCAATTGCTGGAATTTGCTGATCATAGGTTGTGAATGATCTGAATTGATGCACGTGCTGTAATGAATTGTGAATGATCTAAATTTCTGCTGTAATGAATTGTAAATGTTGCTGCTGTAATGAATTGCTTGAAAGCAATTGCTGGAATTTGCTGATCAGAGACATTGCCAAGGCAAGTGCGAGCACCGGCAATGTTCAAGTGTGTGCGAGTGACAACCATTGACGATGGAGAAGATGAGTATGCATACCAAGCAGTAGTGAAGATTGGTGGGCATGTGTTTAAAGGTTTTCTTTATGATCAAGGGATTGAAGGGAGAGAAGGGTTTCCAAATATATCTGATTTGCATTTGGGAGGAGGTGGTAATGGTGGTGTCAATGTCAATGGAAGAAATGCACCTTCTTCTTCATCTCCAGTTATTGATCCATCTGATGTCTATGCTGCAGCCTCTGGTGGTGGATTGCTTGGAGGAGCTGCTGCACCTCCCTATGGTAACCCAATAAATTGATCTAGGAGAAGATAATTTTCCATCATTTATGATCATCTTCTCCTTAATTAATTTTCTACTAATTATGATGCTACTTAAGTTTCTATTCATGTAATTAAACGTGGTAGTCTAACTTGATCAGCTTGCTTGCTGTAGCAAGCAGCTCTTACTACCTTCTTGTTTCTTTGGTTCCTTTTCTTTTAAATTTTATGCAAGGAAGCAAATAATTCTTGTTATGTCATATAAGCTAAAAAATTATGTTTAAATAGAGATCATATAAGCTAGTTTGAATCTGTTCTTTATTTTATTTTTTTGTACTTATAGTGTAAACATCTTTTCTTTTGTTATGTTTAAATAGAGATCATATAAGCTAGTTTTCTTTTGTTATGTTTGAGCATAACCATGAACAGATGAAGACGAGCAGCTGCATGTCATAACCATTCTCTAACATGTTGCCCTTGCACTTTGTGTTAATGTCTTTGATTAATTCACTTGATTGAGATCATATCTTTAATGGGTTTTGGTTATTTTTTAAATCAGTCATCAACAAGGATCTGCAGCTTTTGATTTTGGGGAGCTAGAAGAGGCAATTGTGCTACAAGGAGTTAAGTTTGGAAATGATGAATACAAGAAAAGTGGTAAGCTCTATCTATCCTTTCTCCTTTTCTGACTTCTTTTCTTATACAACCAATTCCCAAACTCTGACTTCTTTTCTTATAGAACCAATTCCCAAAATACAACCAACAGGATCCTTTCTCCTGTTGCATCTGCTGTTGCTGTTGCTGTTGATGTTGTTGTTTTTGCTGTCGTTGCTGTTGTTGCAGCTGTAGATTAATAAGAGTTTGTCGCTGCTGCATGGGGCCACATATGCTGTGACTGGTTAAACTTATCAATTTGTTGATTATGCTGATTCAGTACTTTAGAAGCATCTAACTGAAATCCAAGAGTAGGCAAGGCTTGTGATCAAGGTACTTTCTTCATCAATTGCTGGTATGACTAATCACGTGAGTGTTATTCAAGATGCTATTGGGGAGAAGGTATTGTTTATTGCATACTGTTAGCTTTCGAGTGCTCATTATATTTCCTTGTGTTACATTTGTTTTCAACAATTAGGCTTTGATAGCATAACAAGCCTTTAACATGGCGATGAAAACTTTTTTTTTATATGCTTTTACCTGCATCTATTTATATTCAAGTTATGTCATTAACTGAATTATATGCCACTTTTTGTTGACTTAATTATCTTATCTTCGATTCTTATTGTTTTGTATATTCTTTGAGTTTTCATGTATCTCTAGTTTTTCATGTAATCAAGTTCTTCTCTTACAGAGTGAAAAACAATCAAGCTGGTGTGGACTTGAAGAGAACAAGGACCCGTGTAGTGATCAATGCTATCTCCGGGTAACTTTTGTCATGTCTAAGTTTAAAATGCATACTTCCATGTTATCACTGTTGAAAATGAAGCTTAAGATCAACAAAATGGTTATGATATACTCTTCAGCATGTTATAACACCTCCAATTCAGAGGGTACATCACAAGGAAGGCTAACAAGTAATTTAAGAAGTAGTTTTTATGTGTCAGTGAACTCCATTACGGTTATGGTTTCCGCAGTCTTCACAAGCACACACATACACACTAATATGCCTGACATAGTGACAATGGCAAAGGTAATTCATACGACTTTCCATGCAGTTTTTTTAAGAGAGTACCGTAAATTTATCTTATTGTAGCATCTTTGTTAAGTTTTTCTACGGACATTTTGTGTTGTAAATGTTACTTTCAGTCAGCTGATATGTTTGTTGCTGTGATATGTTCAGGGTATTGGAAATGGCATTCCGCTTGGTGCTGTTGTTACAACCCCTGAGATTGCACAGGTCTTGACGCATCGTAGTTACTTCAACACCTTTGGTGGAAATCCCGTATGTACAGCTGTTGGCCATGCAGTTCTGAAAGTAATTGAGAAAAGAAAAGCTCCAGGAGGATGCAATAGACTACACAATGTCTAATTGTAAATGATGTTGTTTCTGCTGTAATGAATTGTGAATGATCTAAATTTTTGCTGTAATGAATTGTAAATGTTGCTGCTGTAATGAATTGCTTGAAAGCAATTGCTGGAATTTGCTGATCAGAGGTTGTAAATGCTGTTTTTAAATTTAATAAAAAGTCATATTAAATTTTATTTACTTGATGCACGTGCTGAATTATACTTACCTATAAGATGTAATCAAAAGTCATTTGATAGCAAAAAAAAAAAATTTATTGCAACGGTTTAGAACCGTGGCTAACAATATTGCAACGGCTCATAACTGTGGCCATGACTTGCCACGGCTTATAACCGTTGCTAGGACGGGCCACGGCTTAAAACCGTGGCTAAAACTTTTGCAACGGCTTAGAACCGTGGCTAGGACTTGCCACGGTTTTAAGCCGTGACTATTCCTGGCCACGGCTTAAAATCGTGGCTAACATTTTTGCAATGGTTTATAACCGTGGCTAAATCATCAACCGTTCTCGAGCATAAAACCGTTGCTAATATGTTTTGCCACGATTTTTAGCCGTTACTGGGGATTTAGCGACGCCTCTACAGCCCACGACTCTAAGCCGTGACAATGGGTTACCCCCACGGTTCAAAACCGTTGCTAATGGGTACTTTTGGTGTAGTGATTTAGTACTAGTGTGAGCAATTTACTTTGAACAAAATACATATAATAGTCATATTATACTATTATTAAAATATCAACAAATACACATTTTACCTTAAGAAAGACATGTAATTCTCATTCAGTGAACGAAGGAACATTTAGTTTCTTCCCTCAAGGAAATCACATATATATACTAGCAGAGTAATTAGTATAAATTTCATGTTATGGTAAAATTGATATTTTCGTTATTGCCTAAAAACTTCGCTTCTTTTCCACAATCGCAGTTTTTCCTGTGCCAAACACACCTCACTAAAGTGTGTCTCCCTTGCCTTCGAAGCCAATCGACGCGTGCATGTCTGAAGTAAGGTGCCACATCGAGGGTCATGTCATCACAACCGAAGTTCGATCCATGAAAAATATATTCTAATCATTTATATGTACAACTGAACTCACTTGGAATAGAGTACCCAGTATACAAACAAGTCTATAAACTAAAATCATATATGAAGTATATAAGCAAGTTTGTATACTAAAATCATATTTTCTAGTCAATTTCTTTCCTTTTTTTCTTTTCATATTCCTTTTTTTTAGTTGTAGAAAAAAACATAAAAATCAACTAAATCTCAAAATTCTTATATGGTGACACTTTGTCAATCATAAACAAATCGACCATAATATCCACCCATTGTTTTGGGGAAAACTAGCATTTTCATAAACAAGTTTTCTATAACCAAGCAGAGATCAAACCCTTACAATATAAGACTTTGTACTTCTTAGCAAGTCAATTTGCAAAACAATCAAATTACCCAAATTCATCTCATCAAAGGATGAATCCTCACAAATAAATTCCAATGTAACTAAACACAACTTCATCTTCTAAGGTGAACACATAACAAAATCTATATTGCAAATGTTTTCAGAGTTCAACGTGTATGCATCTAATTTCATAAGTATGTATTCAATACTTTGTTCATAAATTTTTCACATAATATATTCACCAAAGTATCATCCGAATAAATATTTTTGTGATTTAGTTCTAAACATATTATTCACTCCACATGTATATAAATAAAAACTCTGAATTTCAACTCTGTTTCCGAGTTACAACTCTCCAACTAATTTGATTTTTCTCAAATGATTCATAAACAATAACAGTAAGTTTTCCAATCTTCAATTAATCCTCACTCCAATGTTTAATTTATTTTCTCAATCAAGAAACACACTTAAAGCAAAACTTAAACAGCTCAATACAATACCTCTATCGCCATCAACACTTAACAATAAAATCCATACAAAACCCAAATCTTAAAATAAACAATTGCTTCTATTCATAATCTTTTACAACAAAGCTTAACAAACCCTGTGCAAACCCCAGTCTCCAAAGTACATCAAAACCATGATGGAGAAAAGATTCATCATTACTTAAATAACACAAAACTATCGCCAACTTTTTGACATGGCGTCAAGCATCCTAAAAATTTGCACTAGTTTTGCACATTTTCAATTAGCAAATCAAAAAATCCCCAAAAGTTAGTCCCAATGTGTATGGAAGGATTTCAACCCAACATTTCTACAAAAAAAAAATCCATGGAAAGCTCTGACATTGAAGAAAGACCATGACCTCTCATTTACTGACCGCAGTCCATAAAATTCAACCCGACCCATCAACACATACATACATGCTTTCCTAATATAATACTCTAACTTTGGTCCCCTCACCAAACATCACCAATCATAGTCACATAACATTCCACAAAAAACAATCATAATTAATGCACAAAAAATGAACAAGATCTAAAATTTCAAAAAAAATCATAAATACAAAGATCCAAAAAAAAATGAAAAATACTCACTATATCTTCTAAATTTTCTTATCATATACAGTACAAATCATAAGTGGGGATAATACAAATTACAATTGCATTCACGCATAAGTAAAAAAAAGCCGCAAAACAAACTTTACAAAAATCTTTGGGTTTCTACAATTTGACTAGTGATCTTTTTCCTTTCCTCAAGGAAAATCTAACCGTTGGATGGACTCCAAACAATAGTTATATTTCTCATGTGTCTTTTGATCCTATGGATTTAATTTGAAAAGATTTTGAGTACTAGAAGGTCTCAAGCCACTGAAAAACCTAAGACTACACATCGTTGTATTGTACTACAGGATTAAACAAAATTTTGGTTTTGGTTTTGGTTTTATCTTTAAACTAGCATATCCCCACGAATATTACAATAAAACCCTTCATCTAAAAAAAAATTTCAGACTTATTTACGTATTAAAATCTAACAATAAACCATAGATTAATCTAAACAAAAATATAAATGAGAATGAAGAACTTGTTGGTTCTTCTTCTTCTTCTTTTTTCTTTGTACACAATAATACAGCTGACACCACCATAAGAAAACAACTATGTCTTTCTTTATCTCATAAGTGCAATTAAACCCTACTCACCACCCAACCCTATGGAATAATGGCCTAAATCCAAATCCATAAAATGAGTCCAAGCCCAACCGTACTATTTGCACATTCTCAATAACATTAGGGAAAATGACTTATAAGGTCTAGTTTTTATAATTATCGACCATATCATACTCTAACAATTGAAAATATCTCAAAATGCCTATTTTTAATAATTAAAGACTCTTAAAACCCACAAACCCAACCCTTGGTTTAAAAATAATTAGAAAGACATTCTTACCCTTTAACATAAGTGATCAATTTTCAAAATTAATTTACCTTCTTTAAACTAATCATAAGTTTACTTCCAGATTTTTTAGATTACCCAACCAAAATAGATCAGTTGTGTTTTAGTGACATAAAACAACTTTGAAAAATATATCAAATTGCATATTTTGTTTGTTTGAATGTAACTAAAATTTGAATACATAAATAATAACACCACGTCAATATGTTTAGGAATATAACTATATTTATCTTTTTACATATCTTTTAGCTATGATTTAGGTTTGTAGCATTTAATAGTCTTTAATTACAAAAAGTAACTCCTTTGAGACATTTTCAATTGTTAGGATCTTATATGGTCTATAATAATTTACCCATGCATAAATTAGGTACAAATAAATTTTCGTTAAAACAAATTATCATAATATTATTATGATGTGAATAAAATATTTTTTTTTTCAAACTCTAAACAAGGAGGTAAATATAAACTTTGCTAGTTCTAGAAAAAAAATGGGGTCGTTAAAATAGTCCTTTCATAGTAACCACAAATCTAGTGTATTACCCGAGTCGTTGGCACAACCACACACTTTTCACCAGTGCCTTCGGCGTTGCTACTGTGACGTACCTTCAGCATGCCACTTGGATTGTTGGGATGTGCATAACAGAAGTATTAATATGATAAAATTTTAGTAACGCTTACTTTATTTTTTTCATAGTTTGTCAAAATATAAATCATCTGAAAATTCATTTTAACTTTTTTTTTGTTGGTGGTTTGGTAATTGTTGGACCATTAGTTCGTCTTGTTCCATTTTCATATGAATATTAATCTATTTACCGATTTGAAAATTTTAGAAAAATAAATAACATTAAATGCGATAAACAAAATACACTACGTAAATTCTACAAAGGAAAGATAATTATTTTTTAATTTTGATAATAATATTATTAATATTATTAAATAATTTTATCAATATTAATCTATTTTCCTCTAGAGGTTCAGGAAAAAGGAAAGATAATAATTTTTTAATTTTGATAATAATATTATTAAATAATTTTACCTAAAGACCAATTGATAATTTATTGTTTAGAGAGGTATTAAATAATTTAATACACATAATTGAGCAATCACATAATTATTTGAATGCACCTTAGTACATATGATAGCTTTTAATTTTTATTAAGCAATCACTTAAATATTAGACTTTAGTAGGGGCATTTAGAAAATATCACTCAAATTCAACTTTTCTCATTTAACCAAAGGGTTTTGCTTTTACTCAAAGTTACATATTCTACCACAATTCAATTAAGTCACAACCGCTGGATTTGTACTCATCTCCTCCATTATTCCTTTATCAAATTCATATGGATCATTGGTTTTATGTTTATGTTGGTTCGATGCACTTTGTTAGATAGACTAGGATATTCCCCGTGTCGTTGGCACGATAAAAGTTTAAAACTTGTCAAAACATGATCACTCTTAAGTTTTCACCACCATCAACAGTTGAAGAAAAATAAATCTATATCAAAATGGGGTATGAGAATTGAACTCATGTACTCTTGGTGCTTTAAGTTTTGCGTGATTCGTTAGATTCTTATATTTGGGTAAATTTCAATTTTTTTTTATCTCCCACCTCAAACACCATCATGTTTTGTAATATAGACTAATGTGTCCTCTGTATCGTTGGCACGATATAATTTTTTGGGTAAACTTCGTGACATGCCAACTCGTTTGTGCCTACATCACCATGAACACACTCACTTTGCCCAAGAAATCAATTGAAAAACATAAAAGTTACAACACAAAGCCACTAATTTCACAATAAATGTATTTCATATTTTCCCAACAAATTTGAAATTGTACACAATGACAAATACTAAAAAACACCCAATTATAAATTATGTGTGCAAATCAATATAGATTTAGTATAAAAAATAATAAACTTATACTTGAAAGATGAGTAATTGAAAGCGAAAGAGTGTAAGTGAGGATTAAGAGAAATTGAAAGAGTGTAAAAGATATTGAAATATGTGAAAAATAAATAAATATAAAAATGTTGGGTATGAGAATCGAACCCATGCACTTTTGGTGTTTTAAGTTTTATGCGATCCGTTAGATAATTATATTTAGATAAATCTCAGCTGTCATTTATCTCCCACCTCAAACACCATCATGTTTTGTATATATACTAAGTATTCTCCGTGCCGTTGGCACAATAAAAGTTTAACATGATGAATAAAGTTTATTCTACTTTAAATATCAAGATAAATAAATATCAAAATGTTGGGTATGAGAATCGAACCCATGCACTCTTCGTGCTTTAAGTTCTATGTGATCTGTTAGATTCTTATATTTGGATAAATATAAGCCGACTTTTATCTCCCACCTAAAAAACCATCATGTTCTGTAATATAGACTAGGATATTCCCCGTGTCGTTGGCACGATAAAAGTTTAAAACTTGTCAAAATATGATAACCCTTGAGTTTTCATCCTTCATACTTACATGCCTAATCACCAACATCAACAATTGAAGAAAAATAAATAAATATAAAAAATGTTAGGTATAGGAATCAAACCCATGCACTTTTGGTGCTTTAAGTTTTATGTGATTCGTTAGATTCATATATTTGGGTAAATCTCAGTCGTCTTTTATCTCCCACTCCAAACACCATCATGTTTTGCATATATGTATAAATGTGATTACTTTGTTACTACTTAAGATATGTAATTATAAAGCATAACGTTATCATGAACCTCATAAATTGCTCAATACTTACTTCACATTGAGCCTTAAGTCCCGCGTGAACACTATTTTTCTATAATTTCTAACATCTATTATATGTATGCGTATTTTTATCAATAGCAAAAATCCATTATGTTATGAGTGCAAATTACAAGATGCATTGAACTTAAAGCAACCCTCTTTCTAGCCATTCAAGTCTAAAACAACCCTAATGGCACAACGTAGATTGCACAACTCAATTTCACCTTTTGTTTTTGCAAATGTGTCACCAATTCAAATGTTGATCTCTAACGGATATATTGTTCTACGCCGTTGGATTTAATTTCTCACAATGGCTTGTTTTTTTAAACGATCAATTTTTCACAATGGTAAAAAATTTCTCTATAAATGACTCTTCCAAATTCATTTTCACCACAACAATCCACACTTATACATCTAAAAAAATTTATCCATTTCTCACATTCAGCTAAATTTTCATTTTATTTTAGTTATATTACTCGTTCCTCGTTCCTTCTTTCCTGTGATCAATCTTACTTATAGGGTCTGTTTAGTTGCACAGAAAATAGACATGGAATTGAAACCGTTTCTGTGAATTTGATTATGAGGCCTCCCCCTTAGATTTGAATTCCCATGAGTAGAGGGAAAACAATCTTATGAAGGATCGATTTCCTGTCAGTAAATAGACAACTAAATAACGAAAATCTAGCAAGGGAAATGGCTAACCAAACATACCCATAGTTGTTATAATTTTCTCGTTTTTTCCACCTCTCTTGAAATTATGACAAACAGCTCTAGTGGTGTTGGATTTTCTGAATATACATTAATAGAATGGTGGCACGGTCATGATCGACATGGTAGTTTTAATCGAGATCTTCTTCATGAACTTGGATATCGAGAGTCCAACAGGATTGAATTGGCATTAGCAAAATTTCTAGAAGAGTGCCCTCAAGAATGTGACATTTATCATGTTCAGCAATTGGACATGATTACGCCTAGCCAAAGAAACAACGTGGGAGTTATTTTCACAACCGTTCAATGAGTATATTACTTTTCGATCACTGATCAAAATGCCCCAGGTATGTCTAAATTATGTAAACAAATTGACAACCTTCATAATTTCGGATTTGATGTATACTTTTTATAATATAATATGTTAGATCTATAATGAGGTCAAATGAGAACTACATTGGGCCGATTCAGTTGCGCATATGTTGAAAATATCACAAATAGATTTGAAATATGTTGTTGTTAGGTAATTACAAACCAAAATTGAGGATTTTAATGCAAGAACACCGTCTTTGCGACAAGAAGTTACTGCATTATAAAATGAATTGCATGAGAGACAACAAATGCTTGAAAGCAGGACATGAAAACAACGAATGAGAAGAAGAATATGCAGCTACTGAGCGAAGCCGAATAAATGCATTGGTATAATATAGTAGCCTACGTATAGATAGTTTGAAGGCCATTGAAGATCAAGTTGATGATGCTATAACACAAAGTCGATATTGAAAATGTAATATTTTTCTAGACCAAATTTTATTACCTCGTTGTAATTTACATTCATTATATTGAACAGGAGGTGGTTGACCAGACTGTTGATTGGACCTTTGACTGGCCCTTTGACCAGATCGTTGATTGGACCTTTGATCGAGCTTTGACAAACCCCATCGTCGAGGTGGTTACTAAATTGACCTGAACCAGACCCATCACCGAAGGTTTGGCTGGAATGCATAGTTGTTTTTCGAGTGTTCTTCTTCTTTTTCAAAGAATTTGGAATCCACCTCTCCATTTTAATCTACTTAAAATGGGGCTAAATAGAAGTGGGGGAGAGGGTCCGTTGAAAGTGGGTTGAAACTTAGGAGGCGGAGGAGGTGAAACACACCGAATTTTGAAAAAGAAAAGTGTGGGAGAAAGGCTTTGTTGGTCACTGTCAGAGAAGAAGAAGGGAGAATAAGAAATAAGATTATTGGTCTGGAGAAACCAAATAAAAAAAATGGTCAAAGTAGTCCTACAGCCTATGATAGTCCTGCGACCTATTATAGACCGCTATTGGGGAGAGGGTTGAAAGAGGTAAGCCTGCGTATGGGCGAGTGAGCTACCACGTAGGGAAAAAATTTATAAAGAAATCTAGAGAGGGTTATCTGGGACTTGGGCTATTGTGGATGCTCTTATGTTTATGAATTATAATTTATTTAGATAATCATTTAAAAAAAACAATTTCAACTTCTTTACTTATAACAACAATAACTCCAATCCATACTTGACTCATCTCTAATAGAAGTTTAATTTAACATGCTTATACATTATTCAACATATAAGTTATCTGTGTTGTTCAATAAAAAAAAAATCAGACACATCTTTTTTTTTAAAATCTATATTACAATTTAGAGTGATGTTTTACTATTCCTTGCTGACTGAGACAAACAAAGGATTGGAGATAAAAGATGACTAGGATTGAAAGTTAGGAAATGTGTTAAGGGTTGATATTCATTTCCTTTGATGATGTGTTTGTAAATATAAAACATAAAAGGGCAAACAAAATGAAAAAACATGTGAAAAAGTTGGTAGAATGTACATGTGACGGAGAGAGAAAATATTGTGTTTTTGTTTTTCTCAAGATGAAAATAATCATAACTATCTACCTAGTTGTCAGATATTGGTATCATTAAAATGCATTTTTGAATATCTTTCCAACAAAACCAATGATCATTACAAGCGTTAAAATTTTAAATATATATATTTTATTATTAAAAAAGTCTAATGCATTTCACGCCTGATGCAGTCGTTTTTCACTCCCTGCTTTGACTTGGTTCCTGCCAGCCTGCTGACCTGCACAAGTAACACACTGAGCCACGGACCATCGTTGTGGTGGCCGATGACACTCCGATGCTAAAGTCAGACAGGGATCTGAGGAAGGTGTAATGTTGTAACAGGGAATTTGTAACGTACCTCAGCTTACCAACCTCATGTCTTATTTATAGTGCAAGGAGTCCTGGTTCTACCGAGCCATTGTAGGTATAGTTTAGGAAGACGATCTTCATGGAGATCCTTCTCTAATTAGGAGTCGTGCTGTAAGAGGGAAGTTTCATGTTAGCCCTGCGCTCCTAGATACGCGGGAGATAGTTCTCAATCCAAGAGCAATAAGTGGAAGGGAGTTTTCCTGTGTGGAATGTACTCTGGTATTTGCTTCCTGGTTGGAAGCAGTAGCAGCTGTAGTTGCCCATCCGAAGCTAATCCTCAAGATACTTGCCTTAGTGGGACTTATGGGTATTGAGGATAGCTGTGAGACATGTGGGCCTAGCATGCTGTGAGAGTTCGGGTCCACCTGGTGGACTGAATTGAGCGGGCTTAGAACCACTAGGGCTTGTTCAGTGTTGGGCTGATGTTGGGGCCCGTATTTCCTTGAGATCATCATGACACGTGTATGGCTTAGAGGGGTGACCATTTTTATGTATCATCAGCTACTCCCCCGAGTTAGTGAGCCATCACATCGGTTCGCTAAGTCGTCTCTTAAAGGGATGCGCTGCTCATGATGATTGAGTCTGAATCGTTGCTTAAGCCGCACACCGCATTAATGGAACATGCATTGGTTTGGCGAAAAAGAAGCAGGAACCCAATATTTATTTAGGTATTTCGTAGTGTAGAGTCTGACTCTTCTGCTTTCTTTATTTTTGAGGATATCTCTTTGACTAGAAAAGACTTTCTATCTTCTTCATGGCTCAACCAAACCTTCTTGACGATGCAATATTGGCCAAGGGCTTGGAGTTTTTCGAAGATAGGTTGTTGTCCGAGTCTGGCCTTGCTGAAATCCGTACGAAGTTTGGAGTTCCTGAGGACCTGCCGTTGTATGTCCTGACGGGTAACCAAACGCCAATGTCACCTCCGGCCGGTTTCATCTGCTTGCATCGTGGGATGCTTCAGACCGGAGTGCGCTTTCTAGTTTTGGACGTGATTTGGGAGTTCCTGGATCTTTTAAGGATTCCTTCGGCCCAATTGGGTCCTGACGGATATAAGATTATCCTCATGATTCTGCCAAGTGTCAAGGAGGTCGACGTTATCGTGACTCCGTGGGTAATTCAGTTGTTGACTTCTCCCCGGCTGAAGGGTAACATAGTCTGTAAGATGACATCGCGGACTTGCTTCGTTAATCTGCCTGATGACTTCAAGTTCTGGCAGAAGTATTGCTTCTTTGTTCCTGCGGACTCAAATGTATTTTCGATGCAAGGGTCATCCGCTCGAGCGACAGTCCAGGCTGCTTCGTAAGTTCAACCCTTTTCCCATGACTTTGATACGCTTGATAGCGGGCTAACTGACCATTGCTTGTGTTTCCTTGCTGGAAGGTTTCCTACTACTCCTATTACCTTAGCGGAACAAAATGCCATGGAGACGTTTCCCGACTTGCAAAAAAGGAATGTGATTGATGAAATAAGAGTTTCCAACTTCATCTGTAGTAGGTTGTGGGACAATTGGCATGTTTTTCTCACTATGTACCGAACATCGCAAATTAAACTGGAAGATAGAGCCCCTTCGAAAAAAAGGAAGGTTGCTGGAGCCAAAGCTCCCGTTCTGTCTGACGCTGAGGAGTCATCTAAAACGCTTGCCTCTTTATTGAGGAAGAGGTCTCGTGTTAGAACTGGGTCATATTTGGCACGACCCACTCCAATGAGAGAAGAACGCGAATCTTTTGAGCTTGTTGGGGCGGATACCGACATTTCCATCTTGGAGAAAGATTACTTGCGGTTTGTAGGAGTTGAAGATAGATTGAGCTTTAGTGACGCATAGGTCGAAGCTCTGAATGACTGTCTAGTGCGGGTTACAATGGCAGCTTTCGCTGGTGCTGATTCGCGTGGGACCGTTCTTGTAGAAGGCTCCCGTGAAGATTTGCCTAAGGCTGTAAAATCTGATCACCCCATTGTTGTTTAGCCTGAGAGTGGTCACGGTACTAGGCAAGTCTCATGTTGTTCGAATTGCTAGCCATCTTGCTTTAGGCCACAACTAGAAGTGTTGGAGGGCCCTTTGGATAATTCGCTTCATCCTCTCCCTTCAGATCCCATTAAGTCATCTCATACCCAAGGGTCAGTTGTTAGTGACAAAGGGAAAACCACGGAGGAGAGCCTGAGGACGATGACAATCACGAAGGGTGGCGCTAGCGTAATTCCTGACCCGAGGAAGCTTCATTCGAGTGCAAGGATATGCCAGTTTGCACAGGACTTGGTGAAGATGAGTTCACAAGTCTAGCACCAAGAGGTGAACGTAGGGTATGCTTCTAGGAAGCATATAAACAGGCGTCACAGCTGGCTGATGGATCACGCTCTAAAACCCAATGAGGATACATTGGAAGGATGTATGGATAAGGGCTTGAAGTACCTTATGCTGGGTATGTCTAATTTGAGCCACGCGATCGTTGCTGGAATGGAAGTCGAGGCGACTTGCGAGAGGGTATACACCTTGGAGCGTGTCTTCTCGCACATGCAGGTGTTATATTATGACGCGCTCTATGAAATTGAGCAGCTAAATAAACATGTCGGGGAAATCAGTCAACTGTAATCGTTGAGACTCAGAGGGCTCGTTTGGAGGACATTGAGCGTAATCTGTCAGAGGTGTTGTTCGAGAGGGACGAACTTAAGCAGGAGATGACCCAGATCCGCCAAGAAGTCAAGCTGCGGCTAAGGTGTATTCTGAACTGTAGTCTCTTACTGACGAGAGTGTTTCGAAGGAAGCTGACTGGGCTATTGAGAAACAACAGTTTGAATCTGATGTGGAGTTCTATGCTCGAGAGGCGAAAAAAAGCTGAGGACCAGCTCGAATTGGAGTGGCATGAACTTAGTGATGTGAAGAGCAGTCTCAGGTTGACGCGTTGACTGGCAAGTTAGAGCTACTGGAGCGTGAACTTGTTGATGCGAAGGTACAGGAGGAATAGCTTCTTCAGGGGCAGGGCAAGTGTGAGTTCCGCTGGGTTGTACATGGCCGGCTGGAGCTGCTGGCGCTGATGAAGGAGGAACACCTGAAGTGGGATCTTTGCCGTTATAAGAAGATGTCATATGTAGACTTGTCTATTACCTCTGCGTCATCGTGGCACGCGTGGATGCTACTCCTACTCCATCTTCCACTAGACTTAGCTCTTCTATTTTTGTACCTTCTCCTAATAAGGAGTAACCTTGGTGTGATTGTACCCATTTCCGTTTTGACCGTTAAAGAAAACAATTTTATATGTTTCATGTTTGTTGTCTCTATTGCATTTTTTCATTTCGCCTTGTCGTCTTGCTTTGTCATAGGCTGGTTAAATCAATAGGACATTGACTGGTTTGTCTGCGATACAGAGTTTGATCGCTTTGTATTGTGAACGACTCAGGGTCATTGTTGTGTAGTCATGTCCGATGGTGGGCATGTTACGGACAGTCTAGTCGGGGGTTGATTCGGCCGGGCAGTGTCTTGTCCCCAAGGTAAGCTATTTGAGGCTCACCTTGTTGGTCTAATCGATCGCCTGCAGCTGCTGCTATGAGTGAGTTGCAATGACTGAGTGTATGTGTCAAGAGTGTTCGTGCCGAGTTAGGCGCTGTAAGCTCAGGTTGGCATCCTAAGTAGCTCTTATCTGGGCACTGGTCGTACAATCTTTGCTTCAGCGCGAATGACCTTTGCTAATATTAGAATGTCGATCCGTTTGAGCGTGAAGATGTTGACTTAGCTAGATTCATGTTTGGCGACCAGGCTGAAATGCAGTGGTCTCGTGGCAAGTCGTCGGAATCAGTTTAGGACTAACTAGGCTCCCACCTTCTGAATCGTTTATGACCGAGTAAATTGGACTACAGATTCGGTAAGTAAAAGTTTGGTGACTAGGCTAAAAAGCAGTGGTCCCGTGGCAAGCCATCGAAATCAGCTCAGGAGTGACTGGGCTCCCACCTTTGGAACCATCTACACCCTCCCCACACGGTGGGGACTACGAATTCGAAAGAGGAGTTTGGCGACCAGGCTGAAAAACAGTAGTCGCGTGGCAAGCCATCGAAATCAGTTCGGGACTAACTAGGCTCCCAACTTCCAAATCATCTACACATGTGTGCATCAAGCTACAACTTTGGGAGTTTTCGATGGCCACGATGAAAAGCAGTGGTCTCGTGGCAAGCTGTTGGAATCAGGTCGTGGCTGACTAGGTTCCCACGTTCTAGACTATCTACATCCTCGCAGCGCGGGCTACAAGTCCAGGATTGGTGATTTGGCGGCCAAGCTGAAAAACAGTGGTCTGGGGGCTACAAGTCCAGGTTTTGATCATATGCTTTCGTTGCTAGTCGTCACTAGCCAGGCTTACCTGATTAGGTTCGGTGATCATTGATCTCAAAGGGGGCAATGATCCCTGGCAAGTCATCATCACCAGGCATGATAGCGCTGATTAGAATCCCACTTCCTAAATTGTCGATGTCCGTGCTAAGCGGACTAGGTGTCGGGTTGAACCGGAAGCCATTGTCATCAGCTTTGGCCAACTAAGCTTGCCTTGTTTGAAAAGAGGTTCCGCCTACTAAGGGCGTGCGAACCTAGTCCATCTGCCTAGTGTATGGGTGGACGAGGTTTCCTTAAATCAGCTAGTAATCTGTAGGTGTAATCTGTATGTTAGAGTTGACTAGGATTTCTCGTGCTCGTGCCAAGCATGTGACAGAATATTGTTTGAGTAATAAGCCGAGCCCATGGGCTCGTAGAGGAAGAATTAGGGCACGGTGCGTTGTGTGTACGGTGTAAATCACGCGGTAACACGTGTATGGCGTAGATTGTGTGACGGTTGAGTATCAGTTACTCCCCCTCAAATGATGGGGTTGCGTGCAGCGCCATCAATTTGAATGACGTGGCCTGCACAGTTTCCTTGGGAATCATCGTCTTCTCGACTGAGTTGAGTTTCTAGCTCGACGATGGGGTTACTGTAGCCATACACACACTGAGTTGAGTTTCTAGCTTCTCAACTCTTTCCCTGTAAGCATACATCTCCGCATCTTTGGCAACAATTTGGGCTTCAAGGGACTCGATCTTCTTGGATACCATATCCACTACTGCGTTCAAGGCTCCTTGCATCTCTTCCCGGAGCTCTTGGTCCTCCCCATTGGACATTTGCCCCTCGATGCGTTGGTCCATGTCTTCGACTTTCTCCCTCAAGTCGGACATGGTGGCACACAACTTAGCCAACCTTTCATCCATCGCTGCGATCATGTCCTTCGACTTGTCTTTGCAAACTTTCCTACCTTTGTCGTTGTTGCCAATTGATGGGTTGTTGACCTCTGACGACATTCTCTTGTGTAGAATGATTTCACCAACCTTGCTCTGATACCATCTGTCACGGGCTTTTTTTTCACAAGTACTTCCCGTATCAATTTGATCTAACCGTCTACAATGAACTTCTACATACTTCCTTAGAAATATCTAAGGACTAGAATCCTATGGAATTTTATGGGATGTTCTAGAGAACTCTCTAAAACAATGTGAAATACACTACATTATTTATACTTGTCAACCTCACTTGGCTAGGCAAGAAGATAGTTGTGACACTCGACATTGTTGTTTTAATCAAAGACTGATAATAGAGAGATAGCCAAATGAGTGCTTGTTGCTTCGTTTCTTTCAAAATCCAAACATATCCTTAAAACACTATCTTTCCTGCTTCCCAACCATTTCGATTGAATTCTCTCGTGTTTCGATTGATCGCACGAGAAGATGGGTTTGATTTCCGGAATTATAATGGGGATGCTGGTAGGGATCGGTTTCATGGCGGGTTGGCTCCAAATGATGCGATATCGAAGCGCCAAGCGCATCGCCAAGGTGAGACTACGATTGATTGGTTTTTAATTTTTGCTTAATTGAGTTAATTGGAAAGATGATTATCATTACTATTGTTATTGTGGGTTGTGTCGGTGGGGCTGAATTTTGATCCTGATCAAGAGCATTTTATCAGTTTTGGGTCTTTGGGTGTGTTTCGAAATATTGAAATCTTTTTTGATTGAAACTGTGATTGATCAAGAAGAAGTGTGATTGAAGACACAAAGCAACTTTTCTTTGCATTAAGTGTTTGGCATTGTTGTTGTTGATTTTTGTTTCGCACAGGCAGTTGATATAAGACTTCTTGCATCCCTCAACAGAGAAGAGTTGAAGGAAATTTGTGGTGATAATTATCCGGAATGGATATCTTTCCCTTTGTTTGAACAGGTACATTCTATACATTATCTTGTTTCTATTCTTATTGATTTTTTGGGTTAATCTTTGTAGTAAAAGGCTCCCTGTCTCATTCAATTATTCAAATAATGAAACTATTGCCTAGAAAAATAGAACACTCAGACACAAATGTTTAGGAAATGTATATATACTCAACAACAGCTTAGAATTGAAGTCTTACCGTTAATCTTGTCGAAGTGGTAGTAGTTGATTACAAGGTGGACAGTTTTGTCTTCTAGTGGAGTGAGTTGAAGAGTATTATAGTGAATTGTTCCTTGGTAGTGATTTATTTGAATTTGAATTTGAATTGTAATATTTTTCTTGATAAATCAGATAGGGAGAAAAAAATCTACTAATCACGCAAGAGCATGACAGTGAAAGAGAAACTCACTGTGCTCCCTCATAATTACATAACATCCACTATTAGTTCTTCACAATGTTAGCCCAATCGTACATACAAGAAAAATAAAGGATTATCTTTAACAATACCCCATGTATATCCCCACATCCACAAAAGAACTTTGGTTTTGATCACTAATTGTTGAATACTTCTAGAATTATTGAGAAAAATGAGATTGTTTGTTTCTTTCTAAAGTGGCCATACCATAGAATGCACCAACATGTCCATACCCACGTCCGTCTAGGAGACAAGTCCAACTCAATAGATCCGGTATTAGTTTGATAAGTAACTACTTTGATAATTATGATGGGATAAGGAACTAGTTTGATAATGATGATGGTCGTGATTCATGTTGAGTTGACTGGTAATAGCATCTATGAAGGAGTTCTAGCCTTGAACTTTTTTTGATTTTTTCTTCTGCAATTGTTTTACATTTTCCAATTCATAGCTTCTTTAAATAGTACACATCCTGTCTTCTATTCTCATATCTTAGTTTCTCATGTTGAATGTTACAGGTGAAATGGCTGAACAAGCAGCTAAGCAAAATGTGGCCATTTGTTGCGGATGTAAGCTGCTTTATTTCTTTGCTTAATACATTCATTATGCAACTCTTTTGACGTTTCTAGCCTAGCATATTTTTATGGAACATACTGAGCGAGCTAAAAATCAATGTTTCTAATCTTTTAGCAGGATGAGACTAGTCTACTCAAAGGTTGAGGTTCCAAGAGTATAGGATTGATATACTTCCACTGTTATTTTCTATACATTCATTATGCTTCACTTGAAACTTTTGGCCTAGCATCGATTTTGTTCTAACATTAAGGTGTGGCATGAGGTGTCCAAGTGGTCCATGTTTGGATTATGTAAAATATGAAGAGAGAACTTATAAAAAACATTACTATTCAAAGCTTACGTTTTATATTACAGAAGCTTGAAAAACTCATTTCTGTGGAAAGATTGACGGGGAAGGGAGGGAGGGAGTTATAAACAAGCACAACCTTAGATTACCTTTAGTCCCCTTCAACCCATGGCACATATCATTTTTAGGGGATGGTATATTGTTATTTTTGTCATTAGATATTTTTTTAGATAGAGAAATCTTTTTCAGGACTTTCTTTTATGTGTTAATGATAGCTGGCTGACTGACCAACCTCTTCAGAAGAAACTTGTTTGGAAAAGTTTGTGCATCAAGAGACCATTTTCCAGAACTTTTGTGCTGGGGATGGAAAAACGAAAAGAGGGAATACTTTCATCTAATGATACTTTTTATAAAAAAACTATTCAAAGCTTATGTTTTATATGACAGAAGCTTGAAAAACTCATTTCTGTCGAAAGATTGATGGGGAAAACATATACATAGATCTTAGGAGTCATAGGGAAAATTACAATGAGAGAGAGAGAGAGAGAGAGAGAGAGAGGGAGGGAGGGAGGGAGGGAGGGAGGGAGAGTACGTTATAAACAAGCACAACCTTAGATTACCTTTTGTCTCCTTCAACCCATGGCACATATCATTTTTAGGGGATGATATATTGTTATTTTCGTCATTAGATTTTTTTTTAGATAGAAATATCTTTTTCAGGACTTTCTTTTATGTGTTAATGATAACTGTCTGACTGACCAACCTCTTCGGAAGAAACTTGTTTGGAAAAGTTTGTGCATCAAGTGAGTATTTTCCAGAACTTTTGTGCTTGGGATGGAAAAACAAAAAGAGGGAATACTTTCATCTAATGATACTTTTTATAAAAAAATTAGTATTCAAAGCTTATGTTTTATATTACAGAAGCTTGAAAAACTCATTTCTGTGGAAAACATATACATAGATCTTAGGAGTCATAGGGAAAATGACAAGGGAGGGAGGGAGGGAGAGAGAGAGGGAGAGTACGTTATAAACAAGCACAACCTCAGATTACCTTTTGTCCCCTTCAACCCATGGCAAATATCATTTTTAGGGGATGATATATTGTTATTTCCGTCATTAGATTTTTTTTTTATATAGAGAAATCTTTTTCAGGACTTTCTTTTATGTGTTAATGATAACTGTCTGTCTGACCAACCTCTTCAGAAGAAACTTGTTTGGAAAAGTTTGTGCATCAAGTGACTGTTTTCCTGAACTTTTGTGCTGGGGGTGGAAAAACAAAAAGAGGGAATACTTCATCTAATGATACTTTTTATACTATTGTCTTCTTGTGGTTATATCCATATATGTTTTTAATAAGCATTATAGAAATTAACCCGCCTTTAAGTTTTGAAGTTATTTTAGCATTCTAAACATGATTTTGTTCTCAGGCAGCCACAATGGTCATAAGAGAGTCTGTCGAACCACTTTTGGAAGACTATCGACCTGCAGGAATTACTTCACTTAAATTCAGTAAACTGTCTCTTGGAAATGTTGCGCCAAAGATTGAAGGTCAAGTTTCAGTCTGTCTTTTTTCACGCTTTATCTTTCTACTAGATCTGATAATAAGTCTACCAGTTTCTGATTCTGTTAGCTAAAAGCCTAATGATAGAATGAATAGTCATTTGTTGTCTATTTGATTATAAAAAAGTGATCAGCCAGTGGTCGTTGGACTTGGAGTTTGATATTTTGGCTTACTCTTTGAGCATTGCCATGGCATAGATTAAAGGTTTGACCATGCTCGGTATTTCTAGTCTTTCAAGCATAACATCTCTGGGATCATATGATTAGAAAGCAAAACGGTCATGCTGCGTCATGTAGAATTTATCTATTAAAGCTATTTAATGTGTCTCAAATTTATAAGTATTAGATTTGTTAAATTTTTTTTTTTTAATATATTTTTTCTGATCAGTAAAACAACTGTTTCATTGCATAAAAAAATGAGTGAGACTCTAAAGAGATTCAATGATAAAATAGCTTACCTGACTAATTTAAGAATATACTCCCCCAATTACAAAGTGCACAGGTACATGGTAATATCACCCAAAACTGCCCATAAAACCCATAAGCAAGCCATTAATTTTGGTGTCATTGCAGATCATGTTGAGACATGCAAGCATTTCTTTCCTTCCACATAATTCACGAAGTCGCGATTGCCGATATGGATTCTGTCTAATATCCAATTCCCTGTCAAGTTGAAGGACCTATTTCCCCATTCGACCATGCATTGCTAGAATGATAC
Organism: Berberis vulgaris; assembly: GCA_963556465.1. Lineage (NCBI taxonomy): Eukaryota > Viridiplantae > Streptophyta > Magnoliopsida > Ranunculales > Berberidaceae > Berberis > Berberis vulgaris. Next base: position 24,304,511 of record OY747126.1, read on the forward strand.
TGGTTTACAGTTTTGTCCTCCACTATGATGACTGACGACTTATGAGATCAGAAACTGCTAAAGAGAAGGAACATTCAAAGAAGAAGATATGGGAGATGGAACGGACATCAATTAGCTAGTAGGCCTCTTTTACTAGGTTGTCTACAGTTAACACTCACCATGTGCAGTGGAGCATAGAAATTTTTTTTTCCTTGGATTAGAAGACTTTTTCTCACATTTTAGATAGGAAAAAAAAGGATTTGTAGAGGTATCTGTTGCCTGGTAGGGCAGTCTCACAAGAAAGTTGAAACATGTCTTGATCGAAAACAAACCAATCATCATCCCAAACCCATTCATCTTTGTAATTCCCCAACTCAATCAAGTTTTGAAGCTCCAATAGACGAAGAGGAAAAGGTAATTCTTTATCAAAAACCCTGCTCGAAATGCTAGGCCCTATGCATTTCCATATTCCGATCGACTCATGAAGCTCACTATTGGTCCTTGCTGTCTTCTGGAAATCCTATTGGATGTCTCTAAACTCCTCCTTGAGTGGTCTAACCAATGTCCATTTGTCTCCCCAGAGATCTATGTTCTCTCCAATTTCAACCTTGAATGATTGAATGAGGTATGCTGATTGAAGTCTGACTGATTTGGCATTTATTATGATTCTCTACCAAGTACAACCGTAATGATAGGAGAAACCTGTTTACGAACAAACTAAATGCTGCCACATTTTATTTCTCTACTATCAGAATTCTCCAGAGGACGTTATATACCCTGAGGTTCCTAATCATATCAACCCAACATGATTGCTAAATATGTCAAAATGAATGAGCTTCCTATCTGAATTCAGTTCATTTAATTCCGTCAATCTGATTATGAACCGAACCGAACCCATAGCCTCAAACCAAAGCTGCTAATATCATTTTGGTTGGTTGGGTTGAACTTTCCGTCATTAAATTTGGTTAATTGAAAGCTGTTAAAGATATGAAGCACAATATGTATTTGTTGTTTTAACATCAGTTGCGTGTTTGCTAATTATGCTGTGTTATTAGCCCAGGGAAAGGTCGAACTGCTACAACTTAAAGAAGTGTTGGATGAATTATACTTCTAATGGAGTCATCTTTTTTGACGGAGCTAATTTAAACTATGGAGCTGAAGGCAGTTATCAATTATAGTTTAGGTGCAAGATGTAAATTTAGTTAACATTGAAACAAACTTACGTTGTTGATGGACTAGATGGCCCTCTAAATATTTTGGTGACAAGAAGTTTTCTCAACGCTTTGACCGTTGAAATGCTTCAAATAGTTTGTGTTTGGCTGTTTTATCATTTTCCTTTGTGATATGGTTCATCAACAACATAAAGAAGTGAGTTTTACTTATACTAATTTGTAATTTTATAAGAATTTGATTAACAAACCAAGGTAGTTGAATTGTAAAGTAGTATTCAAATTGGGAACGGGTTCCTTCAAATCTTATAGTAATATCATCACAATCTTAAGATTTTTTAAGACCTTATAGGGTATTGTAAAAGTATATGCAGTGTTGTCCAAACTCACGGTTCACGAGTTGAATCTTACGATTCAAATCAAATCTCAGAGTCGATCTGAGGAAACAATCAAATTATATTCCAAATTGCGATTCATTATTTGACCTTGAATCGTGCGATCTGATTTGCAGGTCCCATGTTACTTTTAACGCATTAAAACTTGATTTTATTATGTTTATTTGGGTTTTTATTAATTGTCACTTGTCTCAAACATCAAATGAAGACTATTTGTATACCATTACACCAAGACATCTTCAAAGAGACATCACTAAACAACTAATAGAGCTTTATTTTTATTACGTCTAGTTCTTTTTATATTACTTGGATCATCTTCCCAAAGGAACACTCTAAACACGATAAGAAAACTCTTATTGGAGTTAGTTATTTTGTCATTTGTAAAAAATGATTGATGTCATTTAGTAATGAAATTTGAGATTATTATATTTGATGATTGAGGTGTAATTATTTTTTGAAATAAATTATTTTGTATGTGTTGTTTTGATATTTTCTACATTACATTGGAAGGTCTTAAAAATTCTTACGATTTACGATTTAGGATATCATCTACAATGCGGTTCGAAAACCCCCTTTTCAATTGCATAGTAATTTGCGATTCAACTACTTTGCATACATGTATTTTGTGCATTCCCAAATGAAGCATAAAATAATTAATATTCATAACATAAATTACAATGCGAAGTCATTAACTTCAATAACCTCAAATTTTATTGTCACAATGATGCTGACGATTAATTTTTTAAACAAAAATAACCAACTCCCAACAAGAGCTTTGTTCATGGTGTTTAGAGTGTTTTTGCTGTTGTTCATGATGTTTAGAGTGTTTCTGTGTGGAAGATGATTCAAGCAATTAAAAAGGGACTAGGCATGGTTAGAAGAAAACCCCTTAGTTATTTGAGATGTGAAGAATCTCAAACACTTTTTTTATATGGTGTACGACTAGGTGTGTTAGTAAAATTGTTTGATGTGCGACAGATAGTGAAAATCCACATAAACATAAAAAATTTGGGTTTCAAAGCTTCAAAAGCTAGTTGGGTTTAGCAAATCAAATCACATGATTCAAGGTCAAATCGTGAATTGTAATTTCGAAAATAAGTTGCAATTTGAATCACACGATTTGCTTATTTTACGACTATTTATTCAATTTAACTCGCTCGCTATGAGATTTGATTTGAATCATGAGATTCAATTTGTAAATTGTTCTATTTTGGCTTCAATGTTACAATGTACCAAACTAATCAGTTTCATCCCCCCTTCTCGATTATTTTGTGTCATAAACACCTTGGCTAGCATTCCTGTTATTCCCATGTCTTGTGTTGTCATACCAATTTCTATACAACTAGACATTGAAAAGATTTGTAGAGACATGGGATGCAAATCAAAATGACTAGAGCTACCACTAGGTAAAAAACCTAAAGATCGGGAGGCTTGGGAATCAGAAGACTAAATCTCTTCAATCATGCTTTGCTTTCCAAAAGGCTTTGGAGGTTTGGGGTAGAACAAAATGCTCTCCATAGATCCATCATTGAAAAACATGAGGCTGGTTCACCAAACAAATCTCACCTCCTTATGGTTGCTCTTGGTGGAAGGGTATAATGAACTTGTAGAAGCTATTTCAAGCTCGTAATGGGGACATAATTCTATTCTAGGAAGATAATTGGTGCCACTCTAAGCCTTTTAGTGAGATTTTCAACCCCATTTACTGGCTCACCCTTGCAAATACAACCAGAGTTTCTCAATTATATTAGGGCCCTTCTTTCTATACTCCAAGATGGGATCTCAAACTTAGAAGAGTAAAAGATGAAGAGCTTCCTAGTTTCTTCCTACTGTTGCAATCTATCATATTGAACTGTCTGTCAGAGAAGATAGGTGGAAATGGAATAACTTATCAGAAATTTTTTTGTCCTAGACTCCCAGTCAAAGTTGCTGACCCAAGCAAGTGCTAATGCCAACAGTGTCCCTCCCATCTCGCTTTGAGCATAGAGTGTTTTGGAAGAAAGACATTCCCCCTAAGGTCAACTTATTTGTCTGGGCCATGGGTTGCTGCTTGGAAAAGAAGAGATTTGTCTGTGGTTGTGGGATAGAGTCCTTCTAGCTACTATTTGGGTCAAAGCCTGGATAAGAAGTGGCCTCTCAGTAAAAGGAGTTTACCCAAGTCTTCCTTGCGGCTATCTAGATCATTTGGAAAATGGCAGAATTTCAAAGGGAAAGCAAAAGACATTCCTCATCTTACAAACTCAACAAACTCAATCAAGTCTCGGATTTGGCAATGGGGAGTCACTTGGGGGGTCATTACTGATCAGCCTTATCACTTGTATTTTTAATTGGGACAACATATTTACTTTGTAGTAGTTGTTTTTTGTTGTTTCTTTCTATGCTAGGTGACCCCGTCACTCACTGGCTTTTTATTGCTTTCCCTCATTTATTAATGCAATCTCTGTTTTATTGATAATTTTGTTTTTGTTTTATCATTGATAGATATCCAGAATTATGTAGGATTTTGGAATTTTCGTCATTCTTAGCCTTCATTGTCGCTAAATTATATCTTGCTTTCCATTAGTTGTTCAATCATTATCTTCCTTTGTTTATTTTCATTTATATTTATATTTTTGGTTAAATTTTTTTCTTTTTCTTTTTCTTTTCCTTTTTTAAGCTTCTAAATGGCCAGTACCTTTCCACACTATGAATGACATATTTTCTAATTTTCTTTCCTGATGCAGGCATTCGAGTTCATAGTCTAAAGAAGGGTCAAATTACAATGGATATTGATTTCCGTTGGGGTGGTGACCCAAGCATCATTCTTGCTGTGGAAGCAGCCCTTGTTGCTTCTATACCTATTCAGGTTAGTGCATGTACCACTTTTAATATATTGGCATGTTCTTGGGAATTTAAAAGCATTTGTATACTTCACACTGTACCTAGGGGCGCGATTCAGTTACTTTGTAAATATTATCTGCATCCTTATGATATCCATCTACATGCTAATATATGTCCTTGATATTCATTTGATTTTTCTGGAATGTGACGCAGTTGAAAGATCTCCAAGTTTTCACTGTAGTACGTGTTATATTCCAACTTGCTGAAGAGATCCCTTGCATTTCTGCTGTTGTTGTTGCTTTGCTGTCTGAGGTAATGTTATATAATAAACTCTCGCAATTATATGTCAAGTTGCGAATTCCATTAATATGGAAAAGAAGTTAAATTTTAATTGTGATGAGCTTCCACCACGAACGATAACTAAAATGACCACGTCACACTTCAGCTTCATCAGTTTTATCCAAGCGTCGAGAGTGAGTTTTATCCCAGGATTTCAACATGTTTGCTTCTGATGAGAGCCGTACTACTTTGGCAAAAACCCTTTGATGAGCATGACAAAATAATTTGGTTAGTGACTACCAATAGGTCATTCATCAAAGCAGAGTTTTGTCAGTCGAATCTACAAATTTTTTATGGTGGAATTTGATTTTTTCACAATAAATAGTTGTTTAAGGAAATTTATCTGAAAGGAAATCTTTAAGTCGGTAAGGAAAGAGATGGTGTTACCAACATCAACTTTTGTGAGAGAAGGAACAAGGAACTAAGGAAAGAGATGGTGTTACCAACATCAACTTTTGTGAGAGAAGGAACAAGGAACTAGCAGAAGCATGCTAAAAATGAAAGGTATAATTAGTCCAACCACCCCAATACCTAGTCGCTAGCTTGAGTTAATCTTTAGACAGTCGTACATTTGGGTTGAAAAAGAGTAGATCTCATCTAGAATTCCTCTTCTCAACTTTTCTGCACAGCAGTGCCCAACTTCCTTAAAAATGAAAGAAAAGGTGCTGGTAATGAATGTCAAACCCGAAAACATCTCAGTTAAGTTGCAACTTAAAACGATATTGCTTGCATTGTAACTGTTCATTTTTTTAATGCCATTATTTTTTTTAAAGTTTGACTGTAGAATTGTATCTTGAAGGAGGTTGTAGTTATATTTAGGATAGTTTTCCCTCACCAGTCCCTAAGCGCGCACATGGTGAGAAGAATTGCTTTTTCCTTTTTTACATGCAAGATTGCCCACATGCACATTGCCTTTTTCTTTTACAAAAAAATTTAAAAAAATCACAAAATTTTTAATATCCTAATATTATGAAATTATTTCTTTAAGCCAAAGGTCAATTTAGTAATTTCACATTGGGGGAGGCTGGTATCCCTTGACTAATTTTTTTCCTTGTAACTCTTGATATTAGAAGGGAAATTAGATATTTTAATAATAATTACACAAAAAAGAACATTTGTGATATTGAAAAACAGGCAAGGGATTTTTCAGAAATGAAGAGCAGTGTGACAGCAAGACACTTTGTTCATCACACTATAAGTGTTACACATTAATGATTCTGTTGATTCATCATTCATCATTCATCATTCATCATTCATCATTCATCATTCAAAAAAGAAAAAGAAAAAGAAAAAGAAAAAGAAAAAGAAAAAGAAAAAGAAAAAGAAAAAGAAAAGAAACTTTCATTTAATTTTAGCACCCATTTTGTAATTTATAGCTGTCATTCTGGGATGAAGTAAAGAACTAGCAAAGAGGACACAGATGCTTCCTTAAAAAAATTTCTTTTGAAAAGCAGCAGCAACAAATCGCTAGTTGATCTCATGAAACAAAACATAAATAACCGAGATGGCGAATATATGCTTTACAAAAGAGAACCGAATATGGAGTGAAGGTAGTTTGATTTGCTGATGTAGACTGGTATTGGTTGCAGCGGAGATGATGAATTTTAAATAGATATGTCATGTCTAGGAAAGATCAGACTATAACGGATGATGTGTTGAAAACATACGAGTAAGTTTGGCTAGCAATAGTTGATGAAATGGTCATTCAAATGATTTGGTCTGTGCGACTGTGCAGATACCAGTGCTGCTAAAAGGAATATAGAAATAAAGGTTCGAGAAGAGGGAGGATATCAGGGCGTGGATCAAGGTGTTGCCAAAGGACCAATATAACGAAAGATTATTAAAATATGTATATATATTTTTTTTACTAAAGGAAAATTTTGCGAATATGCAAAGGGAAAATGACTAATAAAGCCTAATTTTTATAATTGTAGACCACACAAGTCCCTAACAATTGAAAATGCTTCGAATGGCCTGCTTTTTGTAACTCAAGACTATTAAAGACCACAAACCTAAATTAGGTTAAAAGATATGTAAAAAGACAAATATACCCATATTCCTATACACATTGACACGGTGTTGTTATTTATGTATTCAAATTCCAGTTACATTGAAACAAGCGAAATATACAATCTTTTAACGTAATTTGATATTTTTTCAAAGTTGTTTCATGTGCCTAAAACACAATTGATCGATTATTGTTGGGTAATATGGAAGTAAAAAAATAAAAAGTTAAAAAAATAAATAAATAAAAAGTTTAAAAAAAAAAAAAAAAAAAAAAATCTAGAAATAAACTTATGATTGGTTTTAAGAAGATGAATAAATTTTGAAAATTGATAACTTAAGTTAAAACCATGGGTTGGGTTTGTGAATTTTAAGTCTTTAATTGTAAAAAATAGGCCTTTGAGGCATTCTCAATTGTTAGAGTATGATTTGGTCTATAATTATAAAAAGCAAGTCTTATAAGTCATTTTCCCATTTACAAAATTGTCAAATTGAAGGAAAATAAAGGCTATCAATAGGCTTTGGTTGAAATCTTGGTTAGTGATTCTTTTGTGCATCCATTTCTAATATTTACCCATTATCATTTACTTTAATGAAATTTCAGTGTTTTGCTTTGCAATTTGATCAATAAGTTATTCTATGTATCTCAGTTGTTTGACAATACTCTCAATATATGCTCAGCCAAAGCCTAGAATTGATTACACATTGAAGGCTGTTGGAGGAAGCCTGACAGCACTTCCTGGAATTTCTGATATGATTGATGTAAGTTTTTCTGACAAGCTCCATAAGCCTTTCATTTCTGTATCTTTATCTTACACAATCCAGTAAAAGTACTGCTCTGATGTCTTTTTACGCTTTCATGGCAGGATACCGTGAACACAATTGTTACAGATATGCTCCAGTGGCCGCATAGGATTGTTGTTCCAATTGGTGGTGTTCCTGTGGATACTAGGTAATGATAAGCTTTTTCCAGCCTTGTCTTCCTCCCAGCGTCGGTTTTAGTTCCTGCTTTGCATAATGTTTTATCTGTTCTTCTTATTTTATTTGTTGGGACTAATGTGCATTACTCCAATAATCTCAATTTTCTTGCTGCTGAGACTGGTGTAAGATTTTCTTTTTCTTTTTTAATTACTGCCACTCTTTAAACTTTGCCTTAGAGTAGGTTAAAAAATTGAGTAGAGAGTTTGTTGAACTGCAAGGAATTGCTAGATGAACCCTAGAAAAGAGCTTGTTTAACTGCTACGAATTACTAGATTCTAATGGTTAAACACAGCTGAAATTCACTTTAACCAATCAAAATGAAATCAAACATGAGTGAAAGATGAACCTAGAGAAGTGAAGAGAGTTTCTGTCTCTCGAACTAACTGTCATATTTTCAATCTTACAAAATTGATTTATCTGAAAGACATCCTTGCTTAAATATAAACTATTGGGTCTACTTATTCAAACTAATAAAGTCTATCGAACTAATCTGGTCTATCTCCCTATCTGCACCTACACTATAATCCATATTGCCATCATCCTCTTGTGAAAAAGCATCACGCACAAAGACCATGCTAAAATCTGTTTTTTCAGAATCATCAAACACAAAGAATATCTTGGCAATGCCATAGTAAACCTATTTTTGTAGAATGATAATAGCCTAATGACTAGTCCATCCCTGAAACTGAAGCATTTTTCATCACAAACTTAATAGCAACACCCGCCTTTCTTGATTCATAAAGCTTATAATGGAAATCTATAAAAATGAACAATTAGGGGAGCACTGCGAATTTTAGAGGTTGTTCCACAACCTTGGCAAGTTCATAGGAGTCGGGGAAAGAATGTATGCTTTTGACTCAATGGAGGGATCGATTGTCAACTCAAAGTTTGGACCATGACCTAAATTGTGCGGTCTTTTGGGGCCAAAGTCTGAAGTGCCCTATTAGTATGGGACCAAACTGTGAAATTTCCATATTGTTATTTCTTTTGATCAACAAAAAAAAAAAGTATTTCATTTCATAAGGAAAACTACTAGCAGTGTCTCCCCAATCAAACATGCAAGAGTAGTGTGATTCTTGTATTATACCCCAAGTAAACCCCCAAACCTAGAGATTTGCTTTAATATCTACCATAAGTTATTACATTCTTCATGACCCAAATCATTGTATGAAGGGTCCTATCTCATATCCAATCACTGAAAGGTTTAGACTTGCATGGTCGGCTGAATTCCACTTTTCAGTCATGTCATGGAAGGAGGTGAGGCAAGGAAGTGGGGGAGGCATGTTGATATGAAATTCAGCTCGACACGTTCACCAAATGGAAGAAGAAAATTCACAAGTGATGAGAAGGTACCCAATGGTTTCCTTTGCAGCCCCACAGAGTACACAGTGATTTGGAAGGGTCATTCCTTTTTGATAAGATTGTCATCAGTGAGAATTCTGCCATTGACAAAAGACCAGACAAAGAAGCAAGAAGCAAGAAGCAAGCTCTTGGGGACACATGCTTGCTCCACACCAGTTTATGTAGCTTGTGTGTTATCAGCTCTAGGTCTGAGAAAGTGGGTTGGTTGGACATGATTGAGTCTCAATCCTTGACAATGAATGGTTTACCATTGCCCCCACAACCATTTGTCTTGGTCTTCATTTAATTGTACTGTTCAATAACATTCGATAGTTCCCAGTCATTGAGATTTCTTCTCAATTGGAAGTCCCAAGAGAGAGGAGAGTGACTATTGGGGAGCTCTAAAGAGGTTTTAAATTTTCTTATCTTTCCAGTCTTGTTCCTACATGCATTGTATATGGCTGAAAACGAGAGTTTGAGTAGGAGATCCCCTCACCTTTTGTGCCCCCAAAAATGAATTCCTGGCTTCACTATGAACTACAAAGGAGAGGTTAACTTATTGTCTAGATAACCATTGAGACTCAAGATACTTTTCCACAAACTCACCCATGAGTGGCGATGTTGGATTGGGCAAACCAGTCCTCTACACAACCACCATGTTTGGCAGCAACAACCCTTCTCTAGAGTGCTTCAGTTTCAGCTCCAAATCTTTGATTCTTCTTAGATTCCACCACAACAACAATAATCATCCACTTATTGTTATTGTTATTTTTTTAAAGTTAATTTTATAAAGATAATACTCCATGGCAATACAAACAAAAATACATGAATCCCAAGGTAGTTCACAAACCACCTTAGGAGTATCAAAGATTACGTCAAATTCATAAATCTCTCGCTCCCTCAGCACAAGCTATGCAGTTAAAACGGATAACGGACCTGTAACAGTCCAAGAGCGTTGTAGGATATAACGGACTATTTTTTTAATAATATTTTTATACCCCCATGTACTATCTAAATTGTGTTTAGTCTTATATTTGTAATCTCTCAATTGTGTTTCTTTATTTTGTACGTTGTGAGGAAAAAACATGAACATAGGACAAAGAGCAAAATGGAGTCATAGACTCGGGCAATGTTTAGTCAAGCCATATTGAAAAACTTTGAAAGCAAAACGTACTCTCTTGGTTGTAAGAATTGGATTTCTTGAGCTTGGGGTCAGTGGAGACTCTCCTCTTCTTCTTTCCTCTTTCTTTTCTTCTTTTTCTTCAACAAACAGAGAGATCGCAACAACAGGAGTCAGAGAGATCGCACAGTTAGAGAGTGCGGTCGTTCCTTTCCCTTCTTCTTCGTCTTTCCTCATCTTCTTTTTCTCTTCATCTTCTTCTTTCCCCTTCCCTGGTTCTATGTCGATTGATATCGGCGAGCTCTGATACTCCTCTTCTCAGTCCAGGGTTCTGTTTTGATCGAGAATGAAACGTGGTTAGTTTTTTATTTTATTTTTTATTATTATGTATTAGAAGTAAGCGTTATAACATTGTTATGCAAATCACCGTTATTTAAATAACGACCGTTATATTGGTACCGTGATACCAAAATGTGAAAATGTCAAAACGTATCAGCTCACCCCTGTTAAGCGATATAACGCCGTTTTAACTGCATAGGGCACAAGTTCTTCCATTATACAAACTGGCCACATTGTCTTCCAGTTCTTTAGCCATCTAGGAGTTATTTATAGGTCCATAAAAAATAGATGATTAACGCAGGACATTTTATTTTGCCCAACTGATTTGTATGGTCATTCTTTGAGCTACAGTGCTAAAACCACCATGCCACCTTTGTGGCCATGTCAAATGTTCTGAACTTGAATTGTATACACAATGTAACATACAAAAGGGGGAACTATACTTGGTCTAGTAAAGGACTGTGCCCTTCATTATCCTAGTTGGATCGTGACTATACTTTTTTGAACATGGGATGTTAGAGTTTGTTGATGAGTCTTGCGGAGGTAATTATAGTGTCTGGAAAGTTGGGTGTTGTGCTTTGGATGAACCTATAAGTCTTGAAATATATCTGAAGGAGTGGAGTCATTTGGTGCTTGAAAAGTTAGAGGCGCTAACAAAAAATAGACAACAAGAATTTGGCAATGGGATTCTAAGAGGAAGAAAGAGATCTTTCATCCGAAGGATGGGGGAAATGGTTGGAAGCCAAGTCACATCTATAATAGATGTTGCAAAGGGAATTTATCAGTTGGAAGAAAACATCATGAGTTAAATGGCGATAATATTCTCGTATGTTTCATAAATTGGCCAACCACTGGAATCTTTCTAACTCAATTAATCCCTCTCTCTAACTCAATTAATTCCCTGTCCACTGACGGAGAAGCTGTGTTGGGATTGTCAATTATATTGTAAGGGACTTTAAAGACCAATGTAACGCCGACTGTGTTTTGTGCAAAGGCTCCTGCAATGGAGTCTTTACATGTCTTCGTTTGAATCATTCTTGATTAATAATATTAATGAAATTGACTAATTGATTAAAATGAAGACATGTAGTTCACGACTTAATGGGTCGTATCGGTGTAAGAGAGACTTTGAGGGCCAATTTATAGAAAGGGAGACATTTAGACCACAACTTAATGGGGTTGAAATCCACCACACCTTCCCCTTATAATATATATCGTAAAGGAGGTAGCCCCAAATATTTGACTGTGAGGCCCCGAATGATCCGGTTCAGAATCCGTGCAAGACATTGGAGATTATCAATGATCCCAATGGGTAAGAGAGTGGATTCAAGGAAGTTCCCCTGCTCGTGCTTCGGATCAAACATCAGTCTGTCCACATACTGCAAGATTAGATTGAGGTACCCTGCGCTGCTGTTCTTAAATCTGCAATTAGCCCAACATTATCCACTTTAATCACAATTCCATTCAGGCTCTGAGTTGCTACGATGGAAAATATGAGGGCATAAGGGATCCTCCTGTCTTATCTACCTTAATGATTTGAAGAAGCCCTCAAGACGGAGCATTTAATATTCAGTGAGAAGGGAGTTGACTTCAAAATGCCAGCAACACAAGAAGCAACGAAACCAATTATCTCCGAACCCAAACCTTTTGAACAGGTGCTCAATGAAAGACTGGATGATGGAATCAAACACCTTTGAGAAATCCATTTTACTGAGTAATCGATGCCTGATTAGACAAGAAAATCAATGAGCTCATTTATTATCAATGGGCCATCCACAAGGAGGCGCTCATGAACTGTTTCCACTATCAATGCCACTACCCCTTGCAAACGCTTAGCTAACATGTTTTCTGGTTCACATATCGTTTATATTTTGCTCATCCTTGCAGGAAATGCATGTGAACCAGAATACACAAGGGTCTCAGACAATTGTAGGACTAGCTGCCTTGATCGAGCTTGCCTGCATGGTCATGGTTGTTATATTGTTGATTGTTCACAGAGGAGTCCATCTATCCTTGCCTTTGCAACCTGTGATACTTAAAAGCATAAAGATCACGCTTTAAGATGTTGCAATCATGCCTAAAAATGTGGATCTCTTATCGCAAAAAGATCACATCCATGGAGATCACTCAAACGTAATTGCAAATAGTTTCATGGAAGAGGAAAGATGTTGCTCCCTAAACAAACTCTAGATACATCTCATCATCAAGAGAATTGGAGAAAAGGGAGCAACATAACGAGCGCGTCCAGGCAGCTGATTCGAAGAGGAATAAGGACTAGAAAAGTAATGAGGTTTTCATTTTTTGTGTGTTATGTGAGCACTTTGACCATTGATATGTCTATGACATATCATGTTAAGTACGAATTTTGGAGATATATTTTGGATTTGTGGATTAAATTTATAAAACTATGTTTGACAATGGGTACAATTATGCTTATGTCATGTATGAGTTCGTGTGGAGAGGAGCATATTTGAAATTGAAGATTTTTTTTTACCTTTATAGGTTCTTTTTACAGGCTTGGAGTTTGCGCAAAGATCCAGCTAAATAACTAAGGTTTGTAGTGACACAGCTGGTCCAAATTTTGAAGTTTTACGGTGTGAGCTAATCATCAGAATTTGCAAAAATTTCAACAAAAACTTGCTCTCGAGCAAATTTGTTGCACCCACATTGTTAGTTGAAACCATGATTTTCAGCATTACACGGTTGGCCTGATCTTGAAACAAGAATTCTTATGGGTTGAGCTAACCGTGTGAACTTGCAACAACTACCCACATGCATTTCCTGCAAGGATGAGCAAAATATAAAAGATATGTGAACCAGAAAACATGTTAGCTAAGCGTCTGCAAGGGGTAGTGGCATTGATAGTGGAAACAGTTCATGAGCGCCTCCTTGTGGATGGCCCATTGATAATAAATGAGCTCATTGATTTTCTTGTCTAATCAGGCATCGATTACTCAGTAAAATGGATTTCTCAAAGGTGTTTGATTCCATCATCCAGTCTTTCATTGAGCACCTGTTCAAAAGGTTTGGGTTCGGAGATAATTGGTTTCGTTGCTTCTTGTGTTGCTGGCATTTTGAAGTCAACTCCCTTTTCACTGAATATTAAATGCTCCGTCTTGAGGGCTTCTTCAAATCATTAAGGTAGATAAGACAGGAGGATCCCTTATGCCCTCATATTTTCCATCGTAGCAACTCAGAGCCTGAATGGAATTGTGATTAAAGTGGATAATGTTGGGCTAATTGCAGATTTAAGAACAGCAGCGCAGGGTACCTCAATCTAATCTTGCAGTATGTGGACAGACTGATGTTTGATCCGAAGCACGAGCAGGTGCAAGCAATGAAATCAATATTTTATGCTGTGAGTTGGCTTCAGGTCTAAGAGAGAACTTCCTTGAATCCACTCTCTTACCCATTGGGATCATTGATAATCTCCAATGTCTTGCACGGATTCTGAACCGGATCATTCGGGGCCTCACAGTCAAATATTTGGGGCTACCTTTACGATATATATTATAAGGGGAAGGTGTGGTGGATAGAGTGAGGGACTGACTTGCTGTTTTGAAGTGCAAACACTCAAAAGGTGGTAGAGCGACGTAAATTGAGAGCCCACTAACCAGCATCTCAGTCTTCATTATGTCTTTGGTGTTTGAGTGGTTCCCACTTCTATAGCTAATGAGCTGGAAAATGGCACGATATTTCCTGTGGGGTACCTCGCAATAAGGGAAGCAATTATGATTAGTGAACTATGAAACAGTCTACAGTCCAAAGTCAAAAGGGGTCGAGGCAATAGGAATTTAAGAGCCATAAATCAAACATTGCGTTCTTAGTGGCTTTGGCATTTCGAGGTAGAAGACAACCCTCTCTGGAGAACAGTTAGAGAAAAAATGGCATTTGCCAAGGTTGTTGGTTCTCCAATCAAACTGCTTAGCAATGTATGGCTACTCCTGATGGAAGTCACTAATAAGTCAAAAGAATGAGTTTTACGAAAATATTAGCCTTAGAATGATTTTTACCCTTTTTGCATTTCTAGAAAAGAGGCTTTCCACTGTTGTGGAGTGTTTTCAGAATGATATTGGAGGGCTGCTGGAAATTTTTGTGGAGAAGAATTTGAATGATTGGGATGTTGATGAAGTAGCATTACCTTGCTAAGATGGTTCTCCAACAAATAGCTTAGCCACATGACTACTCTTGATAGAAAATTCAGTGATGAATCAAAATAACAAGTTTTTTTAAACAAAATATTTGCTTCAGCAGGACTATAGCTTTTTTGCACTGGAAACAACCTTTGCTTGGAAGATTTCATGATTTCATGAAATAGTTTTATTTTCATGTAATGGTGTCTTGTATGTAATTATTTGTTCCCTTTAGTGAGCTTCTCTTTCACTAAAGGGGGTGTTTTTGCAATTAAATTCATGTTTTGCCTGATAAAAAAAAAAGAAAAAAGAAAGCTCTCCACAATTGTGGAGTGTTTTCAGACTGATATTGAAGAACTCTTGGAATCTGGGATGGAGGAGAAATTTCAATGATTAGGAGATTGATGGAGGAGAAATTCCAGTGTCTTTACTCTGGAATATCAGTTTATCTCATGAAGAGGACGATTGGTTATGGGAAAGTAAGACTGAACTGTTTATGGTTAAGTTGAATTTTGATCTTCTCACGAATACCATTACCTAGTATCAATTTCCAATGCAAGTTTTGTTTATTTATATATTTATTTATTTTTTAAAGTCTCTCAAAGGGAAAACTTCCTCCGCTGGCAACAGTCTTGCAACTGACCATTAAGCTAGAAGAGGCCTCATCATCCCAAACAGGTGCTACCTATTAGGAATGAATCAGAAACCATGATGCATATCTTCTTTCAACTGATTATATCCTGGAAATATAGAACAAAGTGGTCAATGAATGGGGGTTTCAGCAGTTGGTTGACTTTCAGATGGGCATCTCAGTGGGAAGCAAAGGAGGCTAGGTAATTGGCTTATGGGATCCCGTTGCAACGTTGTTGATTATTTGGGTAGAACGAAATTCAAGAATTCTTGAAACAAATCCAGATATGCAATCCAGGCCTGTAGAAGTATCAAAGCCTTGCTATTGAGCATTAATTGGATTTTTTTTTTCCATAGAGATGTTCCTTTTCATTCTTTCATGTTTAGTTGGTCACCTACGTTACTAGGTACGAGAAATCATACTTTAACTTTAGTTAGAAAACCCAACAACGAGAGGAATCATTTTTTATTGACGAAATAGAGCCCATGTGGAATATTATTTTCGGCATAACCATACCACGACAAAGGTGTGGAGCATACGGCGAAAATATACACGAGGCCTCTATTTGGTAGACAAAAAGAAGTTTCAATTTTTTATTTCACCATGGGGCCTTTGTACAATGTTTATTCACCTTCCATATGGCTTTAAAGGTGGTACGCCATTTGACAATGTAGCCCAACCGAAGTAGTAAAACGTGACACCTTTAGCTTACTGATTGTTGATTTTTCCAGTACATCTAATATTTTCCTTACAAATAAGCCTTATGAATCTGAAAGATCAGGCATAGGGCTTAATCAAGATCAAAGTGAAAGAAAATGAAACCCTAGTTTGTTCATATAGAGAATCCTAGATTTCTTCAGTTTACAATTATAACTATTGGCAATAAACCATACTATTCTCCTAAATACCTATAAGTATGGGGCTAAGTGACACCCCCTTTATTACTAAGCACACCTAATACTCTAAATGCCTTCATCCTCCCTTGGTTGCGAAAAACTCGACCTCGACCTCGAGTTTGCGTGCACATATGCACCTAACAACTTTGGATCTATGGAAGATAAGAGTTGGTTCAGGACATCCCTTTCATTGGACTAAAAATTGATTGGGTACATTATCAAAAGGATTAACATCAGAGCTCACAAAATACACTCCACACGATCAGTCACATGTGGTTGACATGAGCTCGCCACTGGTCATGGAATAAGAGGTGCAACATCACCACAAAATGGAATGAGATCAACAACATTAACAGTACGATGCATCCGCAAACTATCAGGAAAATCAATGTCACAAGCATTATCAACAATCTTCCATAAATGGGAAAAGGTCCAATGCACTACATCATGAGCTTAGAGCCCTTCCCTGTTCGCCATTCTTCCTTCTGAAAGACCATAACTAAATTACCCGATTCAAAAGAAATAAAGCGTTTATGATGATCCACAACATCCGTCTATCATACGCTTCCGTCAAACACTGGCGAACATGTTGGGGAATCAAAGTCATTTATTCTGCCTTAACAGTCACATCACTATGCACCGGGCCCATACTTTTCACGGGTGCCAAATCTACCGAAACATATAGGGAAAAACCCTACACAATCTGGATAGGTGAATGTGTCGTTCTCCGGTTGACGGTGTCATTATACACAAACTCGACATGGGATAAAATTGCAAGCCAAGAAGTATTATGTTCAGTCACCAAACAACGCAAGACAGGACTCCTATTAACAACCTTCGTCTGCTCATTAGTGTGTGGATGAAATGCAGTGAAAAACTTCAAAGAACAATGTAAGTGCTGCCACGAATTGCCCCGTAAATTTCGTATCGCGACCACACACAATTCTCCTGGATAATCCATGAAGTTGCACTACTTACCTAAAATATAAATTAATGACACACGATGCCTCATCAACTTTTTGACAGGGATGAAGTGAGCCAGCTTAGATCAGCGATCAACCACAACAAAAACTGAATTGTAGCCTTGGGACACATAAAACTTGAAACAAAATCCATAGAAACATCCAGCCACGACCTCTCTGGGATGAGCAAAGGAGAATACAAACTAGCTTCGTCAACCGACCCTTAACAGTTTGACATACGTAACACTTTTGCACAAAGGTGTTAACATCATAACGCATGGTGGGCCAAAAATAACATTCCCGCAACAACACCACCTTTCTGAACCAAAATGACCAGCCAAACTGCAATCAACTTTTCCCTCGTAGGAGATGTGGAATATATAAAACTTTACCATGAAACAAGAAGCCATCCAGCATAAGAAAATTGCCAGACTGATGGGGCGCTGTCTGACAAGCAAGATAAATAGGACCAAGAAAGGATCAAACCGTACATTTCTGGTAACTCAATCAAACCCGTCAACTAAGTACGCAATAAAACCAAACAATTTGCCCGTCTTCCGAGATCCCTTTACATATTTCAAAGTGAAGGTGAAGTTCTAAATTTCATTAACCACTTACTAATCTGACTACTTACATGTCGTTGCGAGTTGAGGATGAATGCTTCATGATTGGAGTGAATCACAAACTCGCGGTAAAGAAGATAATGCTTCCAATGGCGAAGGGCTTGGACCACGGCAAATAGCCCATCATCACAAGTGGAATAATTTAACTTTGCTTCTGTAATTACCCACTGTAAAAGGCAACGGGCCGCCCAATCTAAGATAAAATAGCCCCCACACCTATCTTGCACGCATCACAAGATAAATAAATTTTTTTGCCAAAATCAGGCAGTGTTAATATTGGAGAAGTGGTCATTTTAAACTTAATGGCATCAAAAGCAGTTGATATTCCTCAGTCCAAATAAAAGACATCTTTCATAAGTTCAGTCAGTGGTGCCATAACAAAGCTGAAACCCTCAATAAAGCGCCTATAAATGACCAACCCGTGAAAATAGCAGCTATCTTCGACTGATCAACGAATATTCCACTGCCCGAGACAACATACCCCAAAAAAATTACCGATAACACCTTAAAAGCACATTTTTTAAAGTTCAAATAAAATCTATGGTCAAACAAAACTTCCAAAATATTCTGAACATGTTATAAATGCTCTTCCTCGGTGCGACTAAATATCTCGATATCATCAAAGTAAACAACAACAAATTTATTGATAAAAGGTTGAAGAATGTGCGTCATTACCCGCATAAATATCGAAGGGGCGTTTGGCAAATGCATGACCAACCATTCATACAATCTCTCTTTCGTCTTAAAAGTTGTTTTGCATTCATATCATGGCCATACACATACGAATTTGATGATACCCACTTTTAAAATCTAACTTCGTGAAGACCATGGCTCCCTGCAAATTATCAAGTATGTCCTCCATATTAGGAATGGGAAAATGATACTTAACTCTGATTTTATTTATGGCACGAGCGTTCGCATATACAAAAAGACCCATCTTTCTTGGACACTAGCAAAACAGGAATCATACTGTGAGTACTCTCTTTAATGTACCCTTTGGCGAAGAGTTCATTCACCTGCCGCTGCATCCCTTCATGTTCCCTAGGTGCCATACTATAATGCAACCTATTAGGAATTGAGGCCCCTGGTTCCAACTCAATAACATGTTGAATATTCCTCAAAGGAAAAGAACCACTGCCTTCACTACACACATCTAAATCTGGCAAAAAGTTGTTGCATACTAGGCGGGATGGGCACATCTAGCAACTGAAATGGAGAAGTGTTGTACTCAACTCATACACATGATCTCCTGTACTATACAATGGAGGCCTCGAATTTCCGTTTTCTGGTATCATCGCCATCTATATTAGAAACTTGTGCCACTCAATATCTAGAAAACATCTTGGAAGATATAAGTATACAGTCCATCATGAATCGATCGACGTTGATGCTGCTATGACCCCCCCCAACAATAAGTGACAAATATTCATTGCGATGACAGTGCATCACACTTAATAATGATATTGTCTAATGGAGAAAGATACTAAACACTTGGTAGCCTCACCTCCTTACTCGGTTCTAAGAAGCCCACCGCAAAAGGTACATAAATGGTTCTTCCTTCAATCCCAAGGTGTCAACCATTAGTTTGGAAACCAAGTTGTCACTAGAATCACTATTAATAATCATGCTACAAAATTTTCCTTTGCAACTGCATCTAGTGTAGAATTTATTGTGTTCCCTCCACGCAATATCATCAGAGGGTTTTTTGCGAGAAGAAGACGGGGAAACTGAAATTGAAAGAAGGAACTATAGAAAAATCAGCAGTCAACATACAACAATGCAAAAAATCCATAAAAATGAGCCACTGCAACCCCGCGAAGGAGTGTAACCCATCGAAAATCCCTGCGAGCCACACACGCCCCACCCGCACGAACACACAGGCAGACTTTGTGCATGGTGGTTGACCAACCGCTCGAGCAGGTCGTGTGTGCTGCTAGCCGTGCGTGCCTCGCTGGACACTCACCGTGGCGTCTTGTCTACCTCCACCGAGCCCTCCGGTCTGGTTGTTCTTGATTTGCGCGAGGCTGCCTTCGCAGCCATTACTTTCTTTGTTTTGTTATCTTTTCTCTGTTTTTGCATTGTTCGATACTCTCTTCCTCCATAGTGCTTTTATAGACCAGAACAACATCTAAACCGCTTAATCAATATCAAAGCGAAAGAAAATGAAACCCTAGTTTTCTTGAGATTGCAATCAGAATTAATTTGCAATAGACCCTACTATTACTAAAGGGCTAAGTGACTCCCCTTTATTACTAAGCACACATACTATATTAATATACTCTAAATGCCATCATAATCATAACTTGCATTTGGGTCCCATAGTTTGTACCGGTTTTGAGTTTGGGTCCCAAGTTTGTCCAGCTTTGAGTTTAAGTCCTAAGATTACGTTGACCACATTGATCGTCAACTCTCCGTTACAAATATAGGACCTAAACGCAAAGCTAGTATAAATTGTGGACAATGTTTCAAAAGTGGTCAGTGTGTACGCTTTGACTTGCGAGTTAACTTGAAGCGGCTAAAAAAATGAGTCAGTGCGTACGCATCAGAAGGGCTAAACAATGTGTACGACTCGACTCGTGATGATGCTACGAGTCAAACGTACCATGATTTCAAATGTTAATCTGATTTGTTTCAGATACCTGGTGCAGTCGTGCAATAGAAAAGAACATGAGAAGAAGAGAAGAAGACACTTGATGGATTTGTGTCGATGGAAGACCTGTTTCATACTGTTTTAGATCTTTAGTGTCGTTGCCTGTTCACTGACTATTGTTGTTGAAAGAATACATGATGGATGGATGGATCGATCAATAGAAGATCAGTTTCAGATCCTTACTGTTGGTTGGCTGTTGTTGTTGACAGAAGAAGAAGGGGAAGAAAAAGAAGAAGAGAGAATACTTGATGCATGGATGAATCAATTGACTTCAGTCTCTAAGTAATTCAACTAAGCTTTTCTCATACCACTTTTATGTATGTTGGTTAAGATTTGTCTAGCAGTTGCAAGAAGACCAAAAAAGCTTCAGAATCTTATATGCACCCACACACTACATCTCATCCTCTTCCTTTTATTTAATGTCACTATTCGCTTTGTTTACAAATTTTTTATATTTTTTCTTCACTTTTTTTTTTTTTTTTTTGAAAAATGATGTTGTGCCTCTCTACATATCAGTGCACCACTTTGCATTGAAAAAGCTAGATTGCCTCCAGGCTGAAAACCATTTTTTATAACATTGATTGTGGGACCTAAAGTTTAAATTTATCTATAATTTCAAAAAATATATATATATATATAATTTCATCAAAATTTTTTTTTTCATTCAGTTATTGGATGAAGAGTTAACGGTCAACGTGGTCTTGGGACTCATACTCAAAGTTGGACAAACTTAGGACCCAAACTCAAAATACGAATCATGGAACCTAAACGCAAATTAACCCTTATGAAAATGCTCAATTTTTTTGGCTTGGAAGCTATTATCTTTCTCTTGAAATAGATCACCATTAGGTGCCCAAGATATTTTTAATGGATTTGAGTTTGAATTTATAATGGTGACATGCTTCTCCTTTTATAATGCGAATGAATTTACTTTCCTATCACATTTTTTGATAATCTTGGCGCTTGTTAGTAATTTTCTAATTTCTTTGATATGCATGTAATCATTATCTCACTCTTTATCATGAGCATTTTGTATCTCTGTTTTGTTTTTTTTATGCTTATTTACTTTAATGTAGTGACTTGGAGCTTAAACCACAGGGGAAGATTCAAGTTACTGTATGCAAAGCAAATGATTTGAAGAATATGGAGATGATTGGTAAATCGGATCCTTATGTAGTTGTGTATGTTCGACCTCTATTCAAGGTCAAGACAAAGGTTGTTGACAACAATCTTAATCCTGTATGGAATCAAACTTTTGAATTGATAGCTGAAGACAAGGAAACACAGTCATTGATCCTCGAGGTTTGTCTACTCTTCACAGTCTCATCTATTGCAGAGCTCTTTATTTTTTTGTTGAATTTGCACTATGGAAAGATTCAATATATTCGTGGGTTGTTTGCACTTTGGCTCCAAAAAGTTTAGCTTATTTTTGTTTGGGTGCCAAAGTTTCACATAATTACCCTTTGGGTGCCATTTTATCCGTGGACTAAGTAGTCAATTATGTTGACTGGTAAATTGATACTTCGAGACTAAACTGCCCTGACCAAAGTTTTTACTATATACCCTCTAACCCCCATTTTGAGGGGCACATTGGTCTCAAAATATGGATGGACTGTTTTTCTGCCATCTGTCGTTTCCACGAGTAAAATGGTACTCTAATAGTAATTATGTGAAACTTTGGCACCCAAACAGAACTTTTAGGGGCCAAAAGCAAATAACCCTATATTCTTGTACAACTTTATTGGTATATTATACTTGACGTGACACAGTGCATATTGCAAGAAAATTTACATGTATGCGAGGATAATGTCCAAGTGCTTTGGGGGAGGATCCTCCATTGGTAGACCTTATCAAGCAATCTCCACCCCCTCCCCACACACACACACACACCCCACGCGGGAAAAAAAGGGGTCTTAAGTGCAATGGATTTTCGGGTTTTAACTCCCGCTGAAGACAGTGGTATCCATCGGATCATACCACTCTCTTTGATGCTTATCAAGAGACCCTAAGAAAATGGGGCTGGGGCAGAATTTAGTTTAAGGATCATAGCACCTTAGTAGAAAAAACTGCTTCTCTTGATAGTCAGTATCCTATCTTCTGTTGCACATGGGCAAAGAGGTGTGATCCCACATACGTGGGATTGGAGTGTCGACTGTCTTCTACAACTTCACTTCCATTAACCAAACACAGTGTTAAATCCACATGAATTTGCTTGTGAAATGCAGTTATACTTGGGGAATTTCCTGGTAACAAGTAATTCCATTGAATGTGCCCTAGGCACAGGCAAAGTTTAGTTTGAATGTTTAGTTTTTTAAATACATCGTTTTAAATTGGAAGTGCATATTCAGAGTAATTAAAATAGTTAATTGTATTTCCTGAGGTAGTGTCACCAGCATGGGGAGTGAGATAACATCAGATTAATTACAAGAAATCATTTGTATGAAACTACATTCCTGGGGATTTGGTCAGCAGGTGACTGAAGGATCACAGAACCAACAAGGCATAAGTTGATTGTGATAGTTGTCCGTAAGGGTCATGGGCAATGCAATGCATTTATGCAAATATGCATCCGTATTTGCTCCATATAAATGATTGAATATTTTGTGTGGGTTTATTGAAATGTGGTCTGCAAGGTGTAACCCTATGGTTGATTCAGTTTATCCATAACTTGAAATTAATCAATTTACTATTCAGAATGCTTACTTTTTGTGTGTGATTTTATATAACGAGATCATGCTCAATAAAAAATAGCCATTGGTTCCTGTTGGCTTGTCATATGAACACGTACATTTCCCTTTTCCTAAAAGCGCAGATGTGAAACTCCCATTTTTCAACTTTTATTTTTTCTTTTTTACATCAGTAGTCTTTTTTCACTTCAGAATTGCTTCTTTTTATTCTCTCGAGTCTTCATATTAGAGGCAAATATGGAGTGATTATTGTCTTAAATTTTGACAACAGGTTTTTGATAAGGACGTTGGGCAAGACAAAAGATTGGGCATAGCAAAATTACCTTTGATCGATTTGGAAGCTGAAACTGAAAAAGAGATTGAACTGAGATTGTTGCCATCACTTGACATGCTCAAAATCAAAGATAAGAAGGATAGAGGAACCGTCACAATTAAGGTACTCTCTCTACTTTTATATGTGCCCTGTTATTGACATCTGCACTGTATTCATTGTTGTTGGAGTCAACTAGGTTTATGTTGATGAACAGTCCCTAATCTGGAAGTTTACTTGGGCAATACCATTGAAATCTATTCCCTACATTTAGCTTTCCAAAATAGACCCATAACAATGGGAGAGATCTTTAGATTGGAGGTCGCAACAACTAGAGATGAAACTAGTTTCTTTCTTTTTTTCCTCTTCTATATATGTGTAGAATTCAATATGCAAGGCCCAGTAACTGACCATTGCTAATGTACAGAATTCCATTTATTAATGCTGGTTGATAATAACTTTGTACTCCATTCTTGTAATTTCTTCAGAAAATCTTAAAGACTTGGCAAACTAGATGTCCTAAACATAGTCCTTGATAAAGAACACACTGGATACATGTTGTAGGTGTCTGAATGTGAAGATTTGACAGTTAATAGGTTTCACACTAATCTGTGCCTTTCTGTCTGTTTCTTTCATTGATGCATATTAATGTGACTTGCATTGCAATTTGAGCATATAGGTATTTTATCA
Source organism: Berberis vulgaris (assembly GCA_963556465.1). Lineage (NCBI taxonomy): Eukaryota > Viridiplantae > Streptophyta > Magnoliopsida > Ranunculales > Berberidaceae > Berberis > Berberis vulgaris. The sequence continues at coordinate 24,328,580 of OY747126.1, forward strand.
TGAATTCAACAAGGAAGAGCAGTATGCAGCCCTGGAAGCAGAAAAGAAGATGGTAGAAGAAAGGAAAAAACTAAAAGAAGAGGGTGTGATAGGAAGCACCATGGATGCACTCGATGGGGCAGCGTCATTGGTTGGTTCAGGAGTTGGGATGGTGGGTACTGGCATTGGAACTGGTGTTGGGCTTGTTGGGACTGGTATCGGCACAGGAGTAGGAATTGTTGGCAGCGGACTTGGTGCTGTTGGTAGCGGGCTGAGTAAAGCTGGGAAGTTCATGGGTAGGAGCATCACAGGGCAATCTAGCCCAAGGAGAAGTGGTGCCAGCACACCTGTAGATAATGGGGGTGCAAAACAAGCTTAGCCTCTGTACATTCTGACAGTTTTGGTACATTCGACCCTGTAGTTTGAGTGCCCCTGTAGTTTGAGTGCTTTTAATTATTAGATGATGATACATGGTCCATGATCTATGTAAGAACTCTGTCACGAAGTTTTTGAAATGTATTTATTTTTTATTTCTAGATGACTTGTATGAAATCAATCCGCTTTTCCATGTACCTTTGAAAGAGTAAGTGCTATAATTTGGAACGCTTTAGCTCGAGCCCTCTGAGGTAACCTGATCCCTGTGGGAATAAAATCCGATGAGGTAACTTGACCCTCGTCCTGTAGGACGGCTGATTTGATGAGCACCAATACTCCGACTACATTCCTCAGAATAGATGGGTGGTTCTTCAAATTTGAACTGAGGCCTCTGATCACACATGGACTGAATTGAAGTTTCAGGCTATTAAAATTTCATTATCTTCCTTAGAAGATCAAAACATGGGTTTTTATCACCATCCAAATGGTTGGGGGTGAATATAACATTTCTGATGGGGTGGTATCCATTGTGCAAACCCTAGTGATGGGATAACCTTCACTTATTATGCAGTAAGGTATTCAATTAAAAAAAAGACTATATATTTGAAAATTTTCTCCAAGTTTTTTTGTTTTGGCATGTGACGGAAACTCAAATCTAATTTGAGTTATTGACAATCACTGGTAAACTAAAGCTTATTATACATTATGCAAAGCCTACATTACATATAGGTAAGGCCTGTGGGAATAATTAGAAAATAAAATTAAAATGATGCCATCTTTAGTTACCATATTGTCTCTACGTATTCCCAACACAGGACCAAAAGTTTTCCGTCCTAAGCAACTGAAAATTTCCCCAAAGACAATAGCACGAACCTTGTCCTAGAGGGAGACCAGGATATAAACAGAAGTAAACTGAGTGGTTATTTGGGAAAGGTCCAAATAACATTTTGAGTGCATCCATCATCATTAACATATACGATAGCAAAACTAAATTTGACAGTAAAATTTGGAAAGGCAAACATTGTTTAACTCCACCTAAAGTACTGTCCCACACCAATCCTCAGATTTATTTTTTTTAAATTATTATTATTATTATTATTATTATTTACCTACTAACGCACACCAGCCAAAAAAATGTTTTTGAAAAAATCGGTAACCATCCTCCTCCACAGTTCTCTGCCTTCTATCTTCACTTCTCTGTAGATCAACAGATAGCGGAGCAACACCACCCCGCCCTTGTCATCATCGGCCTCCACTCTTCTCATCTCTTTGCAAAACAACCACAACTACCACTCATTCAAAACATAAAAACAGGGTGTTGTCCCTAAATTTCAGCCAATTTAAACCCTCAATTGAGACTGATTCTCAAGTTCATCAAAACATAACAATTCTAGTACTCTGAGTTACCTAATAAACACAATTTGAATCAGTTGAAAATGCTTTGAAATGATCAAGTTATAGCCATTTTACTAAAGTCACACAAATCTGTCAAGAAAAGAAAATGGGGTAGTGTCTTTGATTTTCGGCCAAACTTATACACTTGATTGAGATCGATTCTCAAACTCATCAAAACACGAAAAATATAGTACTCTAATTATCTAATAAACACAATTTGAATCACTTGAAAATGTTTTGAAATGAGCAAGTTATGATCATTTTATAAAAGTCATGCAAATTTGTCCTGCAATGAAAATGGGGTAGTGTTCTTAACTTTCAACCATCTTATACTCTCTATTGAGGCCGATCCGCAAGCTCATCAAAACATGAAACTTATAATACTCTGAGTTATCTAATGAACACAATTTGAATCACTTGAAAATGTTTTAAAATGAGAAAGTTATGACCATTTTACAACAACTCAAACTGTCCAGAACAAAAAGTCTGTTTTCACCCATTCACAATGGAAAATGCAAGTTCGAGTCTCACATTCGGAAAGGGCCTTGCAGGTGGAAGTCTCACATTCGCGAAGATTTGCATGAATTGGAAACTTTAATTCACACAGTCTAGGCAAATTTGATACTCCTACTCGCATTTCCCAATGTAAATGTGTGAAACAAACGTTTTTTTTTCTGAACAGTTTGAGTGTTTATCGTAAAATGGCCATAACTTTCTCATTTTAGAATATTTTCAAGTGATTCAAATTGTGTTCAATATTAGATTACTACAATTTTCATGTTTTGATGATCTTGAGAATCAGTCTCAGTCGAGAATATAAATTGGCCGAAAGTCAGGGAGACTACCCTATTTTCTTTTCGGGACAAATTTGCACAACTTTAGTAAAATGAACATAACTTGTTCAATTCAAAACATTTTTCAAGTGATTCAAATTGTGTTTATTATATAACGCAAAGTACTACATTTTTTGTGTTTTGATGAGCTTGAGAATCGGTCTCAATCGAGCGTATAAGTTGGCCAAAAGTCGGAGACACTATCCCATAACTTTCTCATTTCATAACATTTTCAACTAATTCAAATTGTGTTTATTGTGTAACTCAGAGTGCTACAATTTTTATGATTTGATGTGCTTGAGAATCGGTCTCAATTGAGCATATCAGTTGCCCGAAATCAGGGACAATATCAGGTTTTTTTCTTTTTTTCTTTTTTTTTGAATGAGTTTAGTAAAATGACTACAAGTTGCTAAATTCACAATTTTTTTATTCATTCAAATTGTGTTGATTAGATGATTAAGGCTAGTACAATTTTTATGTTTTGATGAGCTTGAGAATCGGTCTCAATTAGCGTTTAAATTGAACCAAAGTCAATGATAATATCCTGTTTTCATGGACAAAGAGGGAAAAAAGGGTGGTGGGGTGGTGGTGATGCTTGATGGAGAAAATAGGGAGAAAGGTGGCGGTGGCTGGAGGGTGAGAGGTGATGGTGGCAGGGTGGTTTCTGATGGAAAAGAGTGGGAGAGCGGAGAAGAAGAGGAAGAGAGGGGAGGAGAGAGAAAATTTGGGTTTTTATTGGTGGTGTGGAAGAGAGGTGGTGGTATGGGAAATAAAAAAGGTGGTGTGGGAGAGAAAAAATTAGAATGATGGTGTGGGACAATACTTTTGGTGGTGTTAAACAATGTTTTCATAATCTTACTCTTATTGTATCTCTTATACTGTCTAGGGGTGGGCATGGGACGAGATGGACCTCATCCCTATCTCATCCCGTTCATTAGGGATCAGGATCGGATAGACCTCATCCCATCCCAAATGGGTTCGGGATGGGACTGGACGAAATGAGATCAGCCGACAATAAAACATTTTGTTTATTTCACATTGATTTTATCCTTTGTTTTCAAATGTAAATAATTGTATTAGCTTTACTAGTACTTATATGAAATGATAGATACATATGATTGTATATATGAATTTGTTTTGCTATGCATTTTTAGCATGTGAATTTTTATAAGAAAGATTTAGTAAATTGAGTTTTCTGTGAATGAACATTATTTGGTACACAACTTGTGTTTTATTTCGGTTTTCGGTTCGCAAAGTCTTCTTCTCCTAATTAATTGGGTCATTGCATATTGTTTTTTTTCTTGCATAAACTATAGATTGAAACTAAGCAGCCAGTTTGCTTTCATGGTCTTCTTTGAGTATCAAATCTGTTGCGGTTCATTCCCCTTGCATTCTTGTGTAATTTTGTTATAATTTCATAATACAACTATGTGTTATATCTACACGTGTTAAGTTACAGTTTGAGAGATTGGAATATCAGTAGATATTACCAATTAGGTAGTCACCCTTATAATATATGTGCATAAACTATTGTAGATATTATTTATAATAGAATCCATGTGTTATTATTTTCATGAATAAAACAACAATTGAAAACAGTTCCTACTATAATAGAATCCATATGTTATTATTTTCATGAATACTATTAAAATTATTAATAATAAATATCTAAAAATTAGTTCGAAATGGGCGAGATTGAAAATCTCCATCCCGATCCCATCCCACTCTAGATCGGGACCAGATGGAATCGGGATGGGATTGATCAATCCCAATAGACCCAAAAATATCGCGACGGGATCGAGACATGTTGCCCACCCCTACTGTAAAGCTTTAATTCTCTTTTCTAAATGATGATACATCAAAATGAAACGTCATCACAACCATACACATGGCAGAAATCAACTATCATGAGGATCATGTATCCCTCCTACTAGGCCAGTTAATAAAGCCCAGAGAGGGCAAAACCAGCATAAAAAGCCCAAACATGGCCGATTAAAAGAAATCATAATTAAGGCCCAGATCCAGGCTTGAACGAGTTCTCTCATAAAGAAGAGAGACGTTGCATAAGAAACAAGTTGTGGAGGGAGTTACGTCTCTACGGATGAATCTTCATAAAGGAGAAGACTGTTATGAAGAACGTCTCCTTCCATTGTGCCTCACATGCTTAAGTCACGCAGAGAATTAACCACAACCATTATATAAGGTAAAAGGAACCATCGACAAATGTATGCAACTTTAACTGAGTTTTGTCCAGATTTACTTTCTTCTTCAACAGAGTTGCTGACTTAAGCATCGAAGTGCCTTCGGCCACCAAAAAGGTGGTCCTTGACAGTCTAACATCTGTTTTGCAAATTAAACATATAGGAGGTCGAGATTTGGATGCATTAGTTTGGTGTCGTCCGTGGGGAACGACAAGTTTCCTTTCTAAAAAGAAGATGCACAGTAACAAAACTCACCAAAATCTGATCAATGATCGATAGACTATCAGAATAGATGGAACACTCTAAGACCCTCAATCCAGCGAAAATCACAGTAACCCTCCCACTAGCAATGCTAGTAGCTCAAGATTGAGACCCAGTAGTAACCACCAGGCCAATTGCACCCGACAATCAAGATCCACAACATGCAGTAGCTCAGACAACCCAGACATCCGGCGACACTGCTACTGACCCTCGGGTAGATCTGCTTATTACCTAGATGAACCACATGATGAAGATGCTGGAAAAATTCACTCGAGAGCGCACTCAGCTGACCCTATCCAAGCGTCGCCCCAACAAAACTCTACCAACCAAGCCCGAAAAAGCAACATGGTTCCTGCAGAACCTCAACAAGGAAATCTCGAAAATAATGAACTTCCCCAAGGTAAGACCCCACAGAGTGATGGAATACCTGTTGAAATCCCGTTTAGGATCGGGGACACGAATCCCAATGTATTGTACGAGCTAGCCAAACCACCATGACGCCCTCATGATAACTCCCATACCAAAAAAGTTTGCCCCACCAAAATTCGAGGCATATGATGGCACCACCGACCCAACCGATCATTTGCGACATTTTCACCACATGATGGCGTTAAAAGAGAATAGGGAGTCCATCCTATGCAGGACGTTCCTGACTAGGCTTACGTCCACAGCAATGAACTGGTTCAACAACTTACCGGACTGAAAATATGACCCTTTTTTTATGCTTTCAACCTGGAACCCCCAAAAAGCATGACGATCCTATTGAAAACCACCCAAAAACACATTATTCTCGAGGAGATGAAAGCTGCCAGGAAGAAAAATGACCACGAAAGATAAAACCACTGAAAGAAAGCGAGAAATGAGGGAGGAAAGAATAAGAGACAATTGACTCCAAGAAGATAACATTCAGTCAAAGAGGCATCGGACCAGTGGGAGGCCTGAATCCAACCAGCAAGAGTTCGAAAAGCTACAGTCAGCAAGGCCCAGACACGAGTGGGTAAGAAGTGTGATGAAAAAGACATACACATCCTTGAAAACAAGCCGGGCCAATATACTGAAACACATGACGAAATGGGAGGACATCAACTGGCCACTCAGAATTAGAAGAGACCCAGAAAGGAGAGATGAAAGCAAGTAATGTTCCTTCCACAAGGATCATGGGCACAATACCGAAGACTGCTACAATCTAAAAGATGAAATTGAGCATTGGGTTCAGAGAGGATGACTCGACGAATTCATTGGAATTCCAAACAAACAACTCAAAGGAAAAGAAAAGATAGACACCATTATGGAATCAAAAGAATAACCCAGGGAACTAATATACGCCCTACACTGCATAGCCGGAGGGAACGAAAGGATCAACCCAACTGAAGAAGCAACCGAAAACAACACTGATGATTCACCAAAACGTCATCTCTTCTACACCGTACACGTGTCATGATGATATCAAGAAATAACAGGCCCAAAGGTTAGCCTAACATTGATCCAGCCTAAGCGGTTTCAAGCCCGCACAATGCAGCCCTCCAGACGGACCCAAATCACTACAGCCTGCTAAGCCCACGTATCTCACAACTATTCCCAATACCCGTAAGCCCTATTAAGGCAAGTATCTCGGGGATCAGCTTTGGACAAGAAAAGAGAGCAACACTTTGCTTCCAACTAGGAAGCAAATACCAGAGTATACGTCGCACATGGAAACTTCTATCTATTGACAATACTCTGATTGGAAACTATCTCTATCTAGGAACACAATTCTAGCAGGGAAACTTCTCTTCACAACACAACTCCTAATTTAAGCAAGATCTCCACGAAGATCTTCTTCCCTAAACTGCCCCACCGATGGCCTGGTCGAACCAGGACTCCAGCACTATGAATAAGACATGAGGTTGGTACGCTAGAAATTTTGTGTTTACAACATTGTGCCTTTTTTATATCCCTGTCTGACTTTAGCATTAGAGTGTCATCGGCCACCACAATAGTAGTTTTGGCTCACGTGCGTTCCTTGTACAGGTCAGCGGATCAAGCTCAAGCAGGGAGCGAAAATCGACTACATTAGTTTGGCGCCGTTTGTGGGAATGAAAAAATTCCTAACTAATCACTAGCATCATCTCTCTTCAAAATACAAGAAGACGGTAACAACCAGATCAAAATACAAGAAGACGGTGACACACGAGCAGCATGTTCACACCCCCGCGCTAGCAACAACGACGACAGAACCCATGATGGATTTGTTGTAGTCTCAAATACAGCAGATAGCTAAAGTAGTGGAGCTTCTCATACAACAAAACTCTCCACCCGTCGATAGATATCATGAACATCACAAACCCCAATCTCCAGAGGACAATAGAGTGCAGGCACAGGAGAGTCAAGCCCCTACAAGTTCTCATTGGACTAGAGGTTGTGGCATGGTCATCGCGGACCCAATCTTCAGGGTAGACAGGCTCACCCCCCAGAACCCCCTTCGTCGAGGGGCTCACGACCCAAACGTGCTATACCGTCTCTCTGTTCCCTCGTTCGTGGATCGTATCATGAACGAGGCTCTGCCAAAGAAGTTCAGCCCTCCAAAACTCAATTTCTATGATGGGACTGGTGACCCATTCGATCACTTACCTCATTATCATAAGGTAATGGCGCTCAAAGAAGGTTTCGAGTCAGTGATGTGCAGAACGTTCCGTACTAGCCTAAAAAAGTCAACACTGACATGGTTCTATAGCCTCCCGTCAAAGTTGATCGACTCATTCAAGACACTGGCCAAAGAATTCTTGACACGCTTTGTCGGAAGCTAGTGGATCAGGAAATGCCCACACCACATACTCTCCCTGAGGCAGAAGTCTAATGAAACGCTAAGAAAGTATGTCAGGCGCTTCAATGACGAGCTGATGCTCATTGGCGCTTGTAGCGACGACATAGCCGTGACGGCTTTTACCGCGGACTTAAGAGAGGGAAAGTTTTATGACTTTCTCACCTTGGAACCATCTGGATATGGCAGAACTCTTGAAGAGCGCCTAGAGGTCATACATCATCCTGGAGGAAATGAAAACCACAAAAAAGTAAACTGAAGTAGAGAAGAAACCCTATGTTTCTAGGGACAAAAATGAGGCAAAAAGGCGAGAAGATTAAGAAATGAAGAAGCGAAAGTGCAGCGACAACATGTCGAACTCTCGCCATGCAAAGCTAGATAAATATTCCAGCTACGTTGGATCCAGGTCCATAACCCCCCTCAATTCTAGCTTATCGGATGTCCTTAATTCCATGAAAAACTTTGAAGATCTGGAGTGGCCCCCAAAGCAACGCAAAGACCCCTCCAAGTGCGACAACAACAAGTAGGGTGGCCACGACACCAACAAGTGCAAGAATCTAAGGTATGAGATCGAATACTGGATTCGCAAGGGCAAGCTAAAGGAATTCCTGGGTTCAGAGAAATGACAGGACCGAACCAGGGAAAGGGGAAAGGAAGTCAAAGAGATTGAGAAGGAGACTCCGGGCATAATATATGTCCTTCACATAATTGGATTAGAAGAAGACCAGTCGAACAGGTCTCACAAACGGACATTAATAGAAATGCAAACACAACCCGCAAACGAGGACTGACGCGTATACTACTCGAGGGTGCAGAGCCCCATCCCAACCTTGACCTTCATGGACAAGGACCTCGAAGGCGTTCGCACACCGTACAATGACGCTCTTGTCATTTGGTCTCTATCACAAGGTGGGAAGTGAAGAGGGCCCTGGTTGACACAGGAAGCTCCTTCATCATCCTGTTTTACAATGTGTTCCACAGTATGGACCTTAAGGAGGAGAACCTGACATCCTCTGACTACGCGCTGATTGGATTCACCGGAGAGAAATGTTTTCCGTTCGGGAAGTTAAGATTAGCTGTGGTGGCAGGAGAGTCATAACTAAGAAAGGTCATGTTCTTGGACTTCATGGTGGTAGACACACTGTCTACCTATAACCTAATCCTGGGAAGACTGTGGCTTCACCAGAAGGAAGCAGTACTCTCCACCCTTCACTAGTGTGTCAAGTATACCGTTAACCACTCGAAGGGAACAATTCGCAGGGACCAACCAATGGCGTGGGGTTGCTATTATGCTACACTGGAGCAAATAGAATTTTCCCAAATCCAGCTGGAGCCCACAGGGCAAGTTGAACAAAAGCCAAACCCAAAAACTGTGAAAAGTTGCTCCACCAACATGGAGACAAAATCCTAGCAGTGGTGGCTCAATTTAGCAGCGGAGAACATTCCAGCATTGCAGGAGTAGTCCTCTATGCAACCCGACAAAGCGGATAGGTCAGTGCAGACAGGAGCACAACCCCACGACTATCAGGGCGCGGAAGGACCCTCCTTCACAAGGTTTACTCTTCAGTAAGCTCAACGACTTCGGCAAAACTTGGCAATTCACTAAAGGTACTCACGATCCATGCAAGGGCCACACTAATTCACTTCAGGGTTGGGTTGACCTCTCTCCGCCAACGGTCAATCTATTCAGTTGTTTAGTTTTCTTTCCATAGTTAATGTAGAACTTTAATTCTTAGGAGCTTATGTGATTTGCAATCATTTAAGAAATAAAATAGAATTACGCAAATACACTCTATTGATTACTGGAAAGATGTAACAACGATCGCCCAGACGCGGGTACAAAAGATTACAAACTACAAACATCGAATCTGATGCGACATACAATAAAGATTCACTTAAACAGTCTGACTCCAGAAGAACTCAAAAGAAACAACAAAGATACCCCGTGTAAACTATAGAGCCCTATAAGAATTTCGTTTAGCGACTTATCCAAAGAAGATGTTCCAGGAACAAGGGCAAATGTGCAAAAAGGGGCTAAAAATACAAACGCGGATCACTGCTCTTTCAAATCATCCCAAAAGAACGGTCCGCAAACAAGAATATGGACCTAGCGATGAACTGTAGACATCTTCGATCCGACATCCGGACTCCCGAAGGAGGTAGAAGAGGACAGACAAAGGTGCCCGTGAGCGACGAGACAGTTAAGGTCTCAAGTGCTGCCAAGCGATGACGCTTCTCCCATGTGCGATACCATAAACTATAAATTAGCCCTCGGAAACAACGATGCACCTGCCAAAACTTTGATCAACCATAAACTCGCCGTGGGGAGTGTCTCCCGACAGACAGAATGGCTGGCACAAGGAATCACCGAAGCATTGGCGAATAAACGACAGACTCATCCCTTGGGAGGAAGTCCGTCACTCTTCTTCGCAATATGAGAAGAAATTACAAAGTCTCAACGAACCAATCGGGTGCTCATCTAGAGTTGATGACCACGCATAACAGGACGTCTCATCATGACTTATTGGCACAAATGTCAGAACATTCGAAGACTCCAGCGTTGGAGATCTCCCTTCAACCTTTGGATAACCCAAAACATATTCTTTGAGTAGAGCATCTGAAGAGGTGCACTCTGTAGAAGATAATGCCTGCAACGATGAAGGAACACCATTATATAAACATAGTAGTTCATTAAACATGCATTTTGACATTAAATATTAGCATTGAATACCGTATGGGAAATGAGGAGACGATGGTTCCCAAGGAAACCGCACAGGACCACGTTCATCCAATTAATGATGCTACACACAACCCCATTAATTGGGGGGGGGGTAACCGATACTCAACCGTCTCGCAATCTGCGACGCACGCGTGTCACCATGAAATCTACGTTGTACACATGGCATCTTGATCCTACGACATGGCCTAGTTTTTTTTACGAGCTCAGGTGCTCAGCCTACTATTTGAGCGATATTCTACCACGTGCGCTGACGCGAGCAGTAGAAACCCTAGTCACTTTTGGCACATAGATCACATCTACATATCACCAGCTGATTTAAGGTACTTCTTTCTTTTTGAAAGAAACTAATCCACACAATGCACTCTACCTGCTGAAGTAGGCTCGCATGCTCGTAACAAGCGGAGCCCCTACCTAACCAGGCAAGCTTAGTCAGTTTCAACTGATGACGACGACTTCTGGTTCATCCCGACGCCTAATTCTCCACGCGCGAATGTCGATGGCTTAGGAAGAAGGCGTCTAATCAGAACTCTCATGCCTAGTGACGACGACTCCCCAGGGACCGTCGCCCCTTCATGGACAATGGTCGCCAAGCCCGATCAGGTAAGCCTAGCCAGTGACGACTGACAACGACAACTTCTGGTCAAAGCCCAGACCTATAGCTTGCTCCTCGCCGGTGTAGATGGTTTGGAAGGTGGGAGCTTAGTCAGTTTCGACTGATGTCGATGGTTTTCCACTAGACCACTGCTCTACCATGGTCACCGAATTACCAACTCCTAGACTTATAGCCCGTTCTGCATTGGTGTAGATGGTTTGGAAGGTGGGAGCTTAGTCAGTCCTAAATTGATGCCGACGGCTTTCCACGGGACCACTGCTCTTCTACAGACCATAATCGTCGAAAACTCCCAAATTTGTAGCTCAATGCGCACATATGTAGATGGTTTGGAAAGTGGTCGCCTAGTCAGATCCAACTGATGTTGATGGCTTGCCATGGGACTATTGCTCTTCTATAGATCATGATCACCGAATTCTCATCCCAAACTTGCAACCCGCTACGCGTGGGTTAGATGGTTTGGAAAGTGGGAGTCTAGTCAGATATGATTGAAGTCAACGGCTCGCCACGAGATCATCGCTAATCGCCAAATTCTCACATCCCAAATTGTAATCCGCTCCGCGGGGGTATAGATGGTTCGGAAGGTGGAAGCCCAGTTAGCTCTGACTGATGTCAACGGCTTGCCACGTGACCACTACTCTTTCTGAAGACAATGGTCTCCGAAGTAAATTACAGCTCAAGCAACATCTTTAAGCTTACACAGGCTAACATTTTATTATCAGCAATTATCAGCAACAGCCCGAGCTTACGAAACCTGACTGAGGACAAGCGCTCGAGCTCATCCTTATTGCATCTGGAGAAAATATATTGATCCGTGCATCTGGATGAAGATCATTCGGAATCGAAATCACACCAGCACTGCCCACCATTTGCAAATATTCTCTTTCCAGGCCAGGAAGAAAGACATGGGCCAAGACTTGAACATTGCGCTTCTCAGAAGCAGCAATCTTATCGAACTCTTGCCTGACAACATCATGTCCTTCAGACGAGGCCAGACACCTGCGGACAAATTTAGACAAAATAAAAGATTTCTTTTGATGCACAGGAGAAGAAAGCACCTCATCTATTTTTTGTCGTCTTTGAAGGGCTTGGAACTTTGAGCTTGGGATACTTCCTCTTTCGCGAAATAGACGCTCCTTCAGGCTTTGACTTCTTCACCAGATACACAGTGGAAGCCACGTGCTGATAAGCCCATGGACCACTGCGTTCAACATTAGAAGGCCTGACTACATCTTTTACCTCCAGACGAGGCATATCGCGGTATTCATCCAAATATGTTTTATCTTCAGTAGAAAGAGGCAAAGTAGAGAATCTCCTTGTAAAAATCACAATAAGTCAATCTAATATGAAATTGACACAAGTAAGATTAGAAAAGGAATCAACGTACTCAGTGGTCTACATTCATGCTCGACCGGACGACTAGCAAGCTCAAAGTACGGGGAGTTTGCAGGAGCCATGAAACAATACTTCTGCCATGATTTAAAGTCATCAAGAAAATCTGTCGAAGCAGTCTGACGATGTTAGCACACACACAACGTGCTCGTTTATCCAAGGAGAAATAAGCAATTGCATCGCCCTCGAAGATACTCGGACACCAACGTTTTTAGCCCTAATTAGAATGGCGATCAAAGTCCTATACCTGTTCGACACAACTTGAGCGGGTGCAATTTTGAGGTCTGCCAGGAACTCCCAGATCTCCTTGATGACAGGAAAGTGGACACCTGATTGCGGCATACCTCGTTGAATGCAGATAAACTCCTCAAGAAGGTACAATGGCATTGGATCGACGCCCAGAGTGCAGATCATCAGGAATTTTGAATGTCTTACACATGACATCAAGATCAGATTCAGAGAGCAATCTCTCCTAAAAAACTTATGGCCCCTGACGAACAGTTCATCAGAAAGCTGATCCTGGTTCACCATGAAAATACAAGCTTTCGAATAAGAAAGTTGAGCAAAGTCAAAGGCACAACAAACAATACATCAAAGCAGAATCTCAGTGATCGAAAGAGTAAAGGAGTTATACTCTACTAGCAAGATATCTATATACAAAGTTGAGCTCTCGCCTTTCCCGCTTTCAAGCTAGCGCATGCTTAATTAATGCAATTCACCGCTCGAGGAAATCTCTCAGACTTAATCATCATGACTGTACAGCTACTTCATGAAATGACCTAGTGGACCGATAAGACGACCCACTAACTCAAGGGAGTAGCTGATGTTACATCAAATCGTCCTATGATCAGCACCGTACACGTGTCATGATAATCTTGTCGACAGAACGAAGCAGGCCCGATTGCACGCTCAATCCAGCGAGGCCCAAACAACAACAAGCCCATCACTGGCAGAGTTCAGACAGTCGGGTCTGAGTTGCAATGAGCTAGTATGCCCACACGTCACGTAGTCAGGCCCAATACTCATAAGACATCTAAGGAAAATATCTGAGAGATCTACCCAAGACAGGCAGGCCAGCAACACATTAGATCTGACTAGGAAACAAATATTAGAGTACAAGTTGGCAAGGAAACTTCCTTGCATGGACAACACTCAAAAAGGAAAATCTCTCCCGCAGATCTAGGATCATCAGTCGTGTAGGGAAACTAACCCACATGGACAACTCCCAATCAGGAAAGGATCTCCACAGCAAGATCACTTTCCCTAAACTATGCACCAAAAGCCTTGCCGAACAAGGACTCATTCACTATAAAAGAGAGATAAGGTCGATGAATTAGAGGTACACAATATAATCCAGTTTATAGTTTTAAGCCTCTCCTGAACCTTATCTAACTTAAGCATCGGAGTGCCATCGGCCACCACACGGTGGTCGTTGGTTCACATTTGCTACCTGTGCAGGTCTAGGTAAGCAGCAAGGAAGGATAGCAGAAATTGACTACATTAGGTATAGTTAAGGATTTTGATGAACCATGATTCCTTGCTCCAACTGGCTTATTCCTTTGTGGCACAAAGTATATGGTGATCAAAGGTAAGCCAGGGGTTGTAATTCGAGGGAAGAAGGTGAGGGTTTTATCCTGTGACTTGGTCAATATTCTAACATACACCATCCTTATTTATAATTGCATAGAAATGGAATAGAATATAACAATGGTCCGTAGGATGGTGATGATATTAGGTGCTACTCATTATTTTTGTCACCTCCTTGTGGAAAATGAATCTGAACTCCTAATGTAAGTATTGATAGGTTAGGTAGACAATTTATAATACTCCTAATAGTCTATTGAAAGAGCCTTAGTAAGGAAAGTTAAATAAAAAGGGCACTGATTAGTCAATTCCTGTTCTCATTCATCGCTGGTTACCCAAACCTGCACAAGTAACACATGTGAGTTAAAAACCACCGTGTGGTGGTCGATGGCACTCTGATGCTCAAGTTAGATAAGGCTTAGGAGAGGCTTAACGTTGTAAATCAGGTTTCTGTAGCGTACCTTAAGTTCATCGACCATATATCCCTTTTATAGTGTGAGTCTTTATTCGACTAGGCCTTTGGTGGCATAGTTTAGGAAAATAGATCTTGCTGAAGATTCTTTCCTAATTGAAAGTTGTCCATATGGAATAGTTTTTCTACATGACTCGTGCTCCTAGATCCGCGGGAGAGGTTTCCATTTCTGAGTGTTGTCCATGCAAGGAAGTTTTCTTGCCCGACTTATACCCTTGTATTTGTTTCCTTGTCGGATCCGATGTGTTGTTGACATGTCAGTCTTGAATAGATCTCTCAGATACTTACCTTAGAGGTCTTACAAGTATTGGGTCTGACCGCGTGACGTGTGGGCTTAATGACTCATTGCAACTCGGATCCGACTGTCTGTAACCTGCCAATAATGGGCTAGCGTTGTTTGGGTCTCATTGGATTGAGCATGCAGTCAGGCCAACTTTGTTATGTTGATGAGATTATATGACACGTGTACGGTGTTGATTAGAGGACAGATTGGTGTATCATCAACTGCTCCCTTTGAGTTAGTGGGTCATCACATCCGTCTACTAAGTCGCTTTGATAGAATCTGTACAGTTGTGATGATTGAACCCGAAATGTTGTCTTGAGCGACACACATCATTAAATGAGTTTGTGACCATTCAGTAAGGAGAAGGGGCGTGACTGCCTGTTGCTTAAATAAGTCGCCATTTTTGTGAGAGGGAGTTTCTTCACTTTGTATCTCTTCTACTTCCTTTTTGTTTTCTTTTCTCTGTGTTCTTTGTTGATAATCTTTTTTTATTTAAAGTTAAAACTTTCTCTTCAGGGCGGACAACGTCGAACTTACTCCCGGACAGAATCTGCTCTATGCTTGCCATGTTTTTTACCAGGAATAAAAGGGGCCTGATTTGGATAAGCTTTGTGAGGACTATGAGATTCCTGAAGACTTGGAGCTTACATCGTTGATTTTTACTCATAGTTCGTTGACGCCCCCACAAGGGTTCATTGCCTTGTACAAAAGCATGTTCTAGGTCGGGCTTCTCTTTCTGGTTTCAGAGGATATTTGGCGCTTCCTGGTGCACCTTCGTATTCCTCCTACTCAAATGGTGTATAACGGATTCAGGACTCTGATTGATGTCCTTATCAAGGCCAAGGATGCGGCCTCCTATTAACTCCACGGATACTCCACCTGCTAATTTCTTCTCGGCTAAATGTTCACAGAGTTTGTTGGTTGAGTACTCCGAAGTGCTTGGGCTCCTTGTCTAAAGACTTTAAGTTTTGAAAAAAGTATTGCTTTTTGGCTTCTTTTAATTACCTTACTTCAAGGTGGATGGCAGTCTCTTGTCAGACACTTCAAATTCGATCTCAGTGAACGTAATGCCTCTCCTAATTTTCAACTTCTATATGCTTTTGTAGAAACTGACATGTCTTGTTACTTTGTGCAGGTAAATTAGTGGATCCAACTCTTACTGAGGAGGAGGAATTAGTAAGGAGGGCGTTTAATGAGCTTCCCTCAATTGTTGTTGAGGAGGTCATGGCCGCAGACAACAACGTGCGGAGTGGATTGTTCAGGTACTTCCATGCAAGCTCTGCTGTGCCTAGATCATCACCGAGGGAGACTGGTGGTAGCCGTTCTAGGAAGAGAAGGCTCATGCCGGTCTTCAGTCGTCCAAAGAAAAAATGGGCTGGCAGCAAGGCTGGCTCTTCCTCTAAACTGATCCCGCTAGAGCAGGAAGAAATGGTCGTGGGGTTTGGGCCCAATCAGTATGCTAAAGAGGTGGCTCCTGGGGAGTGTAGTGTCTGAATAGAGACTCCTCCTCCTTTAGTTGTACTGGAAGAGAATTGTTCAGAGCTATGGATGCCGACAAAGTCAATGTTGCCCCTGATGATCTCCGGCCCGCTGAGCCTATTACCTTGAGAAACAGATCTTTTCTCACGCCCTTAGAGCATGATGTTGAGCGTCGAGCTAATGTTCTTGTTGAAAAGGCTTTGGATGCGAAGCTGGTGTCTCCCAAAGGTTTGTTGACATTGTTTGTTAAGGGTAATTTACACCCTGAGGCTCGTAGTACGGTTCGTGCTTTGGAGGAGACTTTTGCAGAGCTTTGTAGGTCGTACTTGGATGCGCTCTATAGGTTAGACCTTTTGAGTGAACAACTGAAGGGGTTGGCGGGCGAGGTGCATTCTCAGAGTCTGAGTTGGGTGTTTTACGTCTGGAGTTCGAATTTGAGCTAGCTAGCGGGCGGCGCCGAGTTCATGAAGCTGAGGCTCGAGATGCGGATGCGCGGGTGGAGTTGAATCCACTGAAAGAGCGATTGGTGGAAAAGGAATCTCATATGCTGCACTCTCACACAGACTATCAAAGGCGGAAGCAAGTTTAGCAGAGCCCAAGGCTCAACATGCATGTAACTTTATAATCTTCTGATGTCGCCTATGGTAGGCTAGAACTGCTTGGACTGATTGAAGAAGAGAATCCCCAAGTAGAGCTTGACTTTGATAGATACAGGAAGGCTACTTTCTGGAAGATTGACAAGGCAGAAGTCTTTGATCATGCGTCTCTGTCCGAAAACTCAAGAATGACTTTAGATAATGTTGTTTTATCTCTCGTAGTTCGTTCTGATGTAAGTGGCTCTTCGGCCTTTGAAACAAGTTCTCCAAAGTAATTGTAATTTTTGAATTATGACTTAAAAAGTGTTTATCAAGTAGCTTTTTGTACATGCACCTTCCATAGCTTACTGTCTTATCGTGCCATTGTGCCAGTCTGTTGTTTGCAGGCTAGATTCTAACGTGTTAGCACTTATCCTTTTCTTCGACCAATATTGACTTTGTTACGTACTGGGCCATGACTTTGGTATTGATTTTTCGTCAGCAGTCGAAGCTGGCTAGGTAGTGGTCAATTATGTCAACCATTGCCCGTGAGAATATAATGATACGTGCGAGCACATGTTAGGTTGTATTAGTGCTAACTATGATCCCGTTTCCTAACATATTGTCATCGGTTATTCGTAAACTAGGTGTTAGATTGATAAGGTTCGGCGACCATTGTTTACGGAAGGATAATGATCCCTAGCAAGCTATCTTCACCAGGCTACATGAGAGTTGACTAAGCTCCCACTTTCTAGGTCGTCGTCGTCCATTTTATTTGGACTAGGCTTTGAGTGAAAAGTTCAATGATCATTATCTATAGTTGGACAATGATCTTTGGCAAGCCGTCTTCATCATGCTACGCGAGCACTGACTAAGCTCCCACTTCCTAGGTCGTCATCGTCCATTCTATTCGAACTAGGCTTCAAGCGATAAGTTCGGCGATCATTATCTATAGTTGGACAATGATCCTTGGCAAGCTGTCTTCACCAGGCTACGTGAGCAATGACTAAGCTCTTATTTTCTAGGCCATCATCGCTCGTTCTATTCGGACTAGGCTTCGAGCAATAAGTTCGACGATCATTATCTATCGTTGGATAATGATCCCTGACAAGTCGTCTTCACCAGGCTATGTGAGCACTGACTAAGCTCCCACTTTCTAGGCCATCATCGCTCGTTCTATTCGGACTAGGCTTCAAGCAGTAGGTTCAATGATCATTATCTATAGTTGGACAATGATCCCTGGGCAAGCCGTCTTCATTAGGCTACGTGAGCACTTACTAAGCTCCCACTTTCTAGGCCATTGTTGCCCGTTCTATTCGGACTAGGCTTCGAGCAATAAGTTCTGCGATCATATATATAGTTGGACAATGATCTCTGGCAAGCCTTCTTCATCGGCTACGTGAGCACTGACTAAGCTCCTACTTTCTAGGTCATTGTCGCCCATTCTATTCGGAAAATGCTTTGAGCAATAGGTTCGACAATCATTATCTATAGTTGGACAATGATCCCTGGCAACCCTTTTTCACCATGCTATGTGAGCACTGACTAAGGTCCCACTTTCTAGGCTGTCATTGTCTGTTCTATTCGGACTAGGCTTCGAGCAATAGGTTTGGCGATCATTATCTAAATTTGGACAATGTTCTATGGCAAGCTGTCTTCACCAGGCTATGTGAACACTGATTAAGCTCCCACTTTTTAGGCCATCGTCGCTCGTTCTATTCGGACTAGGCTTTGAGCAATAGAGGCTATCGCTGCCAACCAAAGCTGACTAGGCATTGGTGGAGTACGATAAGCCTGACTCTGATGTCTTGGCTTATTTGATTGGGTGGGAGTCAGGTAATGGAAGACTGGTTGGTAGTAGTGAAATTTTAGAAGAAGCAAATCCTTTATTGATAATACTTTTTATGGTGTTATACATTTCATGGCTGCATAAAGCTTATACCATTCACAACTTCCAATCAATGCCCTTGGCCTGTTGACCTTGGTTACTTTGTAGGGCCCCTCCCAATTCGGGTTCATTTTTTCTGCTCCCGGCTCTTTAGTGCTCTGCTGAGTCTTTCCGAGTACCCAATCTCCTACTTTGAATTCTTGTGGCTTGACTTTCTTGTTGTGGTACTAAGCCATCTTTTGTTGGTAGGCGACTATTCTGGTAGAGGCTTGGTTTTCCTTTCCTCGAGGAGATCTAAATTTACACGCAAAGTTTCATCGTTGTCTTCCAGTCTAAATTCCTTTATCCAAAAAGTTGGTTCTATTGGTGACCTCCGCCAGGCCATTGGCTTGCGGATGCCTTGGCGAGGATAAATGGTGGCTGATGTTGAAGTCTTTGCATAGTTTCTTGACCTTGCTGCCTTCAAATTGGGTTTTGTTATCGCTGACTAGTGTCCTTGGAATATCGAATCTGTAGACGATGGACGTCCATATGAATTTCTTGATTTGATCCTGTCCTATATTAGATAGCGGCTCAACTTCGGCCCATTTAGTGAAGTAATCAACTGCTACAAAGAAAAACTTCTTATTGATTGAGGTTGGGAGCGGTCCGACGATGTCCATTCCCCACTGAGCAAACAACCATGGACTGATCATTGGAGTTAAGGGTTGAGTGGGCATGTGAGTATATGGCACAAACCTCTAGCACTTATCGCACTTGCGGATAATGTCTTTCGCATCTTGGGGCATTTGTGGCCAATAGTACCCCAGAGTCAGGGCCTTATGGGTCAGGGTCCTACCACCTGGGTGATTCTTGCAGATACCATCATGGATCTCTCTAAGATGTGATTAGCCTCCGAGGAGGCTAGGTATCTGAGTAGGGGACCCGTTGCTAACCTTCTGTAGAGTTTGTCGTTCAGGAGGGTGTATCACGCTACCCTGCTTTTTCAGTTTTCTGGCCTCTGACTTTTCGATCCGGAGGGCCCCATTTTTTATGTACTTAACAATGGGATTCATCCAGCTTGAATCAACTTCAATTGCGTAAAGCTCATTGACCTATTATTCTTCCAGACTTGACTGCCCTTGGAATTTGATAAGCCCATTAGCGGTCTCTGCAGTGGCTGAGGCATGCCTGGCTAGTGCATCAGCTCTTTTGTTGTCGTCACGTGGATATTGCAAAAGTTCAAATCTGTAGAAATGGCCTGCTGCATTATTGACCTTCTCGCGGTAGGCTATCATTCTTGTGTATTTGCTGCTAAAATCCCCTTTTACCTGGTTGGCTAGTAGACGTGAGTCACTATAAGCGGTTAGCATAGTTACCTCGATTCCTTTTGCTAGCTCATGCCGAAAAAGAGGGCCTCGTATTCTGCCTCATTGTTTGAGGCTGGGAAACCAAACCTGAACGCCTTTTCCAGGATGAAGCCGCTTGGAGAGTGGAGTGTGATAATGGCACCGACTCCTTTATGTGTGGATGACCCGTTGTAGAGCAGGATCCAACCTTGTTCATCCAGTATCTGTTCTGAGTTGTTCAGCTCCCGTTCCCCACCACCAGTAAATTTGGCGGTGAAGTTCGCTAATGTTTGGGCTTTGATGGTTGTTCTTGGAGCGTAGTTGATGTCAAACTGCTCCAGTTCCACCGTCCATTTAACCATTCCGCCTGATAATTCTGGCTTGTGCAACACTGTGCGAAGTGGGCGTTTAGTCAAAACTATGATAGAGTGGGTCTGAAAGTAGGGCTGCAGTTTCCTTGAGGAGATGATTAACACCAAAACTAGCTTCTCTAGATCCTAATAGTTTGCTTTGGCTTTTATGAAAGTTTTACTGGCATAGTATACTAGTCTTTGTACCCCTTTATCATCCAATACAGGAGCTGAACTGATGGCTTGATCCGAGACGGCTAGATACAAATACAACGTCACTCCTGTGGTTCGTTTCGAGAGTAGCTTAGTATTCCCATGTATGAATTTAGGTTCTGGATGGCCTACTCACATTCTTCGTCCCAGCTGAAGGCCTTACTTCCTCTGAGAATATCTTGAAGAAGGGGAGGCACTTGTCTGATGACTTGGAAATAAACCTATTAAGTGTTGCCACCCTCCCGGCCAGGCTCTTAACTTCCCTGATGGAGGTCGGGGACTTCAAATTGAGAAGAGCCAGGATCTATTTTTATTCCTCTCTGGTTCACGATGTAACCTAGGAACTTGCTTGATTCGACCCCAAATGTACATTTATGTGGGTTGAGCTTCATCCGATACTTGCATAGTTGGTAGAATGCTTCGGCAAGATTGGATATGTGATCTGGGCTATGGAGGCCCTTGACCTGCATGTCGTGTATGTAGACCTCCATGTTCCTTCCGATTTGATTTTTGAACATCCAGTTCACTAGCCATTGGTATGTTGCACATGCATTCTTGAGGCCGAATGGCATCACTCGATAGTAGTATATCCCTCTTTTGGTTGTGAAAATGTTTTCTCTTGATCTGGGGGGGGGGGTGCATCTGTATTTGATTAAATTCGGAGTAGGAGTCCATGAAACTTAAGAGGCCGTGTCCGGACATGACATCTACAATTTGATCGATGCGGGGAAGCAAAAAACTGAGCTTCGGGCATGCCTTGTTCAAGTCGGTGTAGTCTACGCAGACTCTCCACTTTTCATTTTTCTTTTTAACCAGGATGGTGTTCAGTAGATAATGTGGGTATCGTGCCTCTTTGATCATGTTGGCATTAAGTGGCCTCTGCGCTTCTTCATTTATGATTTGGTCTTTTCTTCTGTCTGACCAATT
Organism: Berberis vulgaris; assembly: GCA_963556465.1. NCBI lineage: Eukaryota > Viridiplantae > Streptophyta > Magnoliopsida > Ranunculales > Berberidaceae > Berberis > Berberis vulgaris. The sequence continues at coordinate 24,350,265 of OY747126.1, forward strand.
TTCGTGCTTGGTCTATAGTTAGACGATGGGTGATTATGGTCGGGTTTATTCTAACCATATCACTCATTGCCCAGGCAAAGACATCTTGATTCTGTCGCAGCAGTGTTATCAGTTGTTCCGCGAACTCTTTGTTTAGGCGAGAGCTTGTTTGGATGGCTCTGCTGTCACTAGGGCTGTCCAGATACACCGTCACCGTCACCAATTCCTCCTTGGGTGGACCGATGTTGGGTCTTCTTCTTGGGCTGACAGAGGCCTCCTAGTCTAGGTGGGGAGAGTCCTTACTCAACTCTATACCCGAGTTTAGGGGCACGTCAATCATGGTCTCAATCTACAGTTGACGGTTGTCGAGCAACTTCAATGCTGCGTAGTTGCAGTCTCTAGTGGCCGACTGATTTCCTCGTATTATGCATACTTTCTTATTGACAGGGTATTTGACGCATTGGTGTAAAGTGGAGACCACCACCTCCATCTGGTGAAGCTAGGGCCTCCCTAGGATGATGTTGTAGGTGGATGACACATTGACCACCTTGAACTCCCGAAAGATTATTTTTTAGAGTCATGGGTCTCCCACTACTATTATTAATTTGATCCTCCCCATAGGGAAGTACTCCTCGCGGAGTCCGGCCAGGGGATCTGTTGAGGGGCTTAAGTTTTCTTCTTTCAGTTGGATGTTGCGGAACGTGTTCAGGAACAACACGTTCGTACAACTTCTAGTGTCTACCAAAGACCTCCCTACTTCCTAGTTTTTTTATGGAGATCGATATTACCGAGGCATTGTTATGCAGAGTGTGGACGCCCAGAAGGTCCCTGTCTATGAAAGTTAGGGGTAGGATCGAGCTCTGAGAGTGAATGTGTTGCATCCGTTGGTCCTCGTTGACTGACTTGTTCGTAGTTCGCGGAACAACCTTTTTCGGGACTGGTTGGACTGTTCATTTTCCAAGTTTACTCCGTGCAGGACACACACTTCATTGTCGTGCTCCTTGTTTTTTTTCCTCTTTCTCATCCCTAAGCACTGGGAACTTCTTATTGAATTTTGCCTTTTCCTTGGCGGTTAGTTTTTCGTCTAGAGCGACGTAATTTTGTGCTTCCTTCAGTGGGTCTGCCATATTTGACCGGGTGAGGGGGTCCAAAGTAAGGAAGTTATAAAACTTGACATTCTTCAGACCTTTGGTAAAGGCAGCGACGGCAGTTTTGTCACTGCAATCATTGATGAGGCTAAACTCATTGTTGAAACACGTAACGTACTCCCTCAACATCTCATCCGATTTCTACTTGAAGGATTTGAGTCTCTTCATTGTTTGTATGATTTGTTGCATCTGTGTTGAAAGTAGATCCACCCTTGGGTCTACTACCACCGCCACCGACACGGGGGTCTAAGGAGGTTCCTCCGTGGCGGTGGTGGAACAGGCAGCGCTATGCCGGTTTGAGGGTTCGAGGGTTCCGCAACATCTCCATTGTTGCGAGAGCTTGTTGTCTCCATCTCTCTGATTCTTTGGAAAAGGTGGTGCTACTGCTTTCTTCGAGGAACTCTGTAGTTCCCCACGGACGACACCAAACTGATGTAGTCGATTCCTGCTTTACTTACCTAGACCTGCACAAGTAACACACGTGAGCCAAGGACCATCGTGTGACGGTCGATGACTTTCTGATGCTTAAGTTAGATAAGGCTTATAGCTGTAAATTAGGATTCTATAGCGTACCTCAAGTTCATCAACCTTATCTTCCTTTTATAGTGTGAGAATCCTTGTTCTGTTGGGCCTTTGGTGGCGTAGTTAAGGGAAAGTGATCTTTCTGGAGATCCTTTTCTAATTGGGAGTTGTCCATGTGGGGTAGTTTCCCTACATGACTCGTGCTTTTAGATCTGCAAGAGAGTTTTCCCTTTCTTAGTGCCATCCATGCAAGGAAGTTTCTTTGTCCAGCTTATACTCTTGTATTTGTTTCCTAGTCAGATCTAATGTGTTTTTGGTCTGCCAATCTTGAGTAGATCTCTCATATACTTGTTTTAGAGGCCTTATGAGTATTGGGCCTGACCGCGTGACATGTGGGCTTAATGACTCATTGCAACTCGGATCTGATTGTTTGGATACTACCAATAATGGCCTTAGTGTTGTTTGGGCCTCCCTGGATTAAGCATGCAGTTGGGCTTGCTTTGTTCTGTTGACGAGATTATCTGACACGTGTACGGTGTTGATAAAAGGACGGTTCAGTGTTTCATCAGGCACCATGCTACAATCTTTCTAGTTGAAAGTAGTTGTATGGTGTACAACAACTCTGGCATTGATTACATATGTTGTACTTGTCTCTGGTGATGTATACTTGAGGTTGGATGAGGCCCTAACACATAGAAGTGTGGGTCGTGGTCTGGTAATCAGTAATGTGCTAGTGTCTTGTGCATATTTGTTAGACACTTAATAAATTACCATTTTTTTTATTTATATCTTGCTTGTTTCGCGTGTATTTTTTGTAGACCTATCAAATTTGCAATGGAATGAAACTTCTTTAGGAAAATACAGAAAAAATGCGATTCCGACTGTTTAGCAAAATAAACAAAGACTTTGTTTGCACTTTATTATCCGCTTATGGTATTTTAATTTTTAGTAGGGATCTGGAGGTGTTACAATACAGAAGACCACTCAGGCATTGATCATTGGTGTGAATACTTAACATTGTTCTTCTTGCCATTAAGTCTTCTCGAACAGACAATTAACACTTTCTTTTCTATTCTTTTTTTCTTTTTTTTTCCAGGAAGGATACACAAGGACTATTCATTGAGACGATTGATCCTGCATATGTACTCGATTCCTACTCTCCTTCATCGTTGCTTACCTAGACTTGCATAATTAGCACACGTGAGCAAAAGACCACCATGTGGCGGCCGATGGCACCATGATGTTTAAGTTAGATAATGCTTAAGAAAGGTTTAAAGCTGTAAATTTGGGTTTCTGTAGCGTACCTTGAATTCATCAACCTTATCTCCCTTTTATAGTGTGAGAGTCCTTGTTCGGCTAGGCCTTTGGTGGAAGTTTAGGGAAATAGATTTTGTTGGAGATTCTTTTTTAATTGGGAGTTGTCCATGTAGGATAGTTTTCCTACACGACTCGTGTTCCTAGATCTGTGGGAGAAATTTTCCTTTCTGAGTGTTGTCCATGCAAGAAAGTTTCCTTGCCCTACTTATACCATTGTATTTGTTTCCTAGTTGGATCCAATGTGTTTTTGGTCTACCAGTCTTGAATAAATCTCTCAGATACTTTCCTTAGAGGTCTTACGAGTATTGGGCTTGACCGCATGATGTGTGGGCTTAATGGCTCATTGCAACTCGGATTCGACTATCTGGATCCTACCAATAACGGGCTTAGTGTTGTTTAGGCCTCGCTGGATTGAGCATGCAGTCATGCGTGTTTTGTTCTATTGATGAGATTACCATGACACATATATGGTGTTGATCAGACGACGGTTTGGTGTATCATCAGGCACCATCTCTGGTTGAAAGTAGTTGCAAGGTGTGCAACAACTCTCGCATTAATTGCGTATGTTGTGCTTGTCTCTGGTGATTTATACTCGAGGTTGGATGAGGCCTTAGCACATAGAACTGTGAGTTGTGGTGGGGTAATCAGTAATGTGCTAGTGTCTTGGGCAATTTTGTCAGACGCTTAATAAATTACCTTTTTAAATTTGTTTCATGCCTTTTTTGCGTGGGTCTTTGTTGCGGACCTATTGGATTTGCAATAGAATGAAACTTCTTTAGGAAAATGCAAAGAAAACGTTATTCCGACTATTTTGGTATCCATCTTAAACTTTTTGTTCAACACAAAAGAAAATAAACAAAGACTTTGTTTGCAATTTATTATCCACTTGTAGTGTGTTACTTTTTAACAGAGATCTGGAGCTGTTACAATCAAGAAGAACACTTAGGCATTGATCATTGGTGTGAATATTTAACGTTGTTCTTCTAGCCGTTAAGTCTTCGCGAAGAAATAATTAACACATTTTTTCTATGCTTTTTTTCTTTCTTTTTTTCCAGGAAGGATACACAAGTGATGGCACTCTGATACTTAAGTTAGATAAGGCTTAGGAGAGGCTTAAAGTTGTAAATTGAGTTTCTGTAGCGTACCTTAAGTTCATCGACCTTATCTCCCTTTTAGAGTGTGAGAGTCCTTGTTCGATTAGGTTTTTGGTGGCATAGTTTAGGGAAATAGATTTTGCTGGAGATCTTTTCCTAATTGGGAGTTGTCCATGTGGGATAGTTTCCCTACACGATTCGTGCTCCTAGATCTGCGGGAAAGGCTTCATTTTCTAAGTGTAGTCCATGCAAGGAAGTTTCCTTGCCAGACTTATACTATTGTATTTGTTTCCTAGTTGAATCCAATGTGTTGTTGGCCTGTCAGTCTTGAGTAGATCTCTCAGATACTTGCCTTAGAGGTTTTACGTGTATTGGGCCTGACCGCGTGATGTGTGGGCTTAATGGCTCATTGCAACTCAGATTCGAATTGTCTGGATCCTGCCAATAATGGGCTTAGTATTGTTTGGGCCTCACTGGATTGAGCATGCAGTTGAGCCTGATTTTTTATGTTGTAGAGATTATCATGACACATGTATGGTGTTGATCAGAGAACTGTTTGGTGTATCATCAATTGTTGCCCCTGAGTTAGTGGGTCATCATCACATTAGTCAACTAAGTTGTTTTGATAGAATTTGTACAGTTGTGATGATTGAACCCGAAACGTTGTCTCGAAGGTCACACATCATTAACTTAGTTCGTGACCATTCAATAAGGACAAGGGGCATGACTGCCTGTTGCTTATATGAGCCGTCGCTTTTGTGAGATGGAGTTTCTTTAGCTTATATCTCTTTTACTTCTTTTCTGTTTTCTTTTCTCTGTGTTCTTTGTTGCAAATCTTTTCTTTGTAGAAGTTAAAACTTTCTCTTCAAGGTGACAATGTCGAACTTACCTCTGGACAAAATATGCTATATGCTTGCCATACCTTTTACCGTGAACTGAAGGGGTCCGATTTGGATAAGCTTTGTGAGGACTATGGGATTCCTAAAGACTTGGGCTTACTTCGTTGAGCGCTACTCATAGTCCGTTCACCCCCCCCGTAAGGGTTCAAAGTATGTTCCAGGTCGGGCTTCGCTTTTTAGTTCCGGAGGATATTTGGCGCTTCCCGGCACACCTTCGTATTCCCCCTGCTCAAATGGTGCCTAATGTATTCAAGACTTTGATTGATGTCCTTATCATGGCCAAGGATGACAACCTCTTATTAACTCCAAGGATACTCCACCTGCTGATTTCTCCTTGGCTAAATTCTCACTAGGTCATTTCACGAAGCAACTGTGCAGTCATGATGGTTGAGTCTAAGTTGTTTCCTCGAGCGGCGAGTTTCATTAATTAGGCGTGTGCCAGAATGAAACAAATGAAAATGGAAGGGGTACTGTTTTCTCTATAGATATCCTGCCTGTGGAGTGTAGCCCATTTACTCTTTCGATCCCAGAGATTCTGCTTTGTCTTATCGCCTTCTGTGCTCTTGACTTCGCTTAACCTTCATATTCGAAAGCTTGTAATTTCTTTTATGGGGGCCGAAATCAGATTTTTGAAGAACTGTTCGCCAAGGGGCGCAAGTTTGTTTAGGAGAGGTTGCTCTCTGAATCGGATCTGGAAGTCCTCTGTAGCACATATGGGATTCGTGAAGATTTGGTGCTATGCACTCTGGGCGTCGATCTGACGCCATTGTCCCCTCTTGAGAAATTTATCTATTTTTACCGAGGTGTACTTCAATCTGGTGTCCGCTTTCCTATGATCAAGGAGATTTGGGAGTTCCTGTCAAACCTCGACATTGCACCTTTCAACTTGTACCAAACGGATATAAGATTGTGATTGCCAATTAGATTAGGGCTAAGGACACTGGTGTCCAAGTGTCTTTGAGGGCGATCAATTGCTTACTTCTCCTCGGATAAATGAACACGTTGTGTGTGTGCTAACGTCGCCAAACTGCTTCGACAACATGGCTGATGATTTTAAATCTTGGCAGAAGTTCTGTTTCTTGGCTCATGTGGACTCGACATACTTTGAGCTTGCTGGCTGTCCAGTCGAGCATGAATTCAGACTACTGAGTAAGTTTGATTCTTTTTCTGGTCTTGCTTGTGTTAACTACATATTAGATTGACCCGTGTGATTTTCGCAGGGAGATTCCCAACTTCGTCACTTTCTGCAGAGGATAAAGCAACCTTGGATGAGTTTCGTGGCATGCCTCATCGAGCGATAGAGGATGTCATTGAATATTCTAATGTCGAGCTCAGCGGACTATGGGCTCATTGGCATGTGGCTCCTATTTTTTTAAGGTAAAAAAGCCAAAGCTCGAAGTTGTGCCTGCTACGAGGAAAAGGAAACTTCCCAAAATTTAGGTTCCAAGACCTTCAAGGAGGGCAGAAATAGAAGTGGCGCTTCCTTTTCCTGTGCATTTGAAGAGGTCTCATGTTTTGCCTAGACCTGTCTGTAGGCGCTTGGCTTCGTCCGAGGGATGTGATGTTGTCGGACAAGTGCCGGATGAGACTGCTATTTCCAAGGGGCACGATTCTCAAGCCAAGGCCAATATTTCATTTCCTGACTTGGAGAGGGAGTATCTGCAAATGGTGGGCGTGGAGGATGTAACCAAACTGAGTACCAATTAGGCGGAGTTTCTGAATAAATTGTTATTTCAAGAGGCGTGGAAGTTTCATATGGTCGTCCCTTTTCAATAAAGGACTTTGAGCTTTGCCTTTCTCCGGATAATGAACCCGTTAAAGAGTCGTTCGATCGTCGACGTCATGTGAAGGGTCCCCTTTCTCGTTGCGTGTACTGTACTCCATCTCATTCCCATCCTTATATTGAATTAACGATGGGTCCAAGGAATAATTCGCTTCCTTCTTCCCCGTCAACTGATTCTGAATTCGCACGTGACAAAGAGCTGATTGTTATAGGCAAAGGGAAGGTTGTTGATTAGGGCCTTGATGCAGTGAAGATGACCAAGGACGGTGCTGGGGTGATTCCGGTCCCAAAGGATCTCCATCCGGATGCTCAAATCAGTATTTTTGCTCCAGACGTAGTAAGGATAACCAACCACGCTTGGGATCAAGAGGTTGACATCTCTTACTTTCAATGAAGCATATTAACAGGTGGAATGACTGGGTGGCGAATTGTGCTCCGGAGCGAGTGGGAAAGATGCTAGGAGAACATATGGATAAAGGGCAGAAACATCTCTTCTTGGGGATGTTGTACCTGAATCAAGTGGATGTAGCTGGAACTAAGTTGAGGTCACTTGTGAGAGAGTGTATACTATGGAGCGAGTCTTTGAAAACTTGCAGAAGTCATACTTTGACGCTCTCTACGAGATTGAGTCGTTGAGGAAGCAACTTGAAATTTTATCAGATACTAAAGCGAAGTCCTGATACATTAGCTCGGAGGCTCAGAAGGTTCGTTTGGAATCATTTGAGTCCGACTTGGCGGGGCCAGTGTCCGCAAGGGATCGGTTCGAGAATGATGTGAACCTTGTCCATTGTGACTTACAACTTGCCCGTGAGACTGTGGCGGGGGTGTAGGCTGAACTGCAGGCTCTGCACACGGAGGGGATCAAGATGGAGTCCGAATGGACTGTCTGATGTCAGCAGTTGGAAGCCGAAATTGATTTTAACGTCAAGAGTGCGTGAACCACTAAAGAGCAGTTTCTTCTGGCGCGGAATGAGCTGGGTATCATCAATGATAGGCTGGGTATTGAGCAGTCCATGCCTGACTTGCTGTCGGGAAATCTAGAGCGGCTGGAGCAAGAGCTTCCCGAATCAAGACTGCGCAAGAAGAAGATTCTAAAGGCCCAAGGCTCGTTTGAGTTCAGAAGAGTCGTGCATGGAAGGTTGGCGCCGTTGCATCTGATGAAGGAGGAGCATCTCGACTGGGATCCCTCCTATTATAAAGAGACTACATACGCAGAGTTTTGAGTGGCCTACGATTCGTCTGAAGAAGGTGACCCTAATGAAGAGGATCGAGAGGCATCATGTACAAATGTGTTTCCTACTTCTTTCCCTGCTAAGTGTGGTTCTGTTGTGTCTGACTTTCCTCCTGATGATGGGTGAACCTTGTATTTTCTTTTTGGCTTGCAAGTGAATAGTATTTTGCAAATGTTTGTTTTTCCTTTGTTTTTTTTTTCTGCTAGCTTTTACCTGCTTTGTCTTATTTCGACATTAATTGTCAGACGAGAGGCTTTGCTAGGCTAGGAAGCTTTATGATTGATCCGCTGGTGAGAGTTCTTACTTCTTGTGTTGTAATAGTTCGTGCGATTTCGGTCAGACTCCGTTTAGAGATCGGGGAGTGTAATATACTATTTGTCTGGGGGCTTGGTTGTCTATTGAACCAGTAGTTGTTATTGTTATTATAAGAAAATTTGTCAGACAGTGGTCCTGACACATGCACCGTTGTAGTTGATTGGACAACATTCCTTGCGAGTCATCTGGGTCGAGCTTTCAGAACTTTGACCGAATTTTGACTCGTCTTTACTTGCTATTCGTAGAATTGGCTTAGTTGGATAGAAGGGTTTTATCGCTAGTTATAACTGACTAAACCGGGGTTAGGTTTTGGTGACCATGGTGGTCGCTGGCAAGCCATCTTGATCAGGCATCGAGGGCACTACTAGACTCCCACTTTCCAACCCATCTTGATCCGTTCGTGGCGGACTAGGAATTTGAACGAGCAAGAAGTCATCACCGTCAGTCGTTCTAACTAAACTTTGGCGGGGTTTGGCGATCATTTTCTATAGTTGACCAATGATCCTTGGCAATTTGTCTTCACCAGGTTACATGAACACTGAGTAAGCTCCCACTTTCTAGGCCGTCGTAACTGTGCGCAGTGAACTAGGCTTCGAGCAGACCGAAGCCATTGTCATCAGCGACCACTGACTAAGCTTTGGTCAGGGTTCGGCGATCACTGTCTACATATGAGTAGTAACCCCTGGCAAGCCATCTTAATTAGACGTCGAGAGTGCTGACTAAACTCCCACTTTCTAAGCCGTTGGAATCTGTTATTTGCGGACTAGGCTTCGAACAGACCAGAAGCCATCGTCATCGGTCATCATTGACTAAGCTTTGGTCAGGTTTGGTCACTATTGCCCATGTTTAGACAATGATGTCTTGATCAGGCATCAGAGCATTGACTAAGTTGCCACTCTCTAAACTGTTGACACCCGCTTAGTTTAACAGACTGGGCGTTAGAGTGTACTAAAAGCTATTGTCATAGGTCAAAATCTATAGTTGGACAATGGTCCCTGGCAAGCCATAGCGGTTTAGTATTACAAACGCTGACTAAGATCCCACTTTCTAACCCATCGTCGTCCATTTTGGTGGGCTAGGTGTTAGAACGGACGAGAAACTATTGTAATAACTCGGATTTGACTAAGCTTTGGCCAGAATAAAATTTTGGGAGTGTAAGTCTGACTTGGGTGTCCTGAGTTACTTAGTTTGCCTGGCGGTGTGACTCCAGAGTCGGATCGATTGATCGGACTAATAATAGATTGGCCGAACTTAATGAATAGCAGCGGAATAATAATGGAGTTGATGCCTTGGATTTAATGATAATACTCTGTAGACACGCTCCTTATTTTGTGGGCATTCAAGGCCTTTGTTGTTTGTTCCTTTGCATGTGTTGAGCCGGATTTGGCAGGGCATAAGCTTGGGCCCATTAGTGGAGGTACCCAATTAGAAAAAAAAATTGTGGATCAATGTGTAAGGGATACAGTGCACACTACGAGATGGTTTAGTATCGATTACTCACCTTAGTTAATGGGGCTGCTTGCAAGGTCATTAATTCAAAAGATGTGGATTTGTGCAGTTGCAATTGGAGCCGTCATTTTCCTAATTTCTCGTACGACATTTAAGGCTTAAGTAACTGTTAGCTGACGCTGCTTCGTAAACCATTACGCCTATATATAAGCTGACTATTCTTTGCTCGAGCACTGTAATGAGAATAGTAGAACAAGTTAATCAAATGCATCTTACTAGAGAATTAGCTTTATGTTTTCCAAAGGCTGAAGGGAGATCTCCCTCATTAGAGTCTTTGAATGTTTTGACATTTGCGCCGATTATTCTTGATAAGACTTGCTATTATGCAGTGCCACCTGATCTCGATGGGCATCTAATTGATCCCATGAGATCTTGTAATATCTTCTTATATTGCGCAGAAGAGTTACAAACTTCCTTTTGGGGGTGAGGTATTTCTTCTGTCTTCTGGTGCTCAAACACTCTCGCATCTGTTACTTTTGTTGGGGGATGGTCCTCGCAGATAGTTTAAGGTTGATGGGAGCATTGGAGGTTGTGACTCTCGTCCCTGGGGTGGTATCTCTGCGTCCCCATTTGGTAGCATTGTGAGACCTCTATGATCCCGTTGTTCTGGGATATTTTTGTCAATTTTTGGTTGCTTCCTTCTGTTCCTCTTCGCGAGGCAGATTGACGAGCAAAGAATCAATGGAGTATTTGCATCATTATTCAAGTACTTTGCTTGCTACTTTCAAATCATCCTTGCAAAGTGATTTGATGGAACAATGAATTGAGTGCACTCTTACATTTTCTATTGCAGACGTTTTACTTTCACCACCTTCTCTTCTGGAAGCGGATTAGCAGATCGGAGTACAAACATCTGAATCTGATGCGATGTACAATAGAGATTCTCTTAAGCAGTCCGACTTCAAAAGAGGACACAACAAAGATACCCCGGGTAAACTACGGTGCCCTCTAAGAGTTCTGCTCTGTGAATTTTATAAAGAAGATGACCCACCTCGCAGGGATGACCTGAGGTGGTACAAAATCAGCAACCAGAAGCCCTACAACACTCCGGTCGAAGCTACAACCAACTCACTTGCTCGATCCGCCCAACCAGATGAACTTGGGACAAGTATCAGTTGAAACAAACCGAGTGCACCCTCCCGCTGAGGGATAAGAGGGGTGTCTAGGAGTCAATGGACCATTCCTACAGGACATGTACAACTCCACTCCGCCCCGCAAATCCAAGTTCTAGCGCAGCACAACGCGTCAAGGCTAGCTGAGAAGGGAGGAAAGTAACCGCTCGATCCAAGGTTGGTAGTTGGTGTTATCTCAGAAATTATGCGATTCAAAGCACCGACAGGGCACCAGCACGTAAATGACAGACTCATCCCTTGAGGAAATTTTCATACTTCTACCAAATATGAGATGAAATTACAAGGTCTCAACAAACCAATCGGGTGCTCACCCAGAGCAGGCGACCACGCATAATAACAAGAATTATCAAGAATCATCGTCGCAAATGTCAGAACATTCGAACACTCCAGTGATGGAAATCTTCCCTCGGCCTTTGAAAAAGTGCACTCTGTAAAAGATAATTCCTACAAAGATGAAGGAACACCATTATATAGACACAGTGGCTCACCAAACAAGTGCGTCAGCATCAAATATCAGCATTGAATACCGTACAGAAAACGAGTAGGCGACGGTTCCCAAGGAAACCACACAGAACCACGTTCAATCAATTAATGATGCTGCACACATCTCCATTAATTGAGAGGGAGTAACTAATACTCTACCGTCTCATGATCTATGTCGTACACGTTTCACAATGCAATCTACGATGTACACATGGCACCACGATCTTGTGATAGGGCCCTGTTCTTCTTATACGAGCCCATTGGCTCGGCCCACTATCCGAGCGACATTCTACTACGTGCGCTGATGCAAGCAGTAGAGGCCTTAGTAACTTTTGACACACGGAGCACACCTACATATCACTAGCTGATTTAAGGTACCTCTTTTTTTTCTTGAAATTAGTAAAAACATATCCACACATTACAATCCGTCTGCAGAAATAGGCTCGCACACCTGTAACAGGTGGAGCCCCGACCTAGCCAGGTAAGCTTAGTCAGTTTCAACTGATGATAGCAGCTTCTGGTTCACCCCAACGCCTAGTTCGCTATGCACAAATTTTGATGGCTTAGGAAGTGGGACCATCGCCCCATTTGTGGATGATGGTCACCAAACCCGATCAGGTAAGCCTAGTCAGTGATGACTGACAACAACAGCTTCTGGTCAACACCCAGACCTCTAGCCCGTTCCGCGCCTATGTAGATGGTTTGGAAGTTGGGAGCCTAGTCAACTCCGATTGATGTCAACGATTTGCCACGGGACCACTGCTCTTCTACAGAACATGGTCGTTGAATTTTTTCATCCCAAACCTAAGCCCTCTCCGTGCGGGTGTAAATGGTTTGGAAGGTGGGAACCTAGTCAGCTTCGACTGATGTTGACGGCTCGCCACCGCTTTCCTAAATACCATGATTGCCAAATTCTCTCATCCCAAACCTGTAGCCCGCTCCACGTGGGTGTAGATGGTTTGGAAGGTGGGAGCCCATTCAGCCCCGATTGATGTCAATGGCTTGCCACAGGACCACTGTTCCTTCTCAAGACAACAGTCGCCGAATCTGGTTACAGCTCAAGCAACATCTTTATGCCCACACATGCTGACATCCTTTTATCAGCAATGGTCACTTGAGTCGACTCAAAAATCAAACCGCTAAAGCACAGACGAATGTTGCACGGGATACCTGCCCGAGCTTACGAAACCTGACTCTAGCCAAGTGCTCTTACTCAACTACAACGCATGTGCTTGGCTACAACAGTTCACTCATGCCAATGACAACAGCTGATGGTTAGATACATAACTTGAGTCTCTAACGGCTTACCTCAAAGGGGAGCTGCAACTTAAGTAGTGTAACGCGCTGCCAAACCATTCGCAAAATGTCTACTATTGGACGTAACCACGTGATAGCAACTCTAAGACCTCACGGAAGAATAGGTCAGAATTATTCGCGACATAAACGATCGAACTTTCAACAGTAGAAAAACCACTCGGCTCCCTGCTAACCCAACCGGACCTACGACAAAATAAAACGACAAGGCAAAATGGAAAGTGTGAAACAGGGAGACCAAACAGAATACATGTTCAAAGCATACTAAAAAAAAACCAGTTTTCATTGACAGATGAAACAAAAGGTACAAATGTATGAAATTTACTCCTCATCAGGAGTACGTATAATTACAAGGGAACTAAGCCTAACAAGAGGAGAAACAGGAGTTGCGTCTGCGCGTGCCTCAGCTTGAGCGTCATGATCCGTATTGCCCTATTTCTCTGACAACTCAGAGAACACTTAAAAATCTGCATAGGACACCTTCTTGTAATAAGCAAGGTCTCGTTTCGGATGTGCTTCTTTCATCGGCCCCAATAGTTCTAACCTCCCATGCACGATCCTGCAAAATTTGAATGTGCCTTGCGCCTTGAGAAACTCTTCCTCGCGTGCTTTTGCTTCAGCAAGTTCACGCTCCAGCAACTCTAGCTTGCCTGTCAACGCATCAGTCTAAGATTGTTCAGTAATCAGGCTATTTTTGACCGTGCTAAGTTCATGTTGCTCCAGGAGAAGTCGGTCCCCAGCTTCCTTGCTTCCCGAGCATTGAATTCCACATCGGTCTCTAACTGCCACCTTTGGATGACCCACTCAGATTCCTTCGTTATATTCTTTTCAACAAGAAACTGCAACTCGGAGCACATCTTAGCCGGAGCTTCCTATGCTACTTCCACATCATGGCGGACCAGGTTCAGCTCTTCTCTAGATCTATCCCTTGCGGACGCTGCCTCTGCTAAATTAGACTCTAGGGCTTCTGCACGAACCTTCTAGGTATCACCATCAATGTTTGATTATTCCAACCTCCTTTCTTCGATCTGTTTTCTCAGCAATTCAATCTCGAAAAGTGCATCTAAATATGACTTCTACATAGTTGATAAAACGCTCTCTATGGTGTATACCCTCTCACGAGACACCTCAACTTTCGTCCCAGTGATGACCACCTTGCTCAAATGGGACATCCCCAACATAAGATGTTTCAGCCCCTTATCCATACGCTCTTCCAACGCATCCTTCTCGGGCTTCGAAGCACAGTTCGCCAGCCAGCTATAACGTCTACTTATATGCTTCCTCAAAGCATAATCAATGTCAATCTCCTAGTGCCAGGCCTGGTTGCTTATTTTCACTACGTTCGGATCAAACAAACTGATCCGCACGTTTGGATGAAGCTCTCCTGGATGCGGGATTACACCAGGACCGCCTTTTGCAGTCTCCACCGCACCTGGGCCCTCATCTACAACCTTCCCTTTGTCACCAACAGCCGAGCACCAAACCCATTGTTGTGAGTCGGCTCAGTGGAATCCAAAGGGAGAGAAGGAAGTGAATTGTCTAGCAGACCCTCCATTATCTTGATGTATGGTTTGGAGTGAGATAGAGGGCAATGTGGACTACAAAAGGGACGGTCCACACTAGAACGACCATTGTCAAATGATCCACCAGTAGGACGACTGACCTTCGGGACCACATGCAAATCTTCATCAGAGCCTTCCAGTAAAACATGTTTGGATTGGTCAACACCAGTAAAAGCCACCACAGACATCAACTTCTTATTCAAAGTTTTAGCTTGCTCGGTACTCAGCTGCGACGCATCATTAACCCATGCTAACCGCATGTGGTCCTTCTCCAAGCCAAATGCTACAACCTTCGCCTCAACAAACGAGTCAGAATCACGTTCCTCCCTCAACGAAGCTGGCCGTTTGGAAGCTGGCTTGGCCACAGTGCAAGACTTCTTAGAACTTATGAAGGAGGCAAGCGTCTCAGAAAGCCCTTCCGTGTCTAGCAGGGTGGGAGATTTAACTTTGGAGGCCTTTTTTTCCTAGAAGGGGCTTCACCTTCAGACTTAACCTTTGGCGCTCTGAAGATAGTGAGAGCCACGTGCCAGTGGGCCCACAACCCACTACGACTGAAATTGGAAGGGCGTATAACTTCCTCCACACTCATTTTTTACATGTCACGGAATGCCTCCATAGCAGCCTCTTCTTCTGGAAAAAAAAGTAGTAGGGAACCTCCCTATAAAAAATACACGTGACGATCAGCATACAATCAACACAACGAAATCAAAGGGCAAAACTATACCTATGAAGTGGCTTGAACTCCTGCTCAAGTGAACGACCATTGAACTTGAAGTACTTCGAATTCGAATGAGCCAGAAAGCAGAATTTGTGCCAGAATTTAAAGTCATCCGGTAGTTTCCCAAAACAAGCCGGCGACATCATCTTGCACACATTGTGATCGTTTAGCCAATGAGAAGTCAGTAACTGTATCACCTCGGAGTCACGTGGACACCAACATCATTTTCCCAGATCAATGAAGAATAGTCCTGTAACCATTCTATACCAACTTGGCAGGAGGGATTCCAAAAAATTCCAGAACGCCCCAGATCTCGTCAAGCACAGGAAAATGGACATTAGTTTGAAGCATGTCGCGGTGCAAACAAACGAATCCTTCAGGAGAAAACATTGGTTTTCGATCATCATTCAAAGTGTAGAGTGGCAGGTCTTCAGGGACCCCATATATATTCTTAATATCAGCAAGGCTTGATTCGGAAGCCAGCCTATCTTCGAAGACCTGGAGGCCCTTGGCAAGAAGCTCGTCTTCAAGGTGATTTTGGCGAGCCATAAAAGAAGTGAATAAGCTTTCAATCAAAAGCTAAACAGAACGTAGTCTCTGAAAATGAAGAAATGGAAGAGTCTATCTCTGTAAAATGAGAGATCTAAATAGAGATTGACTTCCCGCCTTTTCTCCACTGAATCGACGAACGCTTAATTAATGAAGTGCGCCGCTCAAGTAACAGTTCAAACTCAATTATCATGAGCGGCATATCTTTTCAAGAAGTGACTTAGTGAACCGATACGATGGCCCACTAACTCCGGGGAGCAACTGATGATACACCGAAACGTCATCTCTTCTACACCGTACATGTGTCGTGATGATCTCAAAGAATAACAAGCCCAAGCGTCAACCCAACACTGATCCGGCCCAAGTGATTTTAAGTCTGCACAACACAGTCCACCAAATGAAGTCAAATTACTACAGCTTGCTAAGCCCATACGTCTCACAGCCATCCCCAATACCCGTAAGACCTATTATGGCAAGTATCTCGGGGATCAACTTTGGATAGGCAAGCCAGCATCGCCTTGTGTCAAACTAGGAAGCAAATACCAGAATATACATCATACATGGAAAGTTCCTTCTATGGAAAACACTCTGGCTGGGAACTATCTCCCGCGTATCTAAAAGCACAAGTCTAGAAGGGAAACATCCCTCCACAGCACAACTCCTAATTAGATAAGGATCTCCACGAAGATCTCCTTCCCTAAACTATGCCACCGATGGCCTGGTTGAACCAGGACTCCAGCACTATAAATAAGACATGAGGTTGGTAAGCTAAGGTACGCTACAAATTCCCTGTTTACAACATTAACCCTTCCTCAGATCCATGTCTGACTTTAGCATCGGAGTGTCATCGGCCACCACAACGGTGGTTCGTGGCTCACGTGTGTTCCTTGTGCAGGTTAGTAGGTCAAGGTCAAGTAGAAAGTGAAAATTGACTGCATCAGCAGTTATTTGGATTGAAACGGTTAGGTAAACGTCTCCTTTTCACGTCAAACCTATATAAGCCTATGTTGAGGGAGTTTTAACTTTTACCTTCTCAAAGTTTTTCATCATTCCGTACTTTGTTTTTCTGGCTTGGTTGAGCTTGAGTTTTTGTTCAATCATGTCTATACTACTTAACGTCTTGTGAAGGAGGCATCATAGGAGTTTAGACTTCTTTAGGAAGTCACTGTTGTTTGAGAAGGACATGGCTGCCTTCTGTAGGCAGTATGAACTCCTCAGTAATCTAGGATTGTCGCTTCTTATGGAAAGGGACTCACACTCAGTTATTTGGGGGCCACATATGTTTTTACATGGCCATGTTCGAGTTTGGCATGTGCTTCCCTGAATGGCCAATTCGAAGATCCGGAGGATTGACAGATGTATTGCTTTTTCGCCTATGCGAAGTCTGAGTACTTTTTTTTTATTGCTTAAAAGTCATCCGCCGCTTTGGGGACCTCTGCAAGTTCATTTTATTTTCCATTAATGCATGTTAATGTCTGACTCATTCGTTATCTTTTATTAGGGGTGCCCGACTCTACCGTCCTCTCTTCTGAAAATGAGAAGATAAAGGTTGTCTTCATTGCTCTGCCACCGATGCCAATTCTGAAAGTTATCCATCTAGTTAATATCAAGCGGAGTGGATTATTTTTGATGGGGGTGGTGATGTGGGGCATACCCTATCCATGCCTACTGGTTCTTCTTCGGTCGTGGAGGCGCCGCCACCTGGATCTCAGAAGAGGAAGGTACCAAAAATGCCTAGCCCTTTGGAGAAAAAGGCCTTGGAGGGGTTGCTTAATCCCCCTCGTTGATCCAAAAGGCTCAAGTCAGGGTCCACTCCTCCTACTGCTCTCAAAACGGGGAGAGGGGCGTTGTGGACCACACCGTTGATGATGAGTCTTCGGGGGCCCTGGCTCATTCTGAGATGGAAACGAAGAGAGTGTCGCAAGAAGGGGGTTGCTACTTCTGGCCCATCTATTGCGGAAGGACAGTAAACAACTGAGAGCCATGCCCGTGACCCCTCCATGAGTCCAGAAGTGGAAATTTTGCTTGAGCCTCCCTCCATTGTTGCTGCTAAGGGAAAGCTTTGCTGAGTCCTCTTCCTTGGGAGATGCAGGGGAAGAGACGGTGTTGGCCCTAGCTTTAGGGCTTTTCATATTGAGACAGAGGTTAGTTCTCATGCTCCTAAGTATACTGAGATGGATCACAGGGTTGCCACTATTGATCAGATGAAGATGAACTTCTCTTGGGTGGCTAACCGGCTACCATTGGAAAAGGTGGCTAGGAGGGCACACATCACTCGTAGTCAGCACCTTCTGATGCTAGTGAGTTGAGAACTTGGTTGTTTGCCACTTAGTTTTTTCGTTTATTTATTGTTTATTCTCACGCATTATTTTCTAATAAGGGGATGGCCTACCTGACCCATGGTGGCATGGCGGGTACTAAAGTGGGATGACCTTTTTGCTTGGTGACGAAGTTTGCCGACCAGAAGGCCCAGCTTGCTGATGTCTGTAAGGAGATGGACTCGTTGACCAAGCAGTTGGATGCTTGGGTCGATCTGGAGGCCCAGCTGCCTGAAACACGGAAGGGTATGACCAATACTTTGGTTGTTCAATCATCTTTGGAATCACGACTGAAAGGGATCCAAGGGAGTCTGGACGAAGTCCAAGCTGCCCAAGTCAAGTTGTTGTCGGAGCTGAAAGATGCTCGATAATGACGAGACATGGCGATAGATTAAAATACTACATTTCTAAACGTCCGTCGAACGTCGAGAAGTCTACCACTGACTCCCAAAGTGTGCTAGTCAGTGAGCGTGCTGAGGCAGTTCGCCTAAGGGGGCTTTAGGATGCCCTTCAGACGCAACTTTTTGACCCCACTCAAGAGTGTAACTTCGATCGTGCTCATCATGAGGAGGTAGCTCGCAAGCTGGTGACCTCTAAGAGAACTTGGCCAAAGCAATTGGGGAGCTGAATAGCTCTAAGGCAGAATGGGAAGCTAGAGAGAAGAAACTTCGCGTGGCTGCCGATGAAGCTCGAGCCCGTGATGTTGTTGATGGAAAGCTAGTGCTGATAGATTATATCCAGGAGCGCCACAGAGATTGGTATCTCTCCATTTACATACCTCTTGCTTATGCTCAGTTCGAGGAAGCAGATGACTCTTTCTCTGACCGACGAAGTGGCCATGAAGCCAATTTAGGTGTCGCGGAGACGATTGCCCATCCTATTATCCCAGAGCCTACTTGAGACTGTGCTACTCATGAAGCTACTTCTGACTTTGTTCCCACTGAATGAGCGACTCTTGTAATGAAATGAAAAAAATTATCAATGAGAAAATTTCCTTTTTTTATCTATGCTTGTAACTGTCGTACTTGCAATTTTCAATTCTTGCTTAGATTATACTGAATAGAGGCTGAGTAGGTAGGTATATCTATCCCCACCTAAAAAAGGGTTTCAATCTGGACTGAAGCCCTTTCTTTGCTTGTCTAAGCATAATTTATCTACAATAATAACTTAATCTGCTGTGAAAGTTAAGTTGTGGGATGGTCATCATTGTTTGTGCGGCTTGTCTCCCTTAGTGACGTGATTATTGTATCCCTAGTAGTTGATTCTGGGTAAGGGTTGTCCTCGTGTAGATGACTACACTTCCTTGCTGGTCTATGACTTTCGTAGAAATTAGGTTGCCTGGCAAACCATCTCTTAATAGATAGAGTATTGTATACCAGCAACCTTGTCTGTCCTGAGAAGGACTTTGAAATTTAGTAGGGCCGCCTCTGCCTTCTGGTCTGGGCTCCCATAATATGCCCCACTACAGGGTAGGAGTTAGGTTATTGAGGATTTGTTCCCTGTATTTATCTAGCTCAAACCTTGAAAGGACTTAAGCTAGGAAGAAGTAGTGTTCGCCTATCGGAGTTAATCTTTTGATTTTGACCCAATCCTAAACATGATTTGGGTTTCGGATGGACCTTTTTTGCCTGAACAGGCTCGAGTGTTGTGCATATCTGTCTCAATCCATAAGAGGGCTAGATTTCATAAAACGCTTCATTTTTTATTAGGAGCTGAGCTACTAAATAATCATTTTTGCCTGAACGGGCTAGGCTGATGTACTCCTCAAGCTCAGCCCCAGAGAGGACCTGAGCTGGGAGAAGTCCTTCACATATGTATAGGCTATAATTTTTGTTTGCCGTGAGCTGCTGAGTAAGCATCTTCCCCCAAATAGGCTAAGCTCATGTGCTTCTCAATTTCAGTCCTTGAAGGGACCTGAGCTGGGATATGTCTTTTGTTCTGTATAGCCTGTTTCAGACTATGATGCTCAAAAAGCTGCTTATGACTCTGTTCCCACTGAATGAGCTATTCATGTAATAAAAGGAAAATAATTTATCAATGAAGAAATTTCTCATTTTTTATGTGTATGTAACTATCGTATTTGCCATTTACAATTCTTGCTTAGATTAGGCTTAGTAGAGGCTGAGTAGGCGGGTATATCTACCCCGGCTTGAAGTAGGGTTTTAGTTTATACTGAAGCCCTTTTCTTTGTTTGTCTAAGCATACTCTGTCAACAGTAATAACTTAATCTGTTGTGAGAGTTAAGTTGTGGCATTGTGCTCCTTTAGTAAAGTGATTATTGTATCCCTTAGTAGTTGATTCTAGGGAGGGGTTGTCCTTGTGTTGAGGACTGCACTTCGTTTCTGATCTCTGAAATTAGATTGAGTATCGTATACCAGCAGCCTTGTCTATCCTGAGGACTTTGAACTTTAGTGGGGTTGCATCTGCCTTCTGGTCTGAGCTCCCATAATATGCTCCACTTCTGGGTAGGAGTTAGGCTGTTGAGTAGTTATCTTCGTCCAAATTGACTCCCTGTATTTATCTGGCTCAAACCTTGAAAAGTCTTGAGATAGGAAGAAGTAGTCTCCGCCTATCGGGGCTAGTCCTTCTTTGCCTGAACAGGCTCAGCTCTTGTACATATCTGACTCAATCCTTAAGAGGGCTAGATTTCATAAGACGCCTTAGTCCTGAACAGGAGCTGAGCTGCTGAAGAACCACCTTTGCCCAAATGGGCTAGGCTCGTGTACTTCTAAAGCTCAGTCCCTCAAAGGACCTGAGCTAGGAGAAGTCCTTCACATCTGTATAGGCTGGAATTTTTAGTATACCTTGAGCTATTGAGTAACCACCTTTGCCCAAACGGGCTAGGCTTTTGTGCTCTCAGTTTCAGTCCTATAAAGGACATGGGCTGGGATAAGTCTTTGGTCCTGTATAGCCTGTTTCAGACTGTGTTGCTCAGCTGCTTCTAACACTGTTCCTGCTGAATGAGCTGCTCATGTAATGAAATGGAAAAAATTATCAATGAGAAAATCTCTCATTTTCTTTATATTTGTGCCTATAACTATCGTACTTTCCATTTCTAATTCTTTCTTAGATTAGGCTGAGTAGGCGGGTATATGTACCCCTACCAAAAATATGGTTTCAGTCTAGACTGAAGCCATTTCTTTGTTTGTCTAAGCATACTTTTTCAATGGTAATAACTTAATCTGCTATGAGAGTAAAGTTCTACGATAGTTACCTTTGTATGTTGATTCTGCGTATGAGGTTTCCTCGTTTCGAAGATTGTACTTCCTTGTTGGTCTCTGACCTTCGTAGAGATTAGGTTTCCCAACAAACCATCTCTTTTAAGACTGAGTATCATATACCAACAGCCTTGTCTGTTGTCTCTGCCTTCTGGTTTGGGCACCCATAATATGTTCCACTCCTAGGTAGAATTTAGGCTGTTGAGAAGTTGCCTTCACCCAAATGGACTAGACTCCCTGTATTTATTTGGTTCAACCTTTGAGAGGTCCTGACCTAAGAAGGAATAATCTTCACCCATCAAGGATAGTCATTCTATTTTAACCCCAATTCTGAACATGAGTTGGTTGCGAAGGGACCTTTCTTGCCTGAATAGACTCGGTTCCTGTGCATATCTTGCTTGATCCTTAAGAGGGTTAGATCTCATAAGATTCCTTAATCCTAAACATGATCTGAGCTGTTGAAGAACCATTTTCGCCTGAATGGGCTAGGCTCATGTGATCCTCAGGCTCATTCCCCGAGGGGACCTGAGCTAGGAGAAGTGTTATATACCTGTCTATGCTAGACTTCATAATATACTTTACTCCTGAATAGGAGTTGAGTTGTTGAGGAATCATCCTTGCTCGAATGGGCTAGGTCCTTGTGTTCCTCTAGCTCAGTCCTGAATAGGACCTGCACTAGGAAAAAGTATGTTATAAAGGCTAGACTTAATCATAACCTCAATCCTGAACAAGGGTTGAGTTGTTGAGGGACCATCTCTGCCCTTGTGTTCCACTAGCTAAATCTTGATCATGACCTGCACTGGGAAGGAGTCGGTTACACCTATAACGATTAGACTTAATAATAACCTCAATCATGAACAGGAGTTGAGTTGTTGAGGGACCATCCCTACCCGAACGGGCTAGGCCCTCGTGTTCCACTTGCTTAGTATTGATCAGGACCTACGCTGGGAAGGAGTATGTTATGTCTGTAAAGGTTATACTTAATAATAACCTCAATCCTGAATAGGAGTAGAGTTGTTGAGGAACCATCCCTGCTTGAACGGGCTAGCCCCTCGTGTTCTACTGGCTCAATCTTGAACAGGACCTGCGCTGGAAAAGAGTTTGTTACACCTAAAAAGGGACTCAATAATAACCTCAGACTTGAATATGAGTTGATTTTTTTAGGGACCATCCCTGCTCGAACAGGCTAGGCCCTCGTGTTCCACTGGCTCACTCTTGAATAGGACCCGCGCTGAGAAGGAGTATGTTCCGCCTGTAAAGGCTAGACATTATTCAAGTGGTGAGTTGTTCATGGATTGGCTCGATCCGATGTGTTGTACCTTGGCTCTTTGGCGTACTAGGTCACTTGTACGGTGAGCGACTGTGGCCTTCAGTGGGCTAGGCTCTATCGTTTGCGTACCATTTCAGTCCCCTTAGTCGAACCAAGTCATGAGTGGTGAGTCGTCCGGTGACTTGACTCGCCCTCTTGCGGGGAACTGTCCATGGACTGGGTTCGCTCGTTTGCAATGGACTGTCCATGGATTGGGTTTGGTCCGCATGTGCGCCATCGTGGTCCTAAGGTTGGACTAGGCTATCTTAGGAGCGGTTAGTTTCTTGTGGACTAGACTCGCTTACTTGCGATGAACTGGGTTGGCCCACTTGCAGTGGACTATCTGTGGACTGGGTCCAGGCTGCATTTTGCCTTGGCTCCTAAGGCGGACTAGGCCACTTATGCGGCAAGTTATCGTCGTCCTAAAAAAATATAGGTTTGACCGTTCATGCAACATTTTAGTCCATGTGTTAGGATCAGGCTTTATTCGGCAGTGAGTTGTCCGGGGATTGGGCTCGACATGCCGTATCATACCTTGGATCCTTGGGCAAACTAGGTCACTTATGCAGCGAGCATCGCTGCCTTCAGTGAGGCTAGGCTCGACCGCTCGGGTACCATTATGGACCCCCGTATAAGGATCGAGTCTTCCCCTGTAGAAGGGGTAGAGCGTGGAGTAGGATCGTTTTTAAAGAGATTAGCTTTATTGATTTGCCTAAAAAAGTGTTATATGCCACCCTCGTTGCTCCTTATCAGTAGCCTTGTGCTTGTTGGTTCGTCTTTCTTTGGGGGGCTTGTTGGTTCGTCTTTCTTTGGGGGGATTTGAGCCAATCGCAATTACTTACCCAATAGCTTCATCGCCACGTAAGGGCATTCTCTGCTAGAAGACTGATCTCCCTTGATAGTTCTTGTCTCTCCATCGACATGGTATTTGAGGCATTGGTGTCATGTGCCCCCATCTGGTGGAGCTAGGGCCTTCCTAGAATAATATTATATGCGGAGAGGGCATCCACCATGATGAATTCTGTCATGAGTAATTTTGCAAGTTTTCCTGCTCCCACAGGTAGGTTGATGCTTCCGACTGAGTAACTTCGGGTGCCACTAAAAACAGCCATCACCTAGTTGTCCAGCTTCAGTTCCTCTTCTTTTAGCCACATCATGCGAAATGCTTCCAAAAACAAGATGTTGGTTGATCTCCTGGTGTCTACCAACGACCTTTTGACGCTTCATTTTGATATGGTGATTGTGATGACCGGGGCATCATTGTGCAGGGAGTATAACCCTTGCATGTCCTACTTGGTGAATGTCAGGTACGGGGTGGGTGTTCCACCCGGGCGTTTTGGACTGGGTGATCTCCAATGTGGGGACTTGTCTGCAGCTCCCGGATTGCACATTTAATTGACCGGTTAGATTTTCCCGGTCTGTGGTGTACGTTGTGCAGGACATAGATGACGACTGCAAGCTTTTCTTCAGGCCTCAGGGGTCGCTTCTTTTTTCTTTTGGGGTTGTTTCTAGTTAGAATTTACAAATTCGTCGAGTCTTCCCCTTCAAACTCAGTACTTGATCTCAATCTTGAGACTTTGGCAGTCGTGGATGATGTGGCCATGATCCTTGTGATAGGCACAATATTTGCCCTTATCACGCTTGGAAGGATCGTTTTTTATCTTTAGGGGCCACTTGATGTCCTCCCAATTTTTCATGGTGGAGAAGATTTTTGCCAAGCCGGAGTTGAGTGGAGCGTACTTGGAGAATCATGCGCCGATGTAGTTGGTGGCCCTGCCAAGTTTGGCCTTGTCAAACCCGGTCTTGTTGTCGTTTTTCCTCTTTTAAGACCTGTCCTTCTCTTCGTGCCTTTTTTTCCCCTGTCCCAAGTCTTGGGGGCCTGCTTGGCCTCATTTTTGCCTCCTTTTTTGGCGGAAAGCATCTTCTCCATAGTGATTTATTTCTGCACATTTTCCAACAAGTTTGCCATATCCATCGGAGGTTTTAGGCTGGGGAAGTTGTAGAATTGACCTCCTCGGAGGCCAAAAGTAAAGCGGTTACCGACGTATCGTTGTTGCAACTGTCAATCAGAGCCAGCTTGTCGTTCACATGAGTGATGTATTCTCTAAGGGTCTCGCCCTATTTTTGCTTGAGACTCAATAGGTAGTGCAGCCATTTTCTGATTCGCTGGCTCCCCACAAATCTTGTGTTAAATGCCTTTGCCAAGACCTGGAATGAATTGATAGATCTTCACTGAAGATTGTGGAAGCAAGTCACAACAACCTTTTTCAGGCTGGTGGAAAAAAGTTCGGCACATGATGGCCTCTGGACTTACTTTAAGCACCATCACATGATGGTAATGGCGCAATTGGTCTGACGGATCTGATGTTCCATCATAGAACTCTAGCTTTGGTGGGATGAACTTCTTTGGGAGCGGAACACTCATGATCTCCTCCGAGAAACGGAGGGATGGTGAGATCGTATAAGACATACGGATTCGTTGCCCCTAGTCGAAGCAGATTCCTGGCCGTGGTGCGGTCTGTTTTAGGGGCATGGTCTCCATGTTCTCCGTCCTCCCTTAGGTTGTCCCATCGGCCGACTCTTTGATCCTCCTTTAGGAGGTTTTCACTTTTCTGGACGCGCTCTTGGGCATCCTCTTTGGTGTGACATCTCCCCAGATCTCTGTCGTCATCTTGCAGCTGTTGTCGATCCTGAACGAGCCTCTCCACCACTTGTCTCAGATGATCCATATGAACCAAGATCTGGTATATGCAGGGATCGGTCATGGCTGGGCCAAGTGACTGCTATGCCCCCTCAGTTGGATTGATTTGACACTGTGAGGGGCTTCTCTAGTCGAGGGGTTGTCTGGTTTAGCATTGTTGAATGCTTGAGATCTGGTGTTGGTAACCATTTCTTGACGCTCGTTTTAGGGAAAACTTATTATCGTCTTTCTCATGGATAGCTCTTAACTGATGTGTTCAAATCTGTTTTTTGCCAGTTGATATTCACATAATTATTACATAATATACCTCCTAATTTATATTTGTTAATGTTTCAAATAATGTATTTTAGTTTAATTATTTTATTTTTGTATTTTTGGAGGATTTGGAGTTTAAATGAAAAAAGTGCATTAGCGTGGCGAATTTGGAAATTCATAAACAAATTGACGAAATGGAACGGGAGACACTCAAGCCAAAGATTAATAAAGAGAACCAAATAAAAAGATAAATGAAATTAGTTTTGAATTTTGGTGGAACAAATGAGTAATATGGATAAACATAGCCAAACCCACCTTTCCTGTTATTAGAACAAAATCTAAACAAAGGGGTGGGACCTCTTTGTTTTTATTTTGGTTTCCAATTATATTTGGTTTCTAATTTGTATTTGGTTTCCAATTTGTATTTGGTTTCCAATTATATTTGGTTTCCAATTTGTATTTGGTTTTCAATTGTATTTGGTTTCCAATTGGGTTTCCAATAAAGAGTTGTTTCTTTCTACCATAAATACACCAACACACAACGGGCAGATAATGGAGGAACAACAGAGAGCACATGAACAACAGGGACACACACAACGCATCAACAGCCGAGTACGCATCGCTACTCCACCACGCGCTGCAATGAAGCTCCACACTGCTATTGCTGTCATCACCTTCACCATGTGTCACTAAACTCCACGCAAGGCGAAGAGATGAACTCCTAGATGTAACACACTTAATTGGTATTTGATTCGTTTTATGCTTTCACGATGAATAATGATATTTATGATTTTCACTTTTATTTAATATAGGAGTTTATGTTATTTTAGTGACAAAGATTTCATCAACTTCTTCGTAGATTATTATTCCGGTGGTTGTCTTTTTCTTCTCCATGTAAGTCTAGTCATGCTTTTCTTATGTGTGGAATTTTAAAGATCAATTAATTCTGGTAGGTTAGTTATATGTGATTGTCTTTTATTACGTTATTGTCTCCGGATATATGTAAATTTAGGATATCATATATGACCAATCTTTGTGCTTTCTAGAAAAAGTTAAAGCTAAAATCCATTTACACTAGAATATATTGATGCATTAAAGACTATTTTTTCGATTATGTTGTTTGGGATGTAAAACACGAAGTTATCATAGCGAATCAATACTAGTTGGCGCGTGAAATCTAGGAGGGAATCTTGGAACTTTGTGATTTTTCTAAACTTGATTTTTATTAAACTAAATTCAATTTCATATTTCAAAATTGCTAGAATTTCTTAAATTTGGTTTCGCGTAGTTCTTCTTCCTTGACCTTGTTTTGTAGATCACTTTTCCTCGTGGGATCGACACCCCAATCTTTATTGCAATTAACCGCGCGTACTGTTGGGGTGTAATCACCAGTCCTAATGAAATGTAACATGCAAAAAGAGCAGCGGTTAAGCCCAAGACCACCATTGTGGTGGCTAAAAGCACTCTGATGCTTAAGTCAGATACCGGATTGAGAAAACGTGAAGACTGAATGTAAAATTGCAATGTGTATATTCGCGTATATGTGTGCATACCTTTCTTCCTCAATATGTGTACATATTCACCAACTCTTATAGCGAGACTTCCCTCCCCAATTGTCCCTGCGATCGAGCGCGTGGAGGGAGGAGATCTCGCCTAAGATCTTACTTGTTGTATGATTGAGTACTTTGGCACTTGGCTATGTTTAGGACCCAATGCTTGATTGGGCTAAAGCTGATTTCGTGTGAGTGGATCTCAGGCCTGTGACAGCTCTTAGATTCATTATTTGGGCCTTACTGTCCTGAGCCAGGCCCTAAGACCCGTGCCACTGTGGCTGGCGTGTCTTGGGCCTGGGGGCTTGACTTACGAGTTGAACATTAGTCTTGTGCATGGGTCCGCTTGGGACATCGGAGAAACCTTTTACGTGCTAGGGTTAGTCAATGCCACGTGTATGACAGTGATTGAATGTTTCATCCATATCATCTATCTCTCAACCCAACCTAAACCTGAACCCAAAAACAAGCTGAAAGAACCTAACAAACATAACAACCAAAACAGAGAAAAGGTAAAGTTGATGGAGATGGCTTCACAACAGTGCAAAATGAAAGTGAAAAAGTTGATAACCAATATGTTGCTTGCAGTTTGAGATAACAGAGTAGCGAGCAATGTTAATGGAAATCCAACTCCTAAGTTAGAAGATAATAAAATAGAGATAAATTTGAAGCTTTGGTTGGTTCATATATCTGACACAAAACAAGGAAGGCATGATAGTGACTAATGAATATGGGAAAGCAAGAAGTGCCTAAGTAGCCAAAAAGTCTCATGTAGGTGTGAACACAAACCCAAGCTCAAAGAGAATACTAAAAGATAGTATTCGCAATAAAACTAACATAGTTCCTACCAACGATCAAAAGAACAAGCCAAGTGAAGAGGATGTTTCAATCCAAGGAGGTGTACAAAAGGTTGTGGCTAAAGCATATAACCACCCGATTTTGGACATGTTTAACCTTGTATCTCATCCATGGACCTACGGTGAAACTAAGATGTCTGAGATTGAGCTGTCTCACTTTCTTACAGTGGACGGTGACGATGAAGAGGAACTCAAAGACACTAGTAAAGAAACCAATGATGAAACATCTGACAGAGAAAGTACATAACTAATTTTGTAATGATCTTAACAATGCTAGCCACCACACGAATTAGATTGGTGATCAATCAATAGGAAGTAACATTGGAGAGTTCTCAAGAGACAAGCAATATGATGAGGAACATATGAAGAAGGCAAAAAAAAACACAATTCAAAATTCAGGGGAGTCAATTACGATCATAAAAAAGATAAAGATGAAATTTGATGTGCTCAAATTCATCCTTGTTGACTTCGACCTGCAAAACTAAAAAAGGTGAACTAAGAACCACCATGTGGGTGAACAAAGACATTTCGATGATAAAGTTAGGCTTTGAACAAGAAGGATGAATTAGGCTAGATAAAATTAGGGTTTCATACCTTAGTTTTTCCTCATGTCCACATTATATAATGAAAGATTTATTGATAGGAGCATAATTATGCTATTTTAGTACTATATTTATATATATATAATTTTGGCTATTACTTGTTAGTTATGGTACTAATTGTTATTTTCGTGTTTGTGTTGATTTTCAATTACAAGATTCCAAAATAAAAGCTAAATGAACCAAATTGGCAATTTAAAAATACTGATTGCAAAAAGAAACCACGCAAAAAATGAAACCGAGAAGAAAACAATTATAAAAGGGACAATACCTGTTTTGGAGAGATCAGCCATCCATAGCCTCCTCACGCTTGCAACCACAGCAAGCCGTCACCCATCCATAGTCGTGCATCCCTCATCACAGCTGCAAACCCCTCCTTTTTGCAACAGCAAGCCACCATCTCCCTTCACATCTCTCCATCAGACCATCACCGCCTCTCGCAAACCTAGCCACCATCTTCATCACCAACAACCGTCTAACCTCACGCAGCCACACAACCATCCCTCCTAACCTCTCTTCATCACCTCCCTCCATATCTCTCTCCCACGCAGTCTCTCTTCACTCCAGAAGTTGACATCATCCTTCCCAGTCTGTCCACTCATTACCACTTCATCTCTCTTAATTTCTCATCGCACACACACCACACAATCGCACCATCGCCAACATCTCCTTCCGTCTATCTTTCTCCCACGTCTTCCCCTTGTCTCTCACACTCATATTCCTTCAATTTACAACCAAGAAGAAGAAGAGAACTCTGAAGAGAAACAGAGCAGAGATTGTAAAAGGGAAGAAGAAGAGATTTTATTTTCTTCAGTTTGCTATCCGCACCCCATCAGTCATTCTCTACCACCATGCACATGCGACAGCGTTTCTTCTCATCTCTTTACTTATCATCTCTTTTTCTTATTTTTAGTTTGATAATTAATATGTATTGTTATTCAAACATAATTAATATGTCTAGCTAAGGGTTGATTCGCCCCGAACATGTGCTTTATGAATTAATTGAATTTAATCTTCCTTAAAAAAATTAATTTTTCAAAATAAAAACAAAGTTGTTTATGATCAAAACCTGCAAAACTAAAAAAGGTGAGCTAAGAACCACCATGTGGGTGGACAAAGACATCTTGATGATAAAGTTAGGCTTTGAACAAGAGGGATGAATTAGGCTAGATAAAATTAGGGTTTCATACCTTAGTTCTTCCTCACGTCCACATTACATAATGAACGAATTTATCTCCTTCCCGGACTCTACCTCTGATTGTGCAATAAAGGGAGAAAATCTTATTCAGACTCTACCTCTATTAAGTTATCCTTGTAGAGCTCTTACCCTTCCAATACTTGATCTTATTTGGTATTTGTTTCCCTTTGGGACACAATGTCCTTCTCCTGGTCAGACTAGGATTGGTCTAAATAGGCCTTGGGCTTATTCTAACTGAAGGGTTTACTTTTTGGCCTTCCTGTCCTTGGTAAAGCTCCAAGGTTCCTGCCGCATTGGGCTTGATATCTTGACTTATAGGCTGAATTAGGCCTGACTGGGACCTGACATGGGCCTAGTCCATCCGAGCTATCTTCTATTAAGGTTAGTTTGTGCCACGTGCCTGGCTACAATTGGATGATTGTTTGATGTTCATCATTTACACCCCCTAGTTAGTAAGTCCGCATGCGGGGGCTACTAATTTGCCATGTGTGGGAGTCCATGCAACACCACGATGGCTTTTTTTTGTGGTTCTTAGGGTTTTGCGCAACATTTAATGATTATGCGACCATTGGGTGGTTGCTTCTTCCACGTGCCAAGCCTATATAAGTCGGGTTTTGTGGAATTTGGCCTCTTTACATCCCCGAAATTTTCAGAGCTCTCTACTGTATTTTTTCTTCAAACTTTCAATTCGGATCCAAAATAAACTTCCATCTTTTTCTAATCATGACTGATAAGAGATTTCTTCCCGACAATCGATTGGCATCCTGCTTTTAGTTTTTTAAGGAGTCGTCAATAATTGAGGCGAACTTACCTGAACTCCATCAAAGGAGCTAGATCCTTGCTGATCTGGAACTCATCGTTCCAAAGTCGGACGACTTTTTTACTCGACCGAGGAAAGATTTTGTCTGCCTCTACAAGGTCATGTTCAAGGATGGTCTTCGCTTCCCGAATTCTGATGCTATCTGGTGTTTCTTGATGTACCACGTCCTTTCTCCAGCCCAACTGGGGCCAAATGGGTGGAGGACCTGGATTGCGACCCTGATCAGGGCGAAGGAGTATGGGCTCCATTTGTCAACGAAAATGTTCCACTCGTTGATTCCCATTAGGATGAATCCGAATGAGATTTGTGCCTTGAGGAAACCAACCTGTTTAAAGGAACTCCCAAATGACTTCAGAACTGGCAGAAGTATTGGCTTTTCACTTCTGTGAGTTCTGGGTATTTCACATTTGAGGGTCAGACCATCCTCCATACATTTAGGAATTGGGTAAGTTTAATTCTCCTTCTTTATTTTTAGCCTTTAATATACCTTGAGCTGCTGATTGATTTGTCATTTGTTTGTATAACAGGGGACTTGCCTCCTCCTACTTTCACCTCTGGAGAAGAATATGTGAGAACTCAGTTCATCAAGTTGCTAGTGAGGATTGTTCTGGATGTCCTCCATCCAGAGAGTATCAGACGGAGTGGCCAATATTTTGGTACGAAACAGACTCTAACTGTTCCTAAAGGCTCATCTTCAGGGGCCAAGAGCCGAGCTCCAAAACCAATTAATAAGAAGGTCAGGTGGTGAAGATGCCCAGCCCTTCGAAAATGAAAGTTTTGGGGGGATGGTTTCTCCAAGCCAAGGATTGTGAATTCGTTTTTCAAGTTAATTTCAGTGAATTGATTTTAAAAAATATTTTGATGCGTAAAAAAAAAGGTAAAAAATTTCTAGGGTATATGAAAATGTGAAAGAGAACTATTGTTCAAAGCCAATTTAAAGCGGACTCCATGTACTTTTAATGTTGGGCCTCCCCCAATTCAAATCGGTCTCCGTGTATTTTTGTTTTTCTCTTTCAATTAAGCTTTGTTTTCCTCTTTCCTCTCTCACTTCACTTAGACAAACAAACACAGACTCTCTCTCACCTAAATCTCTCAACCTTTTCTTTTACTTTTTTTCATTGCTATCAACACCAAGCAACGGTTCAAACCAGCCAGCTTTTATCCCAGCTCTTTTAATTATGTTTCAGTCTTTCTTAATGCATTTCATTGCATACAGATTTCGATTTCCAATTTTTCATTAGAAACTAAACAAGTGTGTTTGATGATTGATGATTGATGATTGATGATTGATGAGAAATGTTGAAGTTGTCAGAAATTGAGGCAATAGAGTTCGAGCGATCGAGATTGCAGAGCATATCCAGTTGAGCAAAGATTGAGTCGATCGAGCAGTGGCCATGGGCTCGAGTTGATCGAGCAGAGAGATCAAAGTCGATTGCGGAGCAGATCCAGGCGTCGAAAAGTTTTGACAAAAAATGGGTTTTTAGTTGTTGCAGTTGTGTTTATGGCGAAATAAATGAAAAAAATCTGAAAATGATGAAAAAATCTCGAAAAAAATGTAAATCCTCTTCCAAGCCATTTTTCTTTTCATATTTTCAAAAAACCAAAATTTTGTGAGATTTTGCTAAATCTCATTCCTTACTCCAAGCCATTCAACCAGAAAGGCCAAGACTGGTGTTAGTCCGGTTGTTCGTTGTGTTCCGCTGACCTCCTTGGAAAAAGAATATTTACAATTTGCTGTGAGTGAGGACCCCAGTAAAATGAGTAAAGAACAGGTTATGATTGAGTCGAACATGCTCTTCCAGCTTGCATTGAAGTCCTCTGCCAACCTAGAAGCAGAGCAGATTGCATTAGAGGACATTACATATGATCCATCAGTTGATCATGTTGTTGAGGTTGGTGAACAAGGGTAGAGTTCGGGGACCCTACTCTCAAGAACGGTTGATCCGCAGACTGATCGGTTGCCTAAATCCCCCATTTCCATTCTGATCCACATAATTTGTCTCTACCGACTTCTGCTTTTGCTGTTGCAGAAAGTGGGAAGGGAATTGCTGAGTTTCCTCCCTCTTCTGATTTTGTAAGAGGAGGGGCAACTTTGATTCCTGGCCCCAAGGTTCTCCACTCTAATGCTCGGGCTAGTCTTCTTGTTCCAGGAGCTCTTCACATCAGTATTGATGGCAAACATGTTTGACATCATGAGATGGACTATAGAGAGGGTTCTTGTCAGCATATTAGGTATTGTACCATTGGCTGACCAACAGTGCGCCTCTGCCAAATGAAAGGATGGTAGGGGATCACCTTGATCAAGAACAGAAGAACCTGATGTCAGCAACCTATTGCTTGTTCTTATTTCTGTTATGCTTTGTGCTGATAACTTTGCTTGCATTTTCTGACTAGGGAATGACCCACCTGAACTACGCCGGAATGGTGCGGACTGAGGTAGAGACTGCTTGGGAGAGAGTCTACGCCTTAGAGAGGATATACGTTAAGAAGTAATTAAAGCTTTCAGATGCTCTCTTTGAGGTAGATGCTCTAAAAAGGCAGCTAGCTATCCAGTCTTCCCAAGCTGATTTGGAGGCTCGGCTAAAAGAGGCTTAGGAGATATTGGACAAGGCAGTTGTTGAGAATACTGCAATGGCTAATGAGTTGAAGTCTGCTCATAAAGTTGTTGTTGATTCTCAGAAGGCTATGCTCGAGATCTCCGAAGTTAAGGAGAAGAACCTGGCTCTCTAAGCTATGCTGGACCATATGAAGTTGAACTGGGACTCTCTTCAGCACAGGCTTGGGACACTCCACGAGGAATTGGAGAGTTCTCGGTCTGAGTTTGGTGGATTTGAGAAGGCTCTAGGAGAGGCACAGACAGAGGTTTTCTATCAGACCTATCTTCTTGAGAATGTTGTCTAGCGGGGAGCTAGACCTTTTGAAGGAACAACTGGAGTTCGAGAGGAATAGAGGTGACGAAACTGCCTCAAGACTGGCAGATTGTGAAGAAGGAATGGCTCAAGCCAAATAGGAGTTAACCATCTCAAAGGCACAGTGGGAAGCCCGAGCGAAGGAAATCCTTGATGCTGCAGAGACTTTCCAATTCAACTGGGTTGTTGCAAGGAGGCATGAGTTGTTTGATATGATATAGTAGGTGCATGATGACTGGAATATTTTTACTTAGAGGACACTGTCCTATGGGTATTTCGAGGAGGTGAATGAGCCCCTCACTTTTCCCCCTTCTTTGGATGGAGTATGTTGTTGTTGATTCAAGGCATGCTCCAAATTCTTCCCTGGCTGCTTCATCTGCTTCTGAACATGTACCTACTGCCTCAACTGAGTCTGGCCCTGCTCTTGTAATGGAGCTTATTTTATATAAACCATTGTTTAATCAATAAAGTTTATGTTTCCTTTTTATACTTGTGTTTATATATGTGTGCAAAATTTGACTAAGTCCTTAGTCTATATTCTGACTAGACTTTGCCTTTTGTTGAACTTGATTATTTCTAACCCTCTTAATCTCTGTTCAGACTAGGCTATGTAGGTCGGTAAGTCATTTTAATTAAAACTCTTAAAGTTTTTATTAGACTTGGACAATTTAGGCCATCTTAATCCTTAATCGGATGAGGCTGCAAAGGAGTCATCTTGATCAAAACTCTTTAAGTTCTAACTAGACTCGGACATTTTAAGGCATCTTAATCCTTAATCGGACTATGCTGCTGAGAAAGACGACAATTCATCTTAATCATACTTCACAAGTTCTGACTAGACTTAGTCATTTTAGGCCATCTTAATCCTTAATCGGACTAGGCTGCAAAGAATTCATTTTGATCAGAACTCTTAAATTCTTACTATACTCGGACATTTTAGGCCATCTTAATCCTTAATCGGACTATGCTGCTGAGAAGTAATCTTGATCAGAACTCTTGAGTTCTGACTAGACTTGAAAATTTTAGGTCATTTAATCCTTAGTCGGACTAGGCTACTGAGAAGGACGACAAATCATCTTAATCAGACTTCACAAGCTCTGAATAGACTTAGTCATTTTAGGCCATCTTAATCTTTAATCAGATTAGGCTGCAAAGAAGTCATCTTAATCAGAACTCTTAAGTTTGACTAGATTAGGTCATCTTAATCATTAGTCGGATTATGGCTGCTGAGAAGTCTTCTTGATTAGACCTTTTGAGTCCTAACTAGACTTGGACATTTAAGTCATCTTAATTCTTAGTCGAACTAGGATCTGTAAAACTCATCTTGATCAGAACTCTTAAGTTCTAACTAGACTTAGACATTTTAGACCATCTTAATCCTTAATCATACTAGGCTGCTGAGAAGGACTACAAGTAATCTTAATTAGACTTCACATGCTCTGACAAACTTAGTCATTTTAAGCCATCTTAATCCTTAGTCGGGCTAGGCATTTTGGAAGGATGACAACTCATCTTAATCAGACTTCATAAGTTTTGACTAGAATTAGCCATTTTAAGCCATCTTAATCCTTAATCAGACTAGGTTTTTCTTTAAGTCTTATTTGCATGTTCTCATAGAGTTGCATATGAAAAGGAACTTTTAAATAACATACCTCTATTTTATTGATTATACTTCTTTAAGTTTTCTACATTACATGGTCTTTTAAGACCCTTTCCATTTAGGCTTTTCAACCAATAGATTCCTGGCTTGTTGATCTTTGTCACCATATAGGGCCCTTCCCAGTTTAGATTCAACTTGCCCGCCCTTGGTTATTTCGTGTTCAAGTAGATTTTTCTGAGTACCTAATCTCCAACTCTGAACTCTCGAGGCTTGATTTTCTTGTTATTGTACTAGGCCATTTTCTACTGGTGAGTTGCTATTTTGATGGAAGCTGATGTGTTTAGATCTATCCTCGCTGATCCCAACAATTTCAAACCTGCAAAAATGAGCAATGGTTAAGCCAGAGACCATCGTTGTGGTGGTCGAAGGCATTTTGATGCTTAAATCAGATATTGTTGCAAGGAAGAGTGAAACTGTATATAAATTGCAGTGTGTATGCGTACCTTTCTTCTTCCTTTCATCGTCTCTTATAACGAGTGTTCCCTCCAAATTGTCCTTGCAATCGAGGGCATGATAGTGGGTAGATGTCTCGCAAAATATCTCACTTGTGCATGACTGAGTCTCTTCGGCACTTGGCTCTATTTAGGACCCAATGCTTGATTGGGCTAGAGATGATTTCATGCGAGTGGATCTCGTGCCTGTGACAGCTCTGAGATTCGTTGTTCGGGCCTTATTATCACGAGCCAAGCCCTGAAATCCGTGCCTCTGGGGCTGGCATGTCTTCGGCCTGGGCACTTGACTTACGGATTGAACAATAGTTTGCGCATGGGTCCGCGTGGGACTGCACTGAAGTCTTTTACGTGCTAGGGTTAGCCCATGCCACGTGTACGCCTGTGATCGTATGACTGATTGATTTCTCATTAGAACCTTTGTTTCTTCTTTATTCGAGAAGGTCCAGTTCGATTCTAAGAGCTTTTTCATTAACTTCCAACTTGAACTCCTCTGTTCTGAATGTTGGCATTCTGAGTTCCACTGGGATCATTGCATTAGACCTATAGGTGAGGGCAAACGTGTTTTTCCTATCGAGTTCCTCTTTGTGGTCCGGTAAGCCTAGAGGACACCTGACAACTCGGATACCCAGAGTCCTTTAGCTGCTTCGAGTTTTTCATTGATTGCGTCTAATATGGTTCGATTGGTGACTTGCTTGTCCGTTGGCCTGGGGGTGTCCCAACGTTGAGTAGCGGTGACTGATGTTCAGATTGGCACACAGTTTATTTACCTTTTTTCCTTCGAACTAGATTTCATTATCAATGACCAACGTTCTTAGAATACCCAACATGCAGATTATGGATTTCCAAAAGAAGTTCTCGATTTGACTCTCTCTTATTTTGGACAGCAGTTCAACCTCTACCCATTTGGTGAAGTAGTCCACAACTGCAAAGAGTAATTTCTTCTTATCGGAAGGGAGAATAGGCATATGATGTCCATTCCCCACTCTGCAAAAGGCCATGGGCTGGTCATTAGGACTAGGTTCTGAGTTGGCATGTGCATGTATAAAGCATGCCTCTGACATTTATCGCATTTTTAGACTAGGTCCTTAGCTTCTTGCTTTATCTTCGGCCAATAATACCTTAGGGTAACGACTTTATGGGCCAACATTCTTCCTCCGAGATGGTTCCTGCAAATTCCTTCATGGATCTCCCTAAGGACATAGTTTGCTTCACTGGTAGTCAGGCTTCTAAGTAGTGGACTAGTTATTACTCTCATGTACAACTTGTCGTTGAGGAGTGTATATTGTACCGCCTTGGTTTTCAATTTATGAGCTTCCAATTTTTTTGCTGGGAGGACTCCATCTTTAATGTACCTAACTATGAGATTCATCTAGCCAGCTTCTTCACTTGTGAGGCAGGCCTCGTCGAGTTCCTCTTCTTCAGAGTTGACTTTTCTTTGAGCTCTATATAAGTTTGTCGGGGTTGTCTATTGTGGATGATGTCATGTTAACCAAATCATCAACCCTCTGGTTGTCTATTCTGGAACATCATCGGAGTAGGACCTTCTTTAATCCCTTCACGATGTTAATTGCATTTTCAAAATAAGCCAGGATCTAAGAGTCCTTAGCGTTGAATTCTCCATTTACCTAATTGACCACCAGTTGGGAATCCCCATACACTGTGATTTCTTCGACTCCGAATTTTTTAGCCAATTTTACTCCTGATATGAGGGCTTCATACTCAGATTCATTGTTGGAGGATTGATATTCACGTAATTTATACCAACATT
Source organism: Berberis vulgaris (assembly GCA_963556465.1). Lineage (NCBI taxonomy): Eukaryota > Viridiplantae > Streptophyta > Magnoliopsida > Ranunculales > Berberidaceae > Berberis > Berberis vulgaris. The sequence goes on from OY747126.1 coordinate 24,387,436, forward strand.
ACCTTATAATTTATATTCGTTAGTGTTTTGAATATTATATTTTATTCTAATTATTTAATTTTCGTGTTTTGATAGGATTGGGAGCTTAAACATTGAAACTGTATAAATGCACACTTCAAAGAATTATTATTTGACATGTTCGAATGGTGGTACAAAGTGACGGGTGAAATTGAAAGTTGCCATGATAATCACATGCCAAAACCCAACCCAACCAAACCCAAATCCACATTTTTTTTTAACTTAAGCCCAACCCAACCAAAATCCATATTTACTTCCTTTTTCCTCCACATAATAGGGCTATCTCCTCTCCTCTATCCTTTGGGGGCAGCCACAACCCCTTCTCTCATTCACGTCTCGTGTTCGTCCTTTTCCCATCACAGCTAACCAACTAAAAACCCTTCCTATCCATCTCGATCCCTTTTTCATCCTATCTTGGTAGAGACATAAATAGCTTCGTATCTCGCCCTCACGTCCTCTTATTCTTACACACACAGTCCTCGACCTCCTCCCTTGCTCCATCACGTTCTCTTCTTCCACTGATTCTCACAGACAACCATAACTCACGCCTTCATCCACCTTCACTTCCTTTCTTTTTTTGACCTCCCTCGCTTCATCACCTCGCAGCCACATCACATCCAGAAGAACAGAGCCACCTCTCCTTGCAACAACCTCATCCATCCTTGACTCATCTTGCCTCCTTTTTCCCCTGCTCCACAGATTACATTACCACTACAACTTGACAGCTACATCACGTAGCTTTTCCTTCCTCTTTCGATCCAGCCACCACGTCACTCTCTCCCTTATCTTGCCTGCAAGCTCATCACCTCACAGCCCCTCCCTATTCATCATGCCCCGACTTGCCACCTCTTTCTCTCTGATTTCACCAGAGACGCAAGGAAAAAGAATAAAAATGAGCGAAAAAATTTCCATTGCTAAGAAACTCTCATCCGTCCTCCCTTTCTCACAACAGAACACACAGAAGAGTCGCAGGGAATAAGCAGAGACACAATAAGGAGGAAGAAGAATAATAAGAAAATGAGGGAAAAGAGCATCTTCACCCCTTTGTGAAGCGTGTTAGTGAGGAGCTGATGGATTTCGCCTACGCTGCCATCGCAACCACCACCACCATGATCTTCTAAACCCTCCGTTAAGGGATAGATGATTCTTCAGGCTTAGTAGAATATACTTTTTGTCTTTTATTATCTCTGATGCATTGTATGGTTTAACATTGAATTGATTTGTGAACAAACGCATATTACTTTCACAGTGTATGTCATGCATCCATGGTAGTTAGAATTATTCTATGTTTTTGTTTAAGCGTGTTTTATTCATATTAGTTAAATTTGTGATTAGTTGTGCCTTAAATAGACAATTAATGCTAGGGTTTTTATCTTTTCTAAAATCAATCCACTACATTGCTAGGGGACAATAATTGACATTAGTATAATTTTATTAACATGATGGATGATTCGAAAGCCTTAGCATCTCTCTCTTTGATTCTAAAACTCAATTTTTTATTGTTTTTCTGCCTTCCATTATTTTAGAAATTTTTTATTGTTGTAACCCCTTTTAAATTAGTTTAGGTAGATTTTAGTTTTTTATTGTGTCTTCAATCCTCGTTTAGGTTAGTAAAATTTGCATTAGGCACTGAAGTAGAATCTGATAGCTTTATTCAGAGTTATTCCCTCCGAGGTGCAGATAACGATCCAAGCCCCACTTCCTTTCTTGTTGGATGATCTGTCACATCCTAGGATCCATCCTTGTGGGTTGGTTCGTGGTTATCTTCTTCCTCATGGCTTTTTGGTTTTGGTTCCCCTACCCCGGTTAACTCAGCATTGAAGTCAACTAACACTTGCATTTTGATAGTTGTTCTCGGAGCATGGTGGATATAAAACTGTCTCTGCTCTACTGATCATCTAACCATCCTTCCTGACAACTCTAGTTTTTGAATACTGATCGGAGTGGATATTCAGTAAGGGTCGTTATTAAGTGAGCTTGGAAGTAGTGTCTCGGCTTTTGGGAGGACGTAACTAAAGCCAAAGCCAATTTCTCTAGGTTGGGGTAGTTAGCTTTTTCCTTAGCTAATTTTTTGACTTGGTAGACTGGTTTATGTCTCCTTGTCTTTTCAAATTATGGTAGAGCTAACTACATGTTCTGATACCTAGAGGTACAAGTAAAGTGTTTATCCCGGAATATGTTTTGAAAGTAGCTATGTACTCCCCATTTACGCTTTCAAATTTGTAAAGGCCTACTCGCACTCTTCATCCTATCGAAACTCCTTATTCCCTATCAAAATTTTGAAAAAGGGAAGGCACTTATCTGAAGATTTGGAGTGAACATGTTCAAGATAACACATTTTCAGTAAACCTTTGTACTCCTTTGATATTAGTGGGTGACCTCATGTCGAGAAGAGCCCGAATCTTCTTTCGGCCGGCTTTTATTTATCTTTGGTTGATTATATAACCCAGGAATTTTCCTGACTCTACTTCGAATGTGCACTTCTGTGGATTGAACTTCATTTGGTACTTGCGGAGCTGAGAGAATGCCTCTTTTAGGTCTGGAATGTGGTCAGAACTATAGAGGTTTTTTACTAGCATATCATCCATGTAGACCTTCATTGTCTTCCCAATTTGCTTTTTACATATGTGATTGATTAGCTTTTGATACATTGTTCATGCATTTTTTAATCCGAATGGCATCACTCGATAGCAGTATATACCACTCTATGTTATGAAAAAGGTTTATCCCTGGTTTGGTGGGTGCATCTTGATCTGGTTGTACCTGGATTAAGCATCCATAAAATTTAGGAGGCTATGTCAGGATGTCGAGTCAACGATCTAATCTATTCGGAGGAGTGGAAAGTTGACTTTAGGGAAGACCTTATTGATGTCCGTATAGTCCACACAGACTTTCCACTTCCCGTTCTTCTTCTTCACCAGGACCGTATTTGCCATCCACTCTAGATAGCATGACTATTTTATTATGTCATTATTTAGTAGCTTTTTTTACTTATTCAGTAATGGCTTGGTAACGTTAAGGGGCCACCGTCTTTCTCTTTTGTCCGACCGGCTTCAGGTCTGAATTGCCTTCCAGTCGGTACATGATTGTGGAGGGGTCAATTCTTACCATATCCATTATTGTCCCAGCGAACACATCTCGGTTTTCTTTTTGGAGCTCTATCATCTAGTCTGCACGTACTTTACTAAGATTTGAGCCTATCTAGACAACTCTTGTGTTATCATGGCTATCCAAATAGACGGTGACTTGTTCTTCTTCTAGTTGTCCAGCATTTGGTCTTCCTTTTGGACTAGGCGGTGTTTCATTGTCCGAGTATGGAGACTGGTCTTCTAATTCCAAACTTGGGATCTCCAAAGATAACTCCTCCAGCTTGGACTATGATTCTTATATGTCTGGCAACTTCATTGCTACATAATGGCAGTCTCTTGCAGTAGACCGATCCCTTGATGGTCCCCACTTCATCATTGGCATGGTACTTGAGGCATTGGTGTTGTGTAGAGACCACTACTCCCATGTGATGAATCCACGCTCTGCCCAAAATTATGTTGTACGTAAAGAGTCTTTTACGATCATGAACTCTGTCAACAAGGACTTTTGCAAGTCCGGCCCTGCTGCTACTACTAAAATCTAATTTTTCCAACCGAGAAACATCTCTTTCCACTTAAACTGATCATAGAGTGGTTGGCCGGTGTCAGCTCCTGCTCTTTCAATTGCATTCAAAGGAATGCTTTTAAAAACAAAATATTGGTTGATCTTCCTGTGTCCACCAATGATTCTCACATCCCATTTTGCTATCGCGATCGAGATAACTAAGGCGTCGTTATGGGGAAAGTGGACTCCTTGCATGTCCTGCTCCATGAATGTCAAACTTGGTACCGGCGTTCTACTCAAGCATGCTGAATAGGGCAGTCTTCATAATGAGACTGGTTCGCAGCTCTCGGACTGATCTTTTTCTTGATCAATTGGATTGTCCTTGATATTCATACTCAGCATATAGGACGTATATAACGTCTGGAGTGTTTTCTTCAATCTCCTTTACGAACTCTTCTTTATTTTTTCCTCGAGACTGTTTTTCACCCGAACCTAGGAATTCTTTGAGTCTCCCTTTCTGGACCCAATATTTGATCTTGTTCTTGCGATTTTTGCAATCCTCAATGTCGTGGTCATTATCCTTGTGGTAAGAGCAATATTTGTTCTTATCACGCCTCGAAGGGTTTCCATTGAGCTTGAAAGGCCATCTTCTCAATTCTTCATGGTAGAGAGGATTTTAGATAACTTGGTATTGAGCGGAGTGTAGGTTTGATACTAGAGTTGATTTTGTTGGTGGAATTTTTGGACTTTGCCTTGCCAGACTCAGGCTTGTCATCACTCCGTCTCCTCATGGATCTGTCCTAATTTTCTCACTTCTTCTCCTCTATCCTATCTCGGGTGTTAGATGAGTGTTTGGTCTCATCTTTGCTTCCTTTCTTGGCTGCCCACATCTCCTCCAGTATGATGTATTTCTACTCACTTTTTAGCAAATCCATCATGTTTTTCGAGGGCTCTAAGGTCATAAAGTTGTAAAACTGACTTCCTCTGAGGCCAGAGGTGAAGATAGTGACAAATGTGTCATCACTACAACCATCGATTAGGTCATTTTTTCATTGAACCATGTCACGTACTCTCTAAGAGTCTCGTTCGGCTTCTGTTTGAGGCTGAGTAGATAATAGGGCTCTTTTCTTATCCATTGGCTTCCCACGAATCGAGTAATGAAAGCCTTTGTCAGCATTTAGAATGAGTCAATTGACCTTGGTTGGAGGCTGTGGAATCAAGTCAGGGTTGCCTTATTCAAGATGCAAGGGAAAGCCCGACACATGATGGCCTATGAACCTTCTTTCAATGTCATAATTTGGTGATAATGGCATAAGTGATCAAATGGATATGTAGTTCCATCATAAAACTCAAGTTTGGGGGGGGGGGGGGGGGTTGAATTTCCTGGGCATAAGACATATGGGTAGGTAGCTCCGAGTCGGAGTGGATTTTGGATGACTGATTTGTCAGCTCTAGATGTATCGTCTACTCGAACTCTTTCATCCCCTAGGCTTCCTTTAGGGTTCGTCCTTGATATTGTCATGCTCCTGTGGATGGAACACCTTGGCCTAGTGGTGGCACCCTACCAGTTTGAGTGTTGGCTAGCTCAATGTTCCTGCTATTAGCATGAGATCTAGTGTTGGTCACCATATTTCAGGTTTTTTGGTTTTAGTGGGGTGTGTGTTTTGTTTTTTAGGCTTCGAGGAAACTATTGTTCCCCACAGACAGCGCCAATCTGATGCACTCAAATTCATCCTTGTTGACTTCAACCTACAAAACAAAGGTGAACCAAGGACCACCGTGTGGGTGGCCAAAAGCATTCTGATGATGAAGTCAGGCTTTGAACAAAAAAATGGAATTAGGCTTGATAAAATTAGGGTTTCATGCCTTAGTTTTTCCTCACGTCCACATTATAATGAGAGAATTTATCTCCTTCCTTGACTCTACCTCTGCACAATAAAGGGAGAAAATCTTATTCATACTCTACCTCTATTAAGTTGTTATGTCCTTATAGGGTTCTTACCCTTTCAAGACTTGATCTTCTTTGGCATTTGTTTTCCTTAGGACTCAGTGTAATTCTCTTAGTCGAATTAGGAGTGGTCTATATGGGCTTGGCCTTATTCTACCCCAAGGGTCTGTATTCTGGCCTTTCTGTCTTGGGTCAAGCTCCACAATTCCTACTGCATTGGGCTTGTTCAATCTGAACTTGATCTCCTGACTTATTGGGCCTGACTGGACCTAATTTTAGTCAGACCCGTCCGAGCTATCTTCTATTAAGGTTCGTTCATGCCACGTGTTCAGCTACGATTGAATGATTGTTTGATGTCTCATCAAAATCAATGATGAAGGTGAGGATGCAATAGAAGATATTATAAAGAAATACGAAAACGCTTGAAAACAAGATTTTAGAGTTAGCCCTCAGATATCCATTCAAACTAGGAAAGCAATCAAAAACATATGGATGTGTCGCTTGCTTCCACAACAAAGAAAAAATGTAACTTTAAAATTACCTACTACTAGTGAAATATAGCATGGATTGCCTTTACTCAATTGAGTGATTATGTGCCTTTGCTCAATTGAATGATTATGTACTATTCGTATTTGTGTCGGAATGTAGGAAAATATGTGTATTTAGGTGTGATTTACCCCTTGAGTATTTGTATTGACATATTTTCATATTCGTTTTCATTAATATAAAGGTTTGGTGGTCCTTAAAACCTTGATTGCTTTTCAAAAAAAAAACAACAACAATATCGTTTTAACACCATTATATACATTGATATTAATAGAATTTCAGGTCTGAGCAAGAACATGATCAAGAATCGGTGCCTTCGACCTCTGTTGCATCTATATATGGAGATGATCCCAAAGCTGTGGAACTTCAAATTATGTAATATTTATAATGAAGCAAATAAACCTGCTGACTGGCTAATGCGTCACGGAGCTTCGAGAGAATGCTCTGGTATTTTGTGACTTCTCCACGTCATGAGTTGCAGCAGCTATGTTTATATGATTTTTTTGTTTGGGTTCTATTAGGAGCCTGTATTAGTACCTTAAACTTTCAGATTTAGCACCTATCTATAGGGGTTGGCATCCCATCCAGTGATCTCGTCCCGTCTCGTCCCGTCCCGTCCTGATTTTTCTCAAGTCTTATTGGGATTGATCAATCTCATCTCGATCCCGTCTTGTCCCGATCTAGAGTGGGATGGGATCGGGATGGAGATTTTCAATTTCGTCCTGTCCCACCACTGTTTCACAAAATTATCATGCTCATGTGTGTCCAGTATGCATCACCCTATTCGACCATTCAGATAATCTGAATCCAACAAAACATACAAGTAGATGAATAAATCTGACATAAAACTTAAGATGTCAAACCTTGCAATGAAAATCTAAAACCAAAGTGTCTATCAACTTGTGAATGAATTCATGTCATTGATTCAGAGATGTTTCTATGGTGTAATAAATTACTCTGAGTACAAAGGTGTGGGTTAGCGAAATCCAAAATTCATGCACTGAGGGATGAAAATAGATTATTACTTAAAAACAACGAGAAACTATAAACCTGCATGTTCCAAACAACTTCATATAATTCCTTGGAATGAACAAGGTACAGTTAGTTCTATCTTATTATTAATGCTTTTTGTTTCATGAGAATGGAAATTGCCACTCTTCATTTGTTAATTGTTCCCCTCAAATGTTTTCTCTGCTTTATGTGCTAAGTGAGGGACATCTGGAAGTTTGCCTTGATGTCCTCGTCTTTTGGAGCTTACACAGATACGCCCAGATGTTGTTGGTGGGTATTCAATGAAGATCTGCAAGATCATTCCATCATTAGATAGAATGCAATTAAGAAAATTTTCAACAAATTTTTTATTGCGTATTGATCCTGTCCCGAGCCCGTTTGGGATGGGACGAGGTCGGGATGAGGTCTATTTCGTCCCTATCCCGAATGAACGGGATGGGGTAGGGATGAGGTCCATCCCGTCCCATCCCATTCCATGCCCACCCCTACCTATATATGATGTAATAATTAACTTTTATGTTGCTTTAATATATTTTTTTTTCCTGCAAAGAAATGAAAAGAAACATGTATGACCTTGGTCAGACAAACATGAGGGCAAGTAACAAGAAGGTTATATAGTAAATTTGCTTTGTCTTGACCAGAAAACATGTTCATCCTGGTTTAGGCATGTTCTTCACATGCTTGCTTTGGAATAGGTGTTCCTTATGCTCAGCGTGCCACATATCAATGTAAGTTGTGAGAATTTTTGTCTCAAGCCTGAAAGACATAACATATGATCTCAATTGGATATTTTGGAGTTTATTTAATGTAATTTTGTTTAACTTCATTCTAACTTTGACCTTTAATTGCGATTGGTTGTTGCATTAGAGTATGTTGCTACACGAATGTATCTAAAAGAATTTTACATCCATGAATTACATTGCTATGCTTTGTTAACAGTTTGGCTGCTATCCATTTTTATATTGTTGCACCAACGAAGTGTAACATAGGTTATAATTTGCATATCAAGTGTTTATCCTGGGAGAACCCTACAAATTCACTAGATCATGTGGCTTGTGGTTTCGAGCAAAATCCAAATGAGAAACAACCTGAGGTCAAGAGGAATGCAAGTGAATGGGGAATTTTTAGAATGTGCAGTGATGCTGACAAAGATACAAACATCTCCCTCCTCCATCAGCTTAGTTCGAAAGAAATATGGTGCAGTTCATCCATGACTTGAGTTCGTAAATAGAAATTTGTAGCATTATAATACGAAGTATTTAGATATTTGATAAAATTAGCTGATCATCTCAATCTCTGAACAAAGTCATTTCTGTGGTACTAGGAATCTCTGGCTAGAATGGGAGAGAACCTTCATCTGGATGATTATATGTTCAATTGGGATAACATGGATTTCATGTAATCGCGCTTTGCTTTATCTTCTTAATGTCCTTAGTGAAATTCTCACTTTGGACATAATGATTAATAGATCTTCTATTTTGATTGATTAAAATAAAAAAAAATCATCATATAGACATCAACTTTGGAAAAAGTACTTTTTGCAATAGAAACAGAACCTGGATTAAGCAACATTGAAAGCTCTCCTATTACACAGTAGAATGCTATCGAGAACTTCATATGTACATATTCCTTGTGTTGTCATCTTCCTTCTCATGATAGAAAGATTGTTACCTAAAGCTAAAACAGAGTGTCTCCTCACCTATATAGCCTATTCCCACACCACTTGAACACTTCGGAGTAACAAGAAGAACAGTTCAACGCAGAACAAGAGAGAAAAATGAGGGGGAGAAAGAAGATCAAGGAAAAAGACGGTATGTACTTCCATCATTCACAAACCTATAGTCATCACAGGGATTAGGTCCGAAACCAAGAACTGGTAGACATTATTTTGTATTCTGTACACACCATTTAACTTAAGCCTACACTGACAATGTCCACATGATACACTGGAGAAAGCTTTTAACATTCAATCCTTATTAAACTAAAATCAATAAAAAAAAAAATTAATGAAAACAGGAATGAATGTTGTTACCTCCATGCATGATGTTCATGTGATGAAGAAGGTCCAATGACAGAGTTTGGGGTGGAAGTAGTCCCACCATCTTGAGTCAATGTGGGCGCTGGGGACACCAGTGCAGATAACACAACAACCTCTGGTGCCTATCTTCACAATGGTTTCCATTACTGCACCAAGTACCACTTGGTTCCTGCACTTGTGAGATTAATTACATCATATCCCACTAGGTGGCGCTACACAATTAGCCCAGGTTAACAAATCCACGCTGAAGACATTATGAGCTCCTTTTTTGTATCTAAAAACTGCATGATAAACATTCTTTTTTCACTTGAATATGATGAAAAACCGAGACCATACACTACATCATAAAGGGTTTATGTTGCTACTCTTTCATGTTACTAAAATTAATTGTAACACTTTTGTGTCCATACCAAATGAGGTGATCATAATATTTAAATCATCAACCAACCCATACCAATGGAATAATTGCAATGTGATAAAACCATTACTAACATAACATTGGTTTCATTTCAAATGAAGCTAATACTCAATTTTGCTTTGTATCATGTAGAAACTATAGCTAATTTAAAACATTTTCCAAATAGGATAATTTTATAATGCATCTAGAGATCATTTTTACCCAAAAATGATTAGTTTAACTTTTCACTCTTAAATAGTTGAATTTCGAAATGTAAATACCAGCTCTTTTAATACCAGACTGATTTGGCAGAAACGTGTAGCATCATACCCTCCTGAGTCTCCATTGAATACCACCTTATATTAGACTTGGCAAAGTTAACTGTGTAATTTGACTCCATGATTGCTAGACTAAATTTCAACCACCAGAGAGCCAGAGTGCAGTTAAATAGAAAATGGAATTTATCATATAGAAAATCTGGATGAACAAGTGTCGAATGTTTTAAGAAGGTAACAAAGTTACAACACCAACTTTGGTTTTGTTGCGATAGTATACACACACCGAATGGTTTTACAAACAAGATATTCACTCGGCATTTGATTTATTTTTCAACGAAGATCAACTTTTCTTTTCTTTTTTAATAAGCAGCTCTGTTGGTTTCCAGTATGGTAAAACACAAAATCCTATTAGCAGCATGTGTTAGAGCATCTTGAAGTTCACAGATGGATCCATTTGCTATACCTGTTAATGCCACAAGTATAAAGTAAGATTATAAATCAAAAGCAAGTGGCCTCAAAGGATGATAGCAACACATGTACAAGCCTGCTGGGTCATGAGTATCTCCACTGCAACATTTGTATCTCCATCAGCGGCTGCAAGAGCAACTTCTACTTGCTTCTGCATCAGATTTCTTGCATACATTTATCATTAGTTCATTAAACAAGTTAGCCTCCAACTATTAGGAATAACATTTCTGGTTCAGTCATAAATCCAAGGCAACTCAAACAGATAAGCAAGTTAGGGCGGTAAATGGCCTCAGCTGATTACAATGGATTCTTTCTTTAAATGAAAACCAACGTGTAAGAATAATAACGAAATATTTGTTCCAAATATCTGAAACAGATGATAGACATCATTCACACTCTGATGTTCCAATCTTTTATTCAAAAGATATGTCATATATAAAGACAATGGTACCTAATTTTAGGGGCATGTGGATAGAAAGGTGACATAACACTACTATTTGCCAACTACAAGAACAAGAAAAGCTTTTGGTCGAAGTCGTTATGCCTGTTTTAGTCAAAATCTTTTGTAACTACACCGGGTGGAAAGACTAAAAGAGGCAACCAATTTTAAGGAATAAAAAAAAAAAAAATTCTAGGTGTAGAGGAAACCAGCGAGGAAATGAGCGAGGGGAGGGAGGTGGCGGGGTGGGAACCGTTCACCTCCCTCGGGATGCGCGCACCGAAAAAGTGGCACGCATCCCGAGGGAGGTGAACGGTCCCCACCCCGCCACCTCCCTCCCCTCGCTCATTTCCTTGCTGGTTTCCTCGACACCTAGAATTTCTCATAAAAAAAACACTAGAGGCTTTGTGAACTTTTCAATGTTTTCACTGAGTCCAACAAGTGGTTCCATTTTGTCATTGTTGATCTAGGTGCTGCTATAAATTAGGCACTGTACACTCACAATATAAGAAGAAACCATTTTTCTTCTATACCTTTTGTGTTCAACAAAAATTCGATTAAATTTTATTAGACAAGATTCCTTGTTAGCTGTTGGAAGTAGGAACTAGGAAGTAACAATGTAGTTAGCCAACATAGAATCGAAGAAAGTAGTCAATTCAAACTCATCAAGTAAAACTCCACATCATCCAGCAGCAAACTGTTGTTGTCATAACCAAAGTTAGGTGTAACCTGCATATCATAATAGATTTACTTAATTCCAATTGAAAAATGGAAGCACAAAACTATCCAAAAGAAATAGCAATAACACACATTTGAATAGACATTTCAATATGAGATTGCATAACATTAATGAATCGGCAACATTTGAGAGAATTCACTATTGAGCATTAAGGAATCTTTGTTAGCAATTAATCAATACCCTAATCATACATAGATATTTCAATATGAGATTGCCCAACATTAATGAATCGGCAACATCTAAGATAATTCACTATTGAGCATTAACCAGTCTATATTTGCAATCAATCAGTACTAGGGGTGGGCATCCCATCCCGTCCCGATTTTTCCGGGTCTTAATGGGATTAAATAATTTCATCCCGATCCCGTCCCGTCCCGATCTAGAATGGGATGGGATGGGATGAAGATTTTCAATCCCGCCAATCCCGTCCCGTCTCGAACTAATTAATTAATATTAATTATTAATATTTTTATTTAATTATTTATTTTAGAATTGTGGATGCCCATACAAATATACTGATGTATATAACATTTTTACTTTTTTAGCATCTCAATGAATATCTCACAGTCTCACACATATCTCTAAATTTGAAATACTTCTCACTTTCTCATTTATCCTCTCTCTGATAAAACATTGGTCATTCTTTTGGTTCGGTTTTAGGGTTATAGCAAATGAAGAAATAACAAAAGCAGAGCAGACTCAGCAGAGGTTAAACCGTTCAAGAAATCGATAGCGAAAAGCGAGACTGAAGAAGATTGAAGAAGAAGCACTCTGTTAAGCGAGATTGAACTTCTGAAGTTCTTGAAGTTCTGAAGAAGTTCTTGAAGAGAGATTCGAGAAGAAGCACTCTGTTTGATAAGCGAGATTGAACTTCTGAAGAAGTTCTTGAAGAGAGATTCAAGAAGAAGCACTCTGTTGATCTGTTCTTCAAGAAGAAGAACTGAAGAAGCACTCGCTCAGATCCAGAGTGTTCTCGCTCAGATCCAGAGTGTCCTCGCTCAGATCCAGAGTGTCCTCGCAAGCACACGACGACGACGACACACCTCGTCCCCTCGATCCAGATTCCAGAGTGTTCTCGCTCGCACACGGCACACGACGACGCCGACACACCTCCTCCCCTCCTGCTTCCGCTTCATCCGACTTCTCTAGCTCTCTGTTACACAATCCGTCTATTTTTAGAGGTAAGATCCAACTTCTTTAGGTCTTTGTTTAAAGAAAATTGTTTGACAGGGTCCTAATTTTGTTAGGTTTTTAGCTTTTTATGAGATCTTCTTTAGGTCTTTGTTTAAATAAAATTGTTTGACAGGGTCCTAATTTTGTTAGGTTTTTAGATTTCAATGAGATCTTCTTTAGGTCTTTGTTTAAAGAAAATTGTTTGACAGTGTTCTAATTTTGTTAGGTTTTTAGCTTTCAATGACATCTTCTTTAGGTCTTTGTTTAACGAAAATTGTTTGGCAGGGTCCTAATTTTGTTAGGTTTTTAGCTTTCAATGAGATAGGCGTGATTTGTTTGATCAAATTTGTTTAAAGAAATTTTCACCTTGTTCCTTTTGTTTTGTAGGAGCCCTTACACTGATCAAGAAGCAGAACAACTAGGAGGGTGGGGGGGGGGGGGGGGATGCTTATGTTTGATTCAACTGTTTACCACTCCTTGGAACGGGGTAATTAGTGAAAGAAATGTTTATAATCTCAATACTTAATTGCTATTTTAAAATTTTGTTTTAATTCATTCTCTTTTAAACTTCTATGGTGCAGTTTCTATGGGGTCTTGGACTTCCAGCTGACGAAGCAGAGTTCTCTGATGTGTATGGTCTGGATGATGAACTCTTGGAAATGGTCCCAAAGCCTGTACTTGGTGTTCTGTTCCTCTTCCCTATCACTCCAGAGGTCAAAATCTTTAGTCTGGCCTTTCCCCCTCTGAATGTCTTTGTTTGAGTAGTCTGATGGTTCTAATAGTTCTGAATTGTGTTTTAACTTGTTGCAGACTGAGGCAGAGAGAATATTGGAGAAGGAGAGTGTCAAGAAGGTATTGATATGTTCAAAATTTTGAAAAATGTTGTCCTATATATATGCATATATTTTGATCCATGAACATGCTAAGAGTAAGATATGTTCGAGTGTGAGGGGGGTGAAACATGGATACATGCAAAATGGCAGAAAAAGTTATATACGTTTATTACAAAGAAATATGTTCAAAATGTATTCTCCAGATTAGCACGCTGATCCCGTCCCGTCCCGATCCCGTATGAACGGGATGGGATAGGGATGGGTATATCTCGTCCCATCCCGTCCCGTGCCCACCCCTAATCAGTACGGGAGGGATGGTTTGAGCAGAAATTCCATGTATATTTGTAGTGTTTTATATACCAAACCAAATAACTTAGAGATGTCTTTCCATTAAACTATTTATACAACAGAGCTGAAAAGGAATATCCATTTTCATCTATCTATCTATCACGTTGAAAAGTTAAAATGACTATGATTTGAGGGGGAAGAAATGAAAAATAAAACATCAAGATTGAAAGAAAAGAGGAGCATTGAATAACAGAAAACAGAAGAGTGTAAATCCATCATCAAGTATAATTTACATAGTAAATAGACATAGTAGTGCACACAATGCAAATGAGGAAATATGTACCAAAGCTGAGGAAAATATAACCACGAAGTAAAAAAAAAAAAAAAAAAAAAAAAGTTAAAACAGCACGTGTGATACAATTTAATAAGTTCAAAGGTCAACCATCATATCGGTGATCAAACCAATAGGGAAACAAGTTCCATCATCACTTCATTCTCCTTTTCTCCAAAACCCCATTGGGGATTTGTGGTATGGAACACCAAATAAAACAAGCAAATTGAACCTATAACATTATAAAAACCACAAAAATTGAAAATTTCCTAAAATCTAGAAAAATTTGACTCAATGATTTGTATGCCTCAGATCTCATAACTGTAATCATTCATTGATGATTATAGGGTAATGGGTCTCATAAAGAGCCTTTCGATTCATGGAAGATAGTGAATGTGATGGGAAGTTAAGCCAAGTTTCAACGTAGGGTTTAGACTATTGAGTACCCTTATATCTCTCTAGTTGACTAGATACAATCTAAACTAATCTTCTTTCAGTAAACAAAGGTCTTAACTGTGATTTAAAATAAAATTGCACAGACTCTTCCACTAAATGCCTAACTCCTGAATTAGTTGTATTGACCTCATTTATGGCTATATCATGAGCTTCAAACAATGTCTTAGAGTATTTGAATATTGAGCTCCTCAATGCCCATCAAACCATCAGAACCACCAACTTTTTCAACATTTTCTTCTTCCACCGACTCGAGTAAAACAAAGCCGAATTGCACGATGCTAGGCGCAATATGCTCCTTCCCATAGCTGCTCTCATTAATCTACAGTCATTTAAATGCATGTAGCAATTAAGTACAAAAATACCTATGTATGAACATGAAGTGACATTTTAAATAGAATCGTGGTGCATTATTTTTTTCTCTACTCTTAACAAGTGCACGAAAAATGAGGAGGGAAATTGCCACTCTCATCACAGACCTTTCTACTCTTATGACAGTCAGCATACATTCATTCTTCAAGGTTTTACAATCTCTGCAAGTGACCCAAAACAAAAAAAAAAAAAAAAATCCCCGTTTAAGGTAAAACTACCTCATTGAGCTAAATTACTAGAACCAAATCTAACACTTAATATCAATCATAATAAGAAAGAACTTTTATCTTGTATCATGTTTGCTACATCACTAATCTTACCAAGAAAATGTACTTTCTTACACAGCTAACATGAGGGAAAACCCTATCAACCAAAGGAGTGTATGCCCTCAAGTTCGTCCCAAAATCTTGAAACAGCCCAAATCAACACCGATACATCAGAATAGCATTTAACTATTAATGTACCTAAATCATCATAGAACTTTCTTTTTGCTAACTCAGATAGACCACAAAGATACTAGAAAACATACATTGCTATATGAACTTCATGCTCACGCTCAACTCTGAACCATTACCAACCACACACAAGCAGATTCGTGACTCATCCTAATGTCAGTAGAAAAATTGGAGAACGACGCATAATTTAAGATTTTCCAACACATGGTAAACCAAAGAATTCTTAGGTTGATGAAACATCGAAGACACCTGAATAAAATGCCATGATCACATAACACTACTATGCATTACAAAAGCAAATAACATATTGAAAAACCATATTGTTATATAATCCAAACATCACAATCAACCCAGATTCTTACAGAACAGAAAAAGTTTCTGCTTTTTAAACAAAAATTCTTATTCAAAATCAAAGACGTAAAATCGACTGCAACTTTTTCCTCTACTTCTTCTCAGTAACACCAGCCGACCTGCACAAAACACCAACACCATCAAAATTAGCACTTCAACTATTCCAACACAACATCATCAAACACAAACAAAACAAAGAAAAATAGAATCTCACCTCGTCTTACTAAACCCTTTTGACGCCAAAACCAACAGCTGATAAACCAAATAAGGCAAATCCACTCTACTCATTCCATCAAACACCATCCCAAAAAGAACAATTTAGACAAAATCACAAACCTTGTAGGCTTGTAGTCAATTAGGGAACCATTATGATGTAGCCTCTAATATAATTAATGGTATCTTAGGCTTAGGCCATCCCTTATACAGATGTTGAAAAACTGTTGCATTACCTCATAATATAATTATACAACAATACTAAAATCACAATGAGGTTGACCATAGCAAACTTACCATATTCATCAATTGGAGCATCATAATCATAGCTAGTGGAAATAAAGGGTCCACCAGAAGTCCGGCCAAAGTTCATCCTACCATGGTATTGTTCATGAATAGTAAAATTTATCATCACTCCTCAATAAGAATTTACTCTTTAAGTGTAAAGTTAATCCCCATCCATCTCACAGAAAACAACAATTAAAAAGAATGCGTTTCAGAATAAGTAAAGAACCATCTAGTAATTTTATTTTGGAAAGTTCCTCCTCTCTGGTAAAAGCGTGCAACAGCAAATGCAAGATCTTGAACCGGTCTGTATGGCACTGCCTCACCAAATGACAGATACCCTAGAATAGCATTTGAAAAGGTAGCGTAAATATGAAAACCTTTGTTGAGGAAAACCTTGCAGCTATAACAAAGGGCAAATGCCTACAAAATTGCATCATGAAAACAACTAAAATTGTTAGAATGAAGAACACCTTACCACCCGCTCCAATTTTCAGTCCACATCTTTGGTTTCTTGTTTGAATTAGGAGTGAACTGATCGCAATAAAATCCATTGCAAGCATTGATCTGTAGGATTTGAATTTTAAATTAATCAGTGGTCTTGTATGCTAAAATTATAGAATGCATATGGTGATCAATTCAAAAACTAAGTGTTTGTATCAATCTGAACTACAAAATTATCCGAGAAAATTAGAAGTTAAACTTACCATGGGATTAGGAGCATCGCTTTGCTGGTTCATCACCCATGGAACCCCTATATCCAATGATGTAGCCATAGATGTTGACCATGTGATGTATGGCTTGGCAGTAGACCCATAAGAACTTTGAATTTCAATATGTTCCCAAACCAAATGTGTCTTGTCATTCACAACTAGTTCATAAAGCATCAAAGCACCAGAACATTTCAAAGTGGATAAACAACTTTAAGATTGCATAAAACATTAATGGAAATCAGTCCGCTACTTTCAATTTGCATAGCAATCATCACCGAGATCAGTTTAGCAAACAAATCGAAGAAAAAATTGAGATTTTTACTAAATGAAACTAAGCTTCTTCAATTCAGGTCTCCAAAAACTTTTAGATCAGAAGAGGGAAAGTTATTTTGTTTTGATCATCATCAGAAGCATAATCAGTTGTAAATATCTAAGAAGAGAATCAACGCTTAAATCTTTTCATCTATCTTTCATATCTCAAGTCGTATTTCACAGACGGACCAAATTAGGGTGCAAAAGTTGGAAAAAATCACAAACACAACAAAATCGTAACGCATGAAACACAACAGCATAAAAGATTAGGTCGGAAGACGAAACGAATCTAAACAATACGCACAGAGACTGAAAGATAAAGCAAACGATAAACAGAGACAGAGATGGAAGAGCTTTACCTCTCTCTCCGCTCTGACGCTCTCTCTTTCTCTTTGTTGAAATGTGAGCTCCGTTGCCTTAAAACCTACTCAGAGAGGAGACGGGACAACTAGGGTTTCTGCAAATGAAAGGTAAATCAATTAGTGAGATCAAAATTGAATGAGCTGAAAACCTTATCACGAGATCAAGAAGGGGAGAACTTACCACAAAGAGAGGAGTGACGACTGGAGTAGGAAATGGAGTTGAGTCGGATTCCGCAATTGGAGATGGTGAGATTGATCGATGGATTGAGAGAGAAATTGAAGGAGTGGTTTCCAGGGTTTGGTTTGGTTTGGGGATTTAAAGTAGTTTCTAGAGCAGATCAATTTGAGGGAGACATAAAACAAACAAAGCTTACTTGTGAGTTGGGATTGGCTCCATTGACCTTTGTTAAGTTTTCTTCTTCAGTACGAACACAAAATCTCTCATCTTTCTGCAAATTACTGCATTTGAAGAAGAATAAAGAAGCGAGGAGTGTACGCTTGGGTAGAAGAAGCGAAAAGTGTATGCTTGTTTCACTTATTGTTGCAACGGCTTTGAAGGAGATAGTCCTATTAGTTTTTTTTTTTTTTATTTGCCCCGATGTTGTAATGGCTTTAAGGAGATACTCATATCCAAAACTGATTCGAAAGTACTTTCCTGCTTAAAATGATATAATTGATTTTATGGTTATTTTCCCTTTGGCTCTCATTAGTTTATTGTTATTTTTCTTTGATCCAATTAGTTATTGTATTCCAGTCTAAACACACATGACTGTGTGTTCAACCACACTGACTAACAAATTTCATCTAATGTTTTCAAAAAGACAAACTTACCCTACTTAATTTTCCAAACCCAATCAAAACTAGCGAACCCACCCTCACAAACACACTCTCTCTAATCTCTCTTCTAAAAGTTTGTTTCGAGTCGCAAAATCATGACTCAAACAGCTCTACAAAATGTACTACTAGCAATTTTAACACATAATCTGAGGCTCCTTGGAACATATATGCCCCATTTCACAGTGTCAAAGTCAACAACTTCAAATCACTGTATTTCTCTTCCAGCTTCAAAACAGATCAATAATTATCAGTATCTATGTATTTACAACTAACAACATTTGCAATGAAAACATTTCCCACATAAGTAGCATCTCATGACATAAGTTGATCAACAACAGTCAGCTTCTTCTATAATGGCATTACCCTGAAACAATGCTCACAATTACATTCCTTTACATGGTACTTCACAAAAGAGAAAAGTATTCGGGACCAGAATTAAATTATCATTGTCCACTATTGATGTAATTCCTCTAATACTCTCAGTCGGGATATATTGCTCATCTATCTCACGGCACGTGGCAGGAAGTTACCTATATCACGTTATATGGATTCATGATGTTGAGAGGAATCGATGGTTATTGCTTAAATACATGAAACAGTCATCAATCTGTTCAAATATATTGAAACTATTTCAGTTTTCCAAAATCGCATAGCTCTGAATTGATGAATCGATGTGCTCTATCATTTCACAGGTCTTATACTGCTCTGGGTCCCCCAACCATTCCATCCTTCTGGTTGATTGATGCATAAATTTCACCATCTTGAATCTGAACAGACTGTATGAAGGTTATGCAAAGAAAATGATTGCACCCACAGATAAATATCTTTGATTATAATGACGAGACTAGTAATACCACTTGAAGGACACACATTTCTGCTTCTTTGGAGCTATTCAATTGCACTCTATTGGCCATGTATCGGAGAGAAAGAGGTAATTATGTCTGAATCAGTCTCCGAATATCTCTCCTTTTCTTTCCCTTCTCTTCTCTTTTCTCTCCCTCACAAACCCTCTCTCACTCTCTGCCACCTCCACCGGCAAGCAAACTTTTAATGGAGTGCTTTTCAGCTCAATAACTATCAGCATCTGTTGGCTATGTCTTGGAGAGGGTTTGTGAGAGTGAGAGGAGGAGAGAGATTAGAGAGAGTATGTGTTTGTCAGGGTGGGTTCCCTAGTTTTGATTGGGTTTGGAAAATTAAGAAGGGTAAGCTTGTCTTTTTTAAAATATTAGATGAAATTTGTTAGTCAATGTGGTTGAAAAGGAATAGCAATAAAATAATAGGAGGCAATGGAAAATAACCCTTGATTTTAAGGTGATGCTATAAAACTACCAATTTGGTGTAGTGATATAAATAGCTAACATGGATTATAAATTTATTGAGTTTCAGGAAATCTTCATAAATCCATATTTGTTTTCCCCTTTAAGTTACAATATATAATCTCAAGCATTCACATGTTAAATGAGTATTTTCTTTTCTAATCAAAGAACTAGATTTAAGCATCGCATATTATATGCACAAAGGATCAAAAGATCTTATACTAGGAAGAACATAATAGTTAATTTGAATATCAATTTAATAAAAATCGAAGAGTTAAATAGTTACACTGCCCCAATGGATGCTTCGTTTCTAAGGAGAGGATGTGAAGGTTCTTATGGCTTTTAGATAGTAGATGCAACGGGTATAATGCTAAAATAAATAAAGGACGTCTCGATCATAGTTAGGTCTAGTTCTGAAGCAGAAATGGTAGCTCTCATGGAACCTCTTGATCTGTCTCACGCTTACCATCCCACATCAATTTTGATCTTGTCACAAACACCGTGGATGTAATCCCAAGCTCTTAAAGGCCACTTCAAGACCCTCCCATGGCAGCAAGAAAAAGGATTCCATACTATTTTCTTTACATGTTCCTATAAGTAAAAACTTTTTACCTACTCTCTCGTAGTTAATGAATGGTCTTCCAATTCTTTTGTTATGGGTAGTAATAGTAATAGTAGTTACATACTTCAATTGAAATCTTTATATGAATGAATGCCAGTTGATTCCTGCTCTCCTTCCTCACTGCTTACCTAGACCTGCACAAGTAACTAACGTGAGCCAATGACCACCGTGTGGCCACCGATGGCACTCTGATGCTTAAGTTAGATAAGGCTTATAAAAGACTTAAAGCTGTAAGTTGGGATTATGTAGCGTACCTTAAGTTCATCGACCTTATCTTCTTTTATAGTGTGAGAGTCCTTGTTCGGCTAGGCTTTTGGTGGCATAGTTTAGGGAAAAAGATCTTGCTGGAGATTCTTTCCTGGTTGGGAGTTGTCCATGTGGGATAGTTTTCCTACACGACTTGTGCTCCTAGATCTGCGGGAGAGGTTTCCCTTTCTGAGTGTTGTCCATGCAAGGAAGTTTCCTTACTCGGCTTATACTCTAGTATTTGTTTTCTAGTCGAAACCAATGTACTGTTGGCCTACCTATCTTGGGTCAATCCCCCAAATACTTGCCTTATCAGGCTTATGAGTATTGGGCTTGACCGCGTGACGTGTGGGCTTAGCGGCACATTGTAATTCGGGTCCAATGTTCTGGAATCTGCCAATAGTGGGCTTAATTTTGTCTGGGTCTCGCTGGATTGAGCATGCAATCGAGGTCTACTTTGTTTCGTTGATGAGATTATCATGACACATGTACGGTGTTGATCAGCTGTGTTATTAATGCGGCCGAAAATCGGTCAAAATTCGCTATGCGGTTAGATCGAAATGCACAGGGTCGAGTCGGTTGGCATTAAACGGAACAAACAAAATTGGTGAGTCAGCGCTTAATCAGCCCAGCTGACTCTCCGATTTGTCAGTCTGTATATAAAAATAAAAATAAAAACTAATCGATTTGTCTCTGGTTTTGCAGCTGAGGACTGAAGAAGAGGGAGCGACGAAGACGAAGAACTGAAGAAGAAGAATAGATTTGAATCATCAACCTCTCTTCCTCCCATTCGATCAATCGAAGAGGTTCCTGCTGAATCGATCAATCGAAGAGATTGGCTGCTAAGTTCCCATATCAGGTACGCCTTCCCTCTCCTCCCAGTCCCTCTTCCTTCTCCTCCCAGTCCCTATTCTTCCCTCTTCAAACAAGAAACGAATGGATGGGATCTCTCACTCTCTCACTATTGTATAACTGCTTGCTTCATTTTGTCCTTCTCGTCCTTGATCTTCTCTGGACAGCCCCATATTGCATTTTTGCGTGTGTTTGTATCACAATAATCGCAACCAGAAAGAAAGAAACAGAGTAAAGTTTGGATTCTGAGGTTTGTGGTAAAGAAAGTTATAAAATGCATATACGTCTCTCCCTCCCTCTGCTCATTAATAGAGAGAAGAAAAGTTGCCAATTTGCCAATCACTTTCACTATGTTTTGACTTGCTTGATGTGCATTCTATTGTATTAATCTATTGAGGTTCCATCAGATCCCCTTCTCTAATTTACTTGAGTTTTTTAAAAGAGTTTTAAAGAGAGACGAAGAAGGATTTTTCTTTTTCTTATGTGGTCTATTTGGTAGATTATTTTGGGTTTTAAGTGTTACATTGGATTGGTTTTTAGTCCTTCACAGACAAAATGAAGCAAGCAGTTATACAATTGCATTCATACAGTTATACCTAAATTAAATATTGTTTCATATTATTTATTTTTCAACAGAGATGAAACACTCTCAATAAGAAAAATAATATGACAGTTATACAATACGGATAGTACCAACATCATCCAATTCCCTGATTGTTGTATACATGTGCTACTTTTATTGTTGTATACATTTGCTACTGTTGTTGCTTTATTTTTTGTTGTTGTTACTTGCAAGTTGCAACTCTTGACTTCTTGCTCTTATTGCTTGCAGTTCTTGCTGTTGGAGTTATTGCTATGCATATGAGTTGTTGCTGTTGCTATCATTTTGTTGCTTTTGTTGTATTGGTTGTTCGTAAACAAGTTCAGGTAACTATAAGTGTTCCAACCTGCAAAATTAAATTCATTTGATTAATTAGTAAAATAATACATGACTATGATTACATATTTACACCCTTTTGATTAATTATTTATTTTGTAATTTATGACTATGATTAAATTTTAAAAATATAAACTTTGAAAAAATTGTCCGAATAGTTTCGCTTAGTCCCGCATAATTATGAAAAATCGTAATGCGGTCCTGACTGCTTCCGCATTAACTGCATAGCTGATCAGATGACTATTTGGTGTATCATCAGTTGTTCCTCCAGAGTTAGTGGGTCATTATATCAGTTCACTAAGTTGTTTTGATGGAATCTGTATAGTCGTGATGATTAAACCCAATACGTTGTCTCGAGCGGTGCACATCATTAAATGAGTTCGTGACCATTCAGTAAGGAAAGGGGGCGCAACTGCCTGTTGCTTATAAGTCGTCGCTTCTGCAAGAGGGAGTTTATTTACTTTTGTATCTTTTATGCCTCCTCCCTGTTTTCTTTTCTCTGTGTTATTTGCTGCAACTTTTTTAAAATTTTAAACTTTCTCTTCATAGCGAATAACGTCGACTTACCCCTGTATAAAATCTGCTTTATGCCTTCCATAATTTTTACCGGGATCAGAAAGGGTCCGATTTGGATAAGCTTCGTGAGGACTACCGGGTTCTTGAAGACTTGGAGCCTACTCCGTTGAGTGTTACGCATAGTCTGTTGACACCTCCGCAAGGGTTCAAAGCCTTGCAGAAAAGGATGTTCCAGACTGAGCTTCGTTTTCCAGTTCTGGAGGATATTTGGCACTTCCTGGCGCACCTTCGTATTCCCCCCACTTGAATGGTGCCTAACGGATCCAGGACCTTGATTGATGTCCTTGTCAGGGCCAAGGATGCTGGCCTCCTACTAACTCCGCGGATACTCCACTTGCTGACTTTTCGGCTAAATGCTCATGGAGTCTGTTGGTTGAGTACTCCGAAGTGCTTGGGCTCCCTGTCTGATGACTTCAAGTTTTGGCAAAAGTATTACATTTTAGCTTCTAATTCCATGTACTTCAAGGTGGACGGGCGGTCGCTTGTAAAACATTTCAAATTTAATCTTAGTGAGCGTAATGCCCTTTTCATTTTTTTTTTCATGTGCCTTCGCATAAACTAACATATTGTCATGTTATTTGGTGCAGGTAAATTTGTGACTTCAACTCTTACTAAGGAGGAGGAATTAGTGAACGGGGCGTTTAATGAGCTTCCTTTGATTGTTGTTGAGGTCATAGCTTCGGACAACGTTGTGCAGAGTGGACTGTTCAGATACTTCCATGCAGGCCCGTTGTGCCTAGGTTGTTGCCAAGGTAGACTGGTGGTGGTCGTTCCAGGAAGAAGAAGCTCACAATATCAAGCCCTTCAAAGCAGGTTGAGTTGGAGGCTGCCATGCCGCCCATCGGTCGTCCCAAGAGAAAACGAGCTAGCAGCAAAGCTAATTTTTTCTCTAAACTGATCCCACTAGAGCAGGAAATGACTGTCGCGGATTTTGAGCCCAATCAGTCCGCTATAGATGTATCCGGGGGAGTGGAGTGTCTGTGTGGAGATTACTCCATTAGTTGTACTAGAGAGGAATTGTTCAAAACCAGTGGATGCCGGCAAAGTTCATGTTGCCCCTGATGATCCTCGGCCCGTTGAGCCTGCTACCCTAGGAAACAGGTTTTCTCTCCCGCCCCTAGAGCCTGATGTTGAGCATCGGGCAAATCTTCCGGTTGAGAAGGCTT
This sequence comes from Berberis vulgaris, assembly GCA_963556465.1. Taxonomy (NCBI): domain Eukaryota; kingdom Viridiplantae; phylum Streptophyta; class Magnoliopsida; order Ranunculales; family Berberidaceae; genus Berberis; species Berberis vulgaris. The sequence continues at coordinate 24,411,602 of OY747126.1, forward strand.
TGGATGTGAAGCAGGTGTCTCCCAAAGGTCCATTGACGTTGTTTGTTCAGGATAATCTACACCCTGACGCTCGCAATACATTTCATGCTTTGGAGAAGACTTTTGTGGAGTTTTGTAGGTCGTACTCGGACGCGCTTTATAGGTCAGACTTCTAAAGTAAGCATCTGGAGGGGATGGCGGATAAGGTGCAGGTCATGAGTCTGAGTTGGTTGCTTTGCGCCTTGAGTTTGAATTCGAGCTAGCCATTACATCGAATTCATGTATCTGAGGCTCGGGCTGCGGACGCGCTGGCTGAGCTAAGTTCGCTGAGAAGGTGATTGGTGGAAAAGGAATCTCGTGTGGTTGCACTCTCCATAGACTATCGAAGGTGGATGCAAGTTTAGCGAAGTCCAAGGCTCAGCGCGTACCTTCAGAATCTCCTTACATCGCCCATGGCAGGCTAGAACTACTTGGGCTAATTGAGGAAGAGAATCCTCGCGTGGAGCTTGACTTTGATCGATACAGGAAGGCTGCTTTATGAAAGATTGACAAGTCAGAAGTCTCTGATCCTGCGTCTCCGTCCGGCAACTCAAGACCGGCTTCAGACAATGTTGTTTTATCTCCCGCAGTTTCTTCTAATGTAACTAGCTCTTCGGCCTCTGGAGCAAGCTCTCCAACGAATTTGAAACTTTTGAAGTATGACTTAAAAGAAATTTTATCGAGTAGCTTTTTGTACCTATACCTTCTATAGCTTATCTGTGTTGTCGTGCCACTGCGCCAATCTGTCTCAAGTCTAGAAATCATTTTTTTCGCTATCTTTTTTCGAGAACCGCCTAAAGTTTTGACTAAAAAATGATTTTTGATTATCTCAATTATTGTTAAAGTATAATGTTACTTTATAAATACTAATGAATTAAATGCATTGAAATCAAGTAATGAGCCACCCATGTTTGCTTGCATGTTAGATTCTGACGTGTTTGCACTTCTCTTTCTTGACCCATTTTGACTTTTTAAGTACTGAGTCGTAGCTATGGTTTTCATCTATCGTCAGCAGCCGTAGCTGACTAGGAATTGATCAGTCATGTCGACCATTGTTTGCAAGAGTACAATAATCAGTGCGAGCCTATGTCAGGTTGTTGTTGATTATGCTTCCGTTTTCTAACATATTGTCGTTTGTTATTCACAGACTAGGTGTTAAAGTGATAAGGTTCGGCGACCATTGTTTGCAGAAAGACAATGATCTCTGGCAAGTCGTCTTTACCAGGCTACATGAACACTGACTAGCTCCCACTTTCTAGGCCGTCGTCGCCCATTTTATTCGGACTAGGCTTCGAGCAATAAGTTCGGCGATTATTATCTATAGTTGGACAATGATCCCTGGCAAGCCGTCTTCACCAGGCTACATGGGCACTAACTAAGCTCCCACTTTCTAGGCCGTCATCGCTCGTTCTATTCGGACTAGGCTTCAAGCAATAAGTTCGGCGAACATTATCTATAGTTGGACAATGATCTTTGGCAAGCCATCTTTATCAAGCGTCGAGAGCGCTGACTAGGCTCCCACTTTCTAGTCCGTCTTAATCCGTTATTCGCGGACTAGGCTTCAAGCAAACCAGAAGCTATCGTCATCGACTAAGCTTTGGTCGGGTTCAATGAGCGTCATCCATATTCAGACAACGATCCCTGGTGAGCCGTCTCGATTAGGCATTAAAGCGCTGACTAAATTGTCATTCTCTAAACCATTTACACTTGTTTAACAAACTGGGCGTTAGATAGAATTAGAGGTCAGCGCCTCCAGCCGAAGCTGACTAGGCACTGGTCAAGTATGATAAGTCTGACTCTGATGTCTTGGATTATCTAATTCACTGAGTGGGTGAGAGTCCGGTAATGGAAGATTGATTGGTATAGTGGAATTTTATAATAAGCAAATGTCCTTTATTGATAATACTTTTTCAGGTGTTCTACATTTCATGGTCGCATAAGGCTTATATCGTGCACGTCTTCCAACCAATACGTCCCTGGCATGTTGACATCGATCACTTTGTAAAGCCTCTCCAGGTTCTTTAGTGCTCTGTTGAGTCTTCCTGAGTACCCAGTCTCCCACTTTGAATTATCATGGCTTGACTTTATTATTGTAATATTGAGCCATCTTTTGTTGGTAGGTGATTATTCTGGTAGAGACTTGATTTCTCCTTTCCTCGATGAGATCTAAACTGACGCGCAAATTTTCGTCGTTGTCTTCCGGTCTAAATTCCTCTGTCCGAAAAGTTGGTATTCTGAGTTCCAACAAGACCATTACTTCTGACCCATAGGCTAAGGCGAAAGGTGTTTCTCCGGTGGGCATCCTTTTGGTTGTCCAATACGCCCAGAGTATCCCTGGTAGGGTTGAGACCCATTTTCCTTTTGTCGCGTAGAGTTTCCTTTTGAGTGCTTCCAAGATTGTTCTATTGGTGACTTTCGCCTGATCGTTGGCTTGCGGATGCCCTGGCGAGGAGAAGCGGTGGCTGATGTCGAGGTCTTTGCATAGTTTCTCGACCTTGCTGCCTTCAAATTGGGTTCCGTTATCGCTGACTAGTGTCCTTGGGCTAATGTTTGGGCTTTGATGGTCGTTCTTGGAGCGTAGTTGATGTCAAACTACCCCAATACCACCAGCCATTTAACCATCCCGCAATATAATTTCGGCTTGTGCGAAGTGGGTGTTTGGTCAGAACTGTGATAGGGTGGGCCCAAAAGTAGGGTCGTAGCTTCTTGAAAGAGATGACCAACGCCAAAACTAGCTTCTCTAGATCCGGATAGTTTGTTTCTGCTTTCACGAAAGTTTTGCTGGCATAGTATACTGGTATTTGTACCCCCTTATCATTTCGTATAAGAACTGAACTGACGGCGTGATTCGAGACGGCTAGATACAAATAAAGCATATCTCCCGGGGTTGGTTTCGAGAATAGCTCGGTACTCCCCATGTATGACTTTAGGTTGTGGAAGGCATGCTCGCACTCTTCATCCCAGTTGAAGTCCTTGCTTCCTCTGAGAATTTTGAAGAAAGGGAGGCATTTGTTTGATGACTTGAAAATAAACCTATTAAGTGTTGTCACCCTCCCGGTCAGGCTTTGAACTTCCTTGATGGAGGTTGGGGACTTCATATCAAGAAGAGCCTGGATCTGCTTCTATTCCCCTCAGGTTCACTATGTAACCTAGGAACTTGCCTAACTCAACCCCAAACGTGCACTTATGTGGATTGAGCTTCATCCGATATTTGCGAAGCTAAGCGAATGCTTCAGCAAGATCGAATATGTGATATGAGCTGTGGAGGCTTTTAACCAGCATGTCGTCTATGTAGACCTCCATGTTCCTTCCAATTTGATTTTCAAACATCTAGTTCACTACCCGTTGGTATGTTGTACCCGCGTTCTTGAGGCCGAATGGCATCACCCGATAGCAGTATATCCCTCTTTCGGTTATGAAAGACGTTTTCTCTTGATCCGAGGGGTGCATCTGTATCTAGTTATACCCGGAGTAGGCGCCCATGAAACTTAAGAGGTCATGTCCGAACGTGGCATCTACAATTTGATCGATGTGGGGAAGCGAAAAACTGTATTTCGAGCACGCCTTGTTCAAGTCGGCGTAGTCTACGCAGACTATCCACTTTTCGTTTTTCTTTTTAACTAGGACGGTGTTCGCCAACCAATCTGGGTATCATGCTTCTTTGATCATGTCGGCATTAAGTAGCATCTGCACTTCTTTATTTATTATCTGGTTCCTCAAGGAAGCCACAAGTCTTTTCTTCTGTCTGACCGGTTTTCATGCTGGGTCTACAGTCAGTCGATGGGTGATTATGGAGGGGTCTATTCCCACGATGTCCTGCATCGTCCAGGCAAAGACATTTTGATTCTGTCACAGCAGTGTTATCAGTTGTTCCTCAAATACTTTGCTTAGGCGGCCTATCTGGAAGGTTATGATGTCACTAGGGTTGTCTAGATACACAGTCATTGGTTCCTCCTCGGGTTGACCAACGTTGGGTCTTCCCCTCGGGCTGACAGGGGCCTCATCGCCTGAGAGGGGAGAGTCCTTGCTCAACTCCGGATCCGAGCTTAGGGGCGCGTCAGCCGTGGGCTCAATCTGCAGTTGACGGTCATCGAGCCACTTCAGTGGCAGTCTCTAGTGGTCGGCTGATTTCTTCGTATTGTACCTACTGTTTGATTGACAGAGTATTTGACACATTTGTGTAAAGTAGAGACCGATGCCTCCATCTGGTGAAGCCAGAGCCTCCTCAGGATGATGTTGTAAGTGGACGGCGCATCGACCACCACTAACTCGATTATTTTCTGGAGCCGTAATTCTCCATCCACTATTGTTAATTTGATCTTCTCCAATAGGAAAGTATTTCTCCTTGCTAGTTTGACCAGAGGATTTATCGAGGGGCTTAAGTTTCCTCCTTCAGCTTCATGTTGTGGAACATGTTCAGGAACTGCACGTTCATACAGCTTCCAGTGTCTACTAAAGACCTCCTCACTTCCCAATTTGCTATGGAGACCGATATCACCAGGGCAACGTTATGCGGAATAAGGATGCCCAGGAAATCCATGTCTGTGAAAGTTAGGGGCAGGATCGAGCTCTGAGAGTGAATGTGCTGCATCCGTTGGTCCTCGTAAGCTGACTTGGTTCGCAATTTCGTGGAGCAACTTTTGTTGGAACTGGTTGGACTGTTCTATTTCCGAGTTTACTCCGTGCAGGATGCACACTTCATTGTTGTGCTCCTCTCTCGTTTCTTCTTCCTTGTCCCTGGGGAAAAAGGGTTTCTTCTCGAATTCCGCCTTCTTCTTAGCAGTCAGCTTCTCGTCTAGAACGATGTAATTCTGGGCTTCCTTCAGCAGGTCTGCCATATTTGTCAGGGGGTCTAAGGTAAGGAAATTAGAGAACTTGCTTATCCTAAGACCCGAGGTAAAGGCCGCAACAACATTTTCATCACTACAACCGTCAATGAGGCTCAATTTGTTGTTGAAGCGCATGACATATTCCCTCGACGTCTCATCCGGCTTCTACTTTAGGGATTTGAATCTCTTCACCCTTTGTATGATTTGTTGCATCTGAGCTGACAGTAGATCCACCCTTGGGTTCGCCGTGGCCACCAGCGCGGGGGTCTGCGAGGTTTCCTCCCGCGGTGGTGCCGCCAAAGTGGGCGGAGCTTTGCTAGTTTGAGCGTTCGAAGGTTTCGCAGCGTCATCATTGTTGCAAGACCTTGTTGTCACCATCTTTTTGGTTCTCTGGAAGGGGTGGTGCTACTTTTTTTTCTGAGGAATTCTGTCATTCCCCACAGACGATGCCTAACTGATATAATCGATTCTTGCTCTCCTTCCTCGCTGCTTACCTAGACCTGCACAAGTAGCACACATGAGCCAAGGACCACCGTGTGGCGGCCGATGGCACTCTAATACTTAAGTTAGATAAAGCTTAGGAAATGCTTAAAGTTGTAAATTGGGATTTATGTAGCGTACCTTAAGCTCATCGACCTTATCTCCCTTTTATAGTGTGAGTTCTTGTTCGGTTAGGCCTTTGGAGGCATAGTTTAGGGAAAGAGATCTTGTTGGAGATCTTTTCTTAGTTGGGAGTTGTCCATGTGGGATAATTTCCCTACATGTCTTGTGCTCTTAGATCTGTGGGTGAAGTTTCCTTTTCTAAGTGTCGTCCATGCAATGAAGTTTTCTTGCCCGACTTATACTCTAGTATTTGTTTCCTAGTCGAAATCGATGTATTATTGGCCTGCCTGTCCTAGGTCAATCCTTTGATCGTTCTCTCTTCTCTTCCTTTATATATTTCATCTTTCTTTTTCTACGCTCTTCACACACTCTTGGTATTGCCTTATTGGTAGGTATCTTAGTTGTTTGTATCAACCAAAAATCACCGATTACTCGGGTAAGGAATTATTCAAATGGTTAATTCAAAAATTGAAAGGCTTTACTAGTGAGAAGAGATTAATAGGAGATTAATCACTGATTTAATAACATAGTGAACATGAAAGATAAAGTCTCTCTTAGGAGATTTTGTACTCAAGAGTAGATCATCATGTTTTGTCCCCTTTTTCTATAAATTTTCAGGCAGTCTTGTACTTATTTGATTTTCTTATTTCTTGACAACTATCACCTATGAGTTGCATGCGAGGATCTTGTGGAACCCACAATATGTAGTGGTGCTGCTGAAGTGTTCTTGTGTGGCTCAGGATCAATAAACAGATACGTGAAGGAGGAAAAATGGTTGATTTTTTTTTATTGAAACTTACTACACAGCCTAGTAGTCTCAGACTAGGCTTAGCCGAACTTGACCACAGCGTCTGGCCAGGCACCACCCAAAAGTGGTGGTGTCCTAAAGGCCGAGACTCACAAACAATGGAGTGGTGAAGATGAAGAAGATGATAGGCTCAATTCTAGGGATGATGAGGATCTATGAACATTTTGTTTTATGTTTACAATTGTTTTGATGCTTTTTTGGGTTGCTTTTGAATGTTTCGAGTTTCGACTCTTATGGTTGTTATTGGGGGACTTGGGAGGACAGTATTTCCTCTGGCGATTTTGGACTCCTATGATTGTTGTTGACTTGTTTTTTTCCTGTGCCCATCTTTTCACATATGGAACTCCTATGCGGAGTTAAAGTATCAACTTGGATATAAACCCTGAGTTGCCCGGTGGATGAGAATCTTGGAGTCTTTGTTGTTCCTTCCAAATGAAAGTGCAATCTACAATGTTTTTTTATCCTCAAATTCTTAAGGATATGGGTAAAGAAACATATCAGAAAGTTTGAGGATCATATGTAATGTGCAACACAATGGATTGTACTATCGACATAGGCATACTACTCTATCTGGTCGTTAGTAGAGCTGTCCCTTTTGATTATCTTCTGAATTTTGATTGTGTTGGAGCATTGTTGGACCTCATGGGTATGAGATTGAGTGTGAGGAAGGGGAGAGGTTCCATTAGCTTTTTTTGCATTATTCAGAGGGTTCTATTTTCTAACCCTATCAAATAAAAAAATGTTGTTTTACTGGTAATGTGGAATACCTTTCGGCATTTTTATCAACTGTTTTGGGGTAAAACTGGCTGTTAAATTGCACTGAATGCCCTCATTTTCAACAACTATACAGCAAAGCAATTTCACTTTAAACGATTAACTATTGAAATAAGTCCCATGGTAAGGCAGAGTTTCAGTAAAGTATTTCTCCCAAACGGGTCAAATTTATAATGAAAATCATGTACCTTGATTTGATAATTGTGGCTCCCCTTGATTATCCCGAGCATTCTTGTTTGTGATTTGACGAGGTTTCCTCTGTATGCGCCTTGTTGCTCTAGCGAGACATAATAGTAACGGGAAGCTATTAGTATGCAATTTTCCAATTTTATTTTGGACAAGGTTTAAAAGCATTCAAGGTCATCTTAGAGCATATTTGTTGTCCTAGCAACCTCTGAATTTTACTCCCAAACATGTGAGAATTGTCCAACTTGGTGAGCTTAAAGTGGACTCTTGGTTTGAATCTATACAGTTAATGCGGAAAGCGGTCGCAATGCGGTGTAAATTTGTAATTATATAACTTTACTAATTAATCATAGTCATACATTACTTTACTAATTAACCAAATGAATTTAATTTTGCAGGTTGCAACACTTATAATTACCTGAACTTGTTGTTTATGAACAAACAACACACCAAAAGCAACGGTAAACCCCAACAGCAAGAACTGCAAGCAATAAGAGCAAGAAGTCAAGAGATGCAAGTAACAACAAGAACAAAAGTAGCAAAAGTGAGAGATAGACATTCTAAAATGACCACAAAAACAAGATATTTAGGTTCAATCATCATCATCATCATCAAAGCCCATTCCCGATATTTTCGGGGTCGACTACATAGATTTTGGTTCTCCAAGCAATGCAGTCTTCCTACATATCCTCGCCTAATCCAAGCTCAATGATATTTAGGTTCAATGTTTGAGAATATTTTTTTAGTCAGTCAATGTATAGAGGCTTGAACAAAAAAAGATAATGTTGCAGCTTTGCTAAAAAAGCTATTAGATGAAATCAGCAACTCACACAGCAAAGCCAGTATCCAGCATGCCGTTGAGAAAGTTCCACCAAGCTCTTTTTTCTCTTCATCACAACTTTCTAATCATCCTACATCCAATCAGCATATCATTAGATGCTAGCCACATTAAGGACGAAAAAAAATGAGTAAACTATGTTAGCAAGTTTTTCTAATGCCACAGTTTAATTGTACTTCATTTACTCTGTTGGAAAAACATGTTGTATACTGAGATCTAGAACCAAAGATCTTCATTGAAGAGAAACTTTAATATCTCATCAAGAAGTTTGGGTTCAATACCAAACCAGGTGCTTATCTTGAACAAAGGAAGACGGAAGGTGACATTCGAAGCTTCATCGCCGTCACCGGGAGGAGATGGAAGAGGGACTGGGTGGAGAGGGAGTCGACATACCTGATTTGGGTTGATTCGGTTGAAGGGAGGAAAAGAGGTCGTCGAGGTCAGATCTACGTCTCTTCTTCTTCTTCAGTTCTTTGTCTCTTCTTCAGTCTTCAGCTGCAATGAACAATGAAACAGATATTAGATCGAGTTAGGGCTTTTTTTTATATACAGACCGATAAATCGGCAAGTCGACTGGGCTGATTAAGCGCTGACTCGCCAATTTTTTACCAATTTTGCTATGTCCGCCAAATGGAAACCAAGTAAACCCTATGCGATTTGGTCCAACCCCGCATAGCGGATATTCGCCGATTAAGCGGCGATTAATCACCGCATTCAGAGAAATCCGCTCTTTCAAGGAGATTGAATATTAGCTCCTGCCGCAATGATCACAGTAGGTTCATCAAGCTATTTTCCAACTTCTAAAACAGATTCAAAAATCAAGCAAAATGAAACATTTTCCCCAAATTGGATTCCGATCTACACCTGCTCAGTTAATAATAAACTATTCTTGTCCAAAAAAACCTCAGTTGGGCCTATTCCTGATCCTAAAATGTACATTACCCCATGCAGATGCACGTGTAATGCGACATAGAAACATTGGAAATTTTTGTTGTGTCTTGCATAGAGATTAGAGTATATTTAGCATCATAGCAAAAAACTAAGGAACATTTTCCATGTCAGGTGATTGAAATGGCTATTTCCATATAATGTAATTCAATCAGTTGTTGAGCGAACAATATGCACACACATGTGCACTGATAACATTTGATGTGCAAGTAACAAATCAGTGGGGAATGAACATAAAAAAAAACAATCATTTTAGCTAAGTTCTAAAAACTTAGAAGCAAACTAGGTGACCTGTGGCACCTAAAGAAAATAAGAAATACATCCCCAAGAATCAAAGCAAATGTGTCCATGTGCTCATGCATATTCCCTAACCTTGGGAAAAATCTTAGGGTGTGTGTGGTTGCATGAAATCTTATTCCATGGGAGTCCATGAGGGGACCACCGACATCTAAGCTAATTAGAGGTTCACTCAACAATCCACCATTAGATTTTGTGATCAACGGTGTGAGAATGTAAGTCTCATGAACATGGGAATCACATGATTTGGGGAGAGCAAGGAGTGTGATTCTCATATTCATGAGACTTTCATTCTGACCATTGATCACAAAATCTAATGGTAGACGATGAGTGCTACCTCAATTTAGCCTTAAATGTAAGGGTCCCCTCATGGATTCCATCCAACCAAATACGCCCTTGGTTCATCATATGTATTTCACTTGAAATATATTTTAAACTTTACTTACAGCCATCCAAGAACTGTCTACACTCTACGATTATTTCCTAAAAACTCTTAATCTATACATTTTGTTCAAACATAAAGGATTTTTCTATGCCTAACCCTCTCCCACCAATCCTTACATTTTAACCAAGGAAGCACGTACTTGGATACGTGTGTCGTACGACACAGCGATTCGGCAATTTTCAAAAAACTAGGACTCAGCGACACGTCAAACCTTATTTTTATTTTTATATTTTGTTAAAAAACTATTAACATAATGTCATAACTCATAAACAATAATTAATAATCCAAACAGTATTGAAGACTGACAGTTTTTGACGTGTTGCAAACTTGCAAGTAATATTGCTAGAATATTTTACGGCAAATGGAAAATGACAGGAGAAGAACTTAGAAATACTGCAACTACCAGCTAGTAAATGAAGGTTGAAGACAAGTTAAACAACAATCAGATCCAGATGTGATCTTCTAAAAAAAAAACCCCACTGTGTGATAGGTTGGTTCAAACAGCCTTTGATTTAAAGAATTGAATGCCTAACCTACTGCATAAAACGATAAAAGATGTAGACAATCGATCCCAGTTGGCAACTAATTTAATTTCACCAAATAAAGTACATATACAAGTCAAAAACCAATTAAGGTGCGGATTTAAAGCAATTGGAGCACAAGTTATATGGCATCCTCGTGGTATCTGGCAACTTGGCAATGGCAAGGCATGCCTGACAGTGACAGTAGTGTTATAAAATACAAAATAGAGCAGGACAGTGTGATATTATTAAATGTCATAATAATTTGGTTACATGAGATAAGCATAGAAAATTCAAATCAATCCATGTAGCATCTTAACAAATTCGAGAAAACTCCAAAAATAAATCTACAGTAGATTGAGAAAAGGAAGTCTCTTTCGATGTCACTTCCAATTGGACGTTACAATAGTCATCCAAAATTTTAAATTCTTGCAACATGTCGAACAAGAGGTAAGATCTGATGAATAATGGCAAAAATATGATTTCCCCTTCATCTTTTCCAATAGCCAAATTAACTAATGGATGAACATTGAAATAGCAATGTTGTGTTTGCTCCATAACAAGGTCCTGCTAGTGGTAGGATCAGCAAAGGATAATGCAAATAACAGAAATCAAGAAAGAAGATCACGGGTGAGAATCTTTATACTCCATAACAGTAATGGAGCTTCTTCAATTTTCACCAAATTTAAGAAGTGAAGAGCTAAAGGACAGAGAAGAAGAGCTGAAGGACAGAGATCAGAGAGTGAGAAAAGAACCTGAGAGATGGAGCTTCAATCGGCGTCTGCTTCAGTGGGAAGCTTCTTCTTCCTCTTCTTCTCAAGACATCTTCTTCACGCGTCCAACGGAGCTTCAGTTCGACTCCGATTTCTTCCTCTTCCTTCTTTCTCTTCTTATTCTTCCTCTTCCTTCTTTCTTTTCTTCCTCGGTTCATCCTCTAAGTTGTCTGTCTGCAAATGCCAAATGGGTTTGAGAAGGATGAAATCGGGGAGTTTAGGTTTTATATTGGGGCTTTTAATCTCCCCCGTCCGATCTTATTAAGATCTGGAAAAAAAATTTATTTGCAACCGAGTCTGGACCAAATCCGGATCGTGTCCGGACCAAGTCAAGTTGACTGACACGTGTCGGCCGCGTATCGCAAGCGTATCCATGTCCGACACGCGTTTTACTAGGATTCGGAGAATTTTTCCGAGAGTCCGTGCTTCATAGATTTTAACTGAGGGTATTCAATCAGGATGTCATCCTGGTGTAGCTGTCAACCATCTAAAGTTTCAGGAAGAATGAAGCATCCAACTAGAGTCATATCTTCAAAAACACATATGTTATGTAGCAGCATAGTAGATGAAGGTCTTCACTATTGGCATATCTAAAAATCTTAAAAGTGAGGGTATCAAATGTCACTGTGAACACAAACAAAGGGTAAGCATAGATAAGTAGTTTCAACAAGGAGTTGTTAACTTAAGCCTTTTGCCATAGCTATTTCCAAATAGACTCAAAAACAAAAAATGAAGTCCAGATGCTCTTTTTAAAAATCAAAGGCTGCTGCTCTCTTTATCCAGACAATGGCATCATCCCATCCTAGTTTTAGATCATTCATGGGGTAGTCTTTGCTGCCCACAGCATGTCATTTGGCCCTTTGGCATATTTTGGCACTTTGGCATATTTTGTTGCATGTGCGTTTAATTCCCATTGTGACCATTCTTGATATTCATATTTTGTGTCTTCTTTAATATTTAAGCTTTTTCGACTAAGTAGAAGGTTTATGATAGGTTTTGAGTTATAATATTTTCAATACTCCATAGGGAGTGTTTAGAGTCAATGGGTCCTAGTCAAGTGTCTTTGTTTAGTATTAGACCCTTCTTGATAGTCATAAGTGACGACTGCCTGGACACACCTTCTCTTCACTAACAGTTCAAGGTTTTAGAGTAAATGGCAATTTAATGAAGAACGTGTTAACGATTAATGTCAGTTTTTATTTGTTTCTTTTTTTTTTCTTTATTTATTTTGAAATTGTTTTAACTTTCAGTCAACTGTGCACTTCACATTGTGCCTCAAGTGCGAGAAGCTAGTGTACCTTAGGAGCAAGTTATTCCCTGGACTACCGTGATATAAGCAGAAAGCGGCGCATTAATGGATAGACAGCTGACCAGGAGTAGTTCAATAAGAGTATTTAAACGCGGGCGGAGGGGGGAGAAGTTAGCACTAAGCCACTAATCAGTACCTCCACAATGTTGCTCTTGCTCAAAAGTGTCTGATCCCACGTCCACTTCTTGATGTGTAGAGGTGCTTGCATTTTCTACGACGGGATCTTTCTCTTGGCTTAACTTTGCCGCAAAAGCTGCGAAACAGATAAACAAAAGGAAAACGCAGCTTTCTAGTAAGAAAATACTAAAATAAACAAGAAATTAAACGAGACATCAACTGATGAACATACGATGTTACCAATTGGAAAATATTATCTTTCTTCCATACCCATTATCACAGTTAATCAGAACATGCTAGTGAATGATAGAGCATGATTTGTAACTCAATAGCAGTAATTTGCATCACCTAACCATGATTCCCCAACTTAAACATATCCATGCATCACCTAAGCCTTTTGCCATAGCTATTTCAAAATGGACTCAAAAATAAAAAATGAAGTCCAGATGCTCTTTTTACAAATCAAAGGCTGCTGCTCTCTTTATCCAGACAAAGGCATCATCCCATGCTAGTTTTATATCATTCATGGGGTAGTCTTTGCTTCCCACAGCATGTCCTTTGGCACTTTGGCATATTTTGTTGCATGTATGTTTAATTCCCATTGGGACCATTCTTGATATTCATATTTTGTGTCTTCTTTAATATTTAAGCTTTTTCGACTAAGTAGAAGGTTTATGATAGGTTTTGAGTTATAATATTTTCAATACTCCATAAGGAGTGTTTAGAGTCTATGGTCCTAGTCAAGTGTCTTCGTTAAGTATTAGACCCTTCTTGATAGTCATAAGTGACGACTGCCTGGACACACCTTCTTTTCACTAACAGTTCAAGGTTTTAGAGTAAATGGCAATTTAATGAAAAATGTGTTAACGATTAATGTCAGTTTTTATTTGTTTCTTTATTTATTTTTATTTCTTTATTTATTTTGAAATTGTTTTAACTATCAGTCAACTGTGCACTTCACATTGTACCTCAAGTGCCGAGAAGCTAGTGTGCCTTAGGAGCAAGTTATTCCCTGGACTACCGTGATATAAGCGGAAAGCGGCGCATTAATGGATAGACAGCTGAACAGGAGTAGTTAAATAAGAGTATTAAAACGCGGGCGGAGGGGGGAGAAGTTAGCACTAATCAGTACCTCCACAATGTTGCTCTTGCTCAAAAGTGTCTGATCCCACGTCCACTTCTTGATGTGTAGAGGTGCTTGCATTTTCTACGACGGCATCTTTCTCTTGGCTTAACTTTGCCGCAAAAGCTGCGAAACAGATAAACAAAAGGAAAACACAGCTTTCTAGTAAGAAAATACTAAAATAAACAAGAAATTAAACAGGACATCAACTGATGAATATACGATGATTCCAATTGGAAAATATTATCTTTCTTCCATACCCATTATCACAGTTAATCAGAACATGCTAGTGAATGATAGAGCATGATTTTTAACTCAATAACAGTAATTTGCATCACCTCACCATGATCCCCCAACTTAAACATATCCAAAGGGAGAGATCAAATACTATATAACTAAAATCGAAAACCGCATTTCTCTCTACACTTATTCTACCACTAATTATAAGGAGGGTAAAACACCAAAACATGAAATTCAAATCATGTAATCAAAAGACTCTATTGCAAATAAGTCTCCCTGAGCTAAAATAAGCAGTAACTGCGTCTGGGGCATAAGTAAATTGTAATGTTAAAATTATACTCTATAACCAATCTTCAGATTAGGCCATCACTAACAAAATGAGATAAGGTAAATGAGAAGTCACATAATAAATGGCAAAGAGCACAAAACAATGTCTGGGGCATAAGTAAATTGTAATGTTAAAATTATACTCTATAACCAATCTTCAGATTAGGCCATCACTAACAAAATGAGATGAGGTAAATGAGAAGTCACATAATAAATGGCAAAGAGCACAAACCAATCAGAGGGAAACCTTGTGTGCCCCAAAACCTCCAATAAGAATTAGTGTATACTAAAAAGGAGTCTAAAGAAGATAATACTCCCAACTCAAATGATTCCCATCAACGAAATCAAGTAGTGTAATTAAACTGGAAGCCCAAAAAACCCAACACTTAAGGATAAACAAAAATTACGACCCTTTCCACATAAATCCCATAGCTTTAACTATTAGTAAGTCCTTCCACTTCAAATGCAACAAATCTGCACTTTCGGGCTAAACAATTTAGACAGTTATGGAAAATTAAGCCCCCACTTGCGCTCTTTCTTTCTCTGGAAAATCACCCAAAACATTCTCCCTACCATGACCAACCTGGTTAGGCTTAATACGCCTATTGACAATTGTTGTATATTTTGCCAAGATCACATGGAGGATTCATTCATCTTTTCTTCCTCTGCCCGGTCACCATTAGACTTTGGCACCTCTCCCCTCTGCCAATTGATTGGAGCAATGCCAATTTTAATCAAACCTCTATCTCGAAACTTTTTACTTTCATGTGGGACACAGCCAAGGCCCATCAAGAGGTTAGAGATAAAATGATATCTCAATTTATGGCTATTCTCCAAACTATCCGACAGATTCACAACAAAACTATTCTCCACAAACAAAAGTCTGCATGCAAATATTCCTTTCCTCTCTTCTCCAAACTTTCACCAAAAACCCCACCCCTTCAGATCACTCCCATACCTTTATGGATATAGAGAGGCTTGTATCCTTTCACCACATTCTAGAAACAGCTATAACTGATAGTCGAACGGTTCCATCCACCGCTTGGGCGGAACCCGCTACTACTATTGGTCCTCATACTGAAGCAGAAACCACCAAAATAGAGTTGATTCAAGCCCAAGTACAGTCAGCTGGACATCACAAGATAGCTAAAGCTAGAGAACGAAAAACTAGGGACTTGAGTCATGTTAAGTGTGTTAAGCATGGCTCAATTTCCAAAAAAAAAGTGTGTTAAGCATGAGGATGGAAGAGTTTTAATGCAGGATAAAGCGATTTTAGATAGATGGAAGGATTACTTTTGGAACCTACTCAATGAAACACGTGTAGGGGAGTTAAACTTGGAGGGGTATGCTTCACAGGAAGGGAGAGATCGCGTGTTCCATTGCAGAGTTAGTGCCACAGAGGTGAGAGAAGCTTTAAAAAGAATGAAGACAGGGAAGGCCGTTGGACCGGATGATATACCAATTGAAGCATGGAAATGTCTGGGAGACGTTGGGATTCAATGGCTAACTAAGCTCTTTAATAGGATTTTGAAAACTAGAAAAATGCCAGATTCATGGAGGCATAGCATTGTGGTACCAATTTATAAGAACAAAGGGGATATCCAGAATTGCTCGAACTACAGAGGGATAAAGCTTATGAGTCATACGATGAAACTTTGGGAGAGGGTTATAGAACAAAGATTTAGGAGTTTAACTACGGTTTCAGAAAATCAATTTGGATTTATGCCGGGTAGGTCTACTACGGAGGCCATCTTTCTGCTTAGGCAAACTATAGGAAAATATCGAGAGGCACGTAAGAGTTTGCATATGGTTTTTATTGATCTGGAGAAAGCATATGATAGGGTCCCCAGGGAGTTAATTTGGTGGGTGCTTGAAAGGAAGAAAGTGTCTCAATGTTATGTCGATATCATTAAGGATATGTATGAAGGGGTTGTAACAAGTGTCCGCTCAGTAGGTGGGATGTCTAGTGAATTTCCAGCGTCAGTAGGACTACATCAAGGGTCGGCGTTAAGTCCATATCTCTTTGCTTTGGTCATGGATGAGTTGACGAGACATCTGCAAGAAGATGTACCTTGGTGCATGTTATTTGCAGATGATATTGTCTTAATGGATGAGACTAGTGCAGGTTTAGGTCGGAAATTAGTTAAGTGGCGGGAGGCTTTAGAGAGTATAGGTTTTAGAATTAGCCGTTCGAAGACGGAGTATCTAGTGTGCAACTTTGAGTGTGAACCAAGAGGGAGAAGTAATGCAATTGAGATCGAAGGTGTCGAGGTCCCAGAGTGTGAGGCTTTTCGATATCTAGGATCTATAATTCAAAAGAATGGGGCTATTGGAGAAGATGTAGACCATAGGATTAAAGCTGGGTGGTTGAAATGGATAATGGCGTCAGGAGTACTATGCGATAGGAGGATGCCTGCAAGGCTAAAAGGAAAATGTTATAAGACAATTGTTCGACCAGCCATGCTATACGGTTCAGAATGTTGGGCTACTATGGGACAACATACGCATAGGATGGCAGTAGCAGAAATGCGTATGTTAAGGTGGATGTGTGGTAAAACTCGTAAGGATAAAATTAGAAATGAAAGAATTAGGAGATACTTAGGTGTAGCGCCCACAGAAGACAAAATTAGAGAAAGACGTTTAACTTGGTTTGGTCATGTGCGGAGGAGACCAAGCACGGCGCCAATTAGAAAATGTTTAGATTGGCAAGTTAATGGAGGGTGTAGACGGAGGGGACGACCGTTGAAAACTTGGATGAAGACGGTGAATGAAGATATCATTGAGCTTGGATTAGACGAGGAAATGTGGGAAGATCGCATTGCTTGGAGAACCAAAATCCATGTAGTTGACCCCGAAAATCTCGGGAATGGGCTTTGATGATGATGTGAGTTTTTTTTATGCATCTTAACATGGAGCGATAGGGGTATTGGCGGTGAAGTTCTTGGTATGCTATTTGCTAGGGTGACATGTCCAACCTCGGGGAAAGTGAAAAACAACACATGGTGCAATGCCACGTTGCTGAAGCAGCCCTTTTGCTGATCCAAGCTAGACAATGGAGGTCAGGGCTTCTTCTGGGAGACTCCGAGACACTCCAAACTATTTTGCAAGAAAAATAACAGGAGTTGGTGACAGCCATGTGTTGAATGTGGCGTCCGCTTATTGGCAGCATTTGGTGGCTTCTTACTATTCATAGCTCTTGGATCTCTAATTTTATTGATTGATACCTCAACTTTGAGGCTCATAGCTTAGCTACTATAGCAGGACAACGGTATTTTAACCATAATTATTAATCTTTATGCTACATGCTTAAAAAAAACACTATTAGTGAGTCCCTCTCAAAATGCAACTTTAGAAGCTTTGACCAAACCAAAACAAAAGACGTTAAAGCTATGGGAAACACATTGCAATCCACCCTAACAAACCCACCGAAAACTAAAGAAGCATACAAGACCCTAATCACATTGCAATCATCTGAATCCCTGGCGGAAATCACAAAATAAAAAAATTACATATATAAGGAAAGACATTTAAAGCGAATTTACGCGAAGGTGGGTAAGTTTCAGCGAAATGGAACCATGACTCAACTTGACGAGCCTCTGAAAGGGTTTCTTCCGGACTGAGATAAAAGTAGTTGTAGGCATCAAACTCGTAATCGTAATCAATGAGGATTTCGGCCTCGACACAACACTCCTCCTCCTTTAAAACCTCCACTTCATCTTCCATTTCTTCGTCTATTTCTCTCTGAGTCTCCTCAACATCCAACGTCATATTATTCTCCGTCTTCAAACAGCTTCTTTTAAACGGAGAAGGAAGAAGAAGAGAGAGACACCATTGATGATGTGCAGCTCTCTCTCTCTCTGAAAAATAAACCCTACATCAGGAAGGAAATGTTGTGTTTGAGATTGGGGATTTGGGAATTAATTTGGTCTTTTGTCCGGCGCAGATTTCGTTAAACGCAAAGAAAGAAAGCAAAGCAAGAGCAAACAGAGAGCTAGGGAAGAGAAGACGAGTGTTGGTGATATAAACACTTTTCGGATATAAATTGCTGCCTGATACAGAACATCTGGTTTTAAGTTAACTAGTATACATTTAATTAACTTCGTTTAAGTTACAGATTACCCCCTTTCTTTCTTGGGTGAGGTTAGGAAATCAGGTTTTGTAAACATGTTTTGCAACCTCGATGATGTGGCATCGTTAGAGGAGTTTTTTACAACCTCAAGATACACATAAAATCTTTGGAGATTTCATCATTCTTTTCAGATCATGACACGTCATCCTGATTCCAAAACATGGTTACAAAAACCAGGTTTCCTAGCATTTTTGTTCTTTCTTTTACACCTTCCGTCACACTTCAAACTGGTTGTTATATCAAGAGTGTGTATGTTTTTTTTAAGTGGTTAGAAGCTAATTTTTAAGTGGAGTTAGAAGTTTTGAATAAGCTGAATGGACTGTTTGTTTTGTTTCTGAATGAACTAATTAGAAGATGTAAAATTAAATAGTGTGGGTTTTTAGGAGATAACTTGAAGTTTTATTATATTTTTGCCCACCACCACAATCCTCACTGCCCACCACAAACCACTAACATTAATCTCGTTCTCCACTTGTTTTCTCTCTTCCAAATACCATTGAGACCATTTTCTACCGCTACCAGAAACCACCCTATATCCTTATCAATTCCTCATACAATTTTCGATAGATAAGAAGGGAAAGAGGAATGAAGCAAAAGGAGGGGAGGTTATTAAGGGTGGTGGCAATGGTGGCAGCATTCTTCGCGTGATAAAGAGGAAGTGGAGACAAGAAGGGATGGTTGGTAAATGAGATGGGTAGTAGCAATCATTATGAATTTATTGTAAGGTTATTATTGGAATGAATTTTCATTAAGCACTCAGTGCTGAGTGATCAACACCATGGGGGTGCTTACTCCAATCAGAACTTCAACTTCTGATCAAAACTAAAAACAAACACTCTTAATAAGGTGTTCCACTTCTTATTAAGACTTCTGACTCTATTCATAAGAAAAATCAAACACCCTCTAAGAGAGAGACTGAGTAATGTTTAACAGATTCTGGTTGTGTTCAACTTGTTTTATGCTACAACCATTGTTTTCCAATTGCATTTACAAGGATTTATATATTTTGTTGAAATTTGTAAATTCACTGTGTTTATTTTTATTTTATTTTTACCTGGAATTTTAATATGTTGTCGCACCATAAAACTCGCACACATATAAGTAGATCAAAAGGCAAAGACAAATGCCTTTAAAGCTCAATGAGATCAAAAAGTGAGTATACAAGTGTTTTCAAAGGGTTTTCTCTTCGGCACATCTTTTGCAGATCAACTTTGAGAATCATACAGGCGATTGAGGTCAATATTAGACTTGGGCTAATGGGTTTTCGCCGGGTTTATAGAACTACTCTTTCGTGTGGATACGTTTCCTAAACATGGAGATTTCTTGTTAATATGCATTGATGTGGTCAAATCATGTTCTCCCTTGACCTAGACCTGCACAGGGAATGCACGTGAGCCAAGGAACACCATTATGGTGGCCAATGTCACTCCGATGCTAAAGTCAGACAAGGCTGGAAGAAAGCTTAAAGTTGTAAATTCGGTTATGTAGCGTAAAGCTTAAAGCTGTAAATGGGGTTCTGTAGTGCACCTTTCTTTGTCAAACCTGTGTCTAATTTATAATGCGAGTGTAACGACCCGATCCGCACAGTAAGATATTGTCCGCTTTGGGCCCAACCGGCCCGCACGGCTTTAAAAGGCCTCTTACTATGGGGATCCAACCTCGCACATATATAGCACATCACCATCCCGCACCCAGGCGATGTGGGACTATGTCCCCTTTTGTAGCTCGTCCAACCTCTCTCGGGCCTGTTGGGCTCCAACCCTCACCCTCACCCTCAGGTCCGCCCACTCCAGGGTCTCACAGCGAGAGTCATCGTTCAGCTAGGCATTTGGTGGCGTAGTTTAGGAAAAGAGATATTGTTGAAGACCTTTCCTAGTTGGGAGTCGTCTATGTATGAGAGTTTCCCTACACAACTTGTGTTCCTAGATCTTCAGGAAAGGTTTTCCCTTTAGAGTGTTATCCATGCAAGGAAGTTTTCATGCTCGACTTATACTTTGGGATATGTTTCACAGTCGAAACCAATGTGTTGTTGATTTGCCCGTCTTAGGAGATCCCCTAGATACTTGCCTGATTAGGTCTTACAGGTATTAGGCTTTACCATGTGTCGAGTGGGCTTAATAGGGCGTTGCAACTTGGATCCAACCTTTTGGATTATGAAAATATGGGCATATTGTTGTCTGGACCTTGCCAGATTTGGTGGGCATCCAAGCCCGCTTTGTCCTACTGACGAGATCATCGTGACAAGTACGATGCAGATAAAAGGACGGTTTGGTGTATCATCAACTACTCCCCCCGAGTTGGTGGGCCAGTTCATCGGTCTATCAAGTCATGTCGTAGAGGACCTGAACGGTCATGACTAGTTGAGTCTGAATCGTTTCTTCAAGCGGCACGCTTCATTAAATGGACGTGCGTCTGCTTGTGAAAATGCGAGAACTTTGTTCTTTATATAGTTCCCCTCTTCTGCAGAGTTTATTTACTATTTGATCTTGGAGACTCTACTTTGTCACTTCACTTCCTATGCTTTTGACTTTACCCAACTTTCATGATCAAAAGTTTGTAGTTCGTTAATGGCGCGCCAGAATTAGCTTTCTGATGAACTGTTTGCTAAGGGCCGTAAGTTCTTCAAGGAGATGTCACTTGTTTAATCAAATATGAAAAGTCTTAGTGAGACATATGGTATCCATGATGATCCGGTGTTCTGCACATTGGACGCCAGTCAGACGTTGTTGTCTCCCCAAGAAGGATTTATTTGTTTGCATCGAGGTATGCTCCAATCGGGGCGTCCGCTTTTCCGTTATCAAGGAAATTTGGAGCTTCATTGCCTATCTCGACATTGTGTCAGCTCAAATGGTGTCGAACGGGTACAGGACGATGATCATCATTCTGATGAGGGCGAAGGACGCTGGTGTTCGAGTGTCTCCAAGGGTGATTCGATTGCTTACCTTTCATTGGATAAACAAGCATGTTGTGTGCATATTGACATCATCGGATTGTTTCGGCAATCTGCCTAATGACTTCAAGTTCTGGCATAAATATTGTTTCCTGACCTCTGTGGACTAGGAATTTTTTGAGCTTTTGGGTCATCCGATCGAGCAAGAGTTATGGCCACTGAGTAAGTTTCGGTTCTGTTTTTTATTCTGCCAGTGTTAATTACATATTGAAATGTTGTCTGTATTTTCTGTAGAGGGGTTCCCGACTACGCCTATTTCTTCTGAGGATAAGGCAGTCTTAGATCAATTTCGTGACATGCCCCGAGTGCGGGTAGAGGTTTTTGTCCAGTCTTCTAACATAAAACATAGCGAACAATGGGCCCATTGCCATGTGGCTCCTACTTTTTCAGAGTTTTGAAGTCAAAGTCCGAAGGGGCAATTTTCGAAGAAAATGAAGCTCCTGAAAGTTAAGATTTCGAGCTCTTCAAGGAGGGCAGAATTAGATTTGGTGTTTTCTATCAATATGTGTTCCAAGAATCCTCATGTTGTCACCAAGCCACTAGTGAGCATTTGACCCATTCACAGGAACGCCACGTTGTGGAGCAGGTTCCTAATTTGTCCACTATAGCGGAAATTGTTTTGTCGAGGGGCATGATGCTCGGGCAAAGGCCCATATTTCCCTTCCCGATTTGGAGAGAAAGTATCTACAAATGGTGGGGGTTGAGGATGTAACAAAGTTGAGTATAAAACAGGCGGAGATTTTGAACAAAATGTTGTTGCAGGAGGGCATGGAAGCCTCATCTGATATGGGACTGACTTGTCCCTTCTCTTTGAAGGACTTTGCATACCGCCTCTCATTGGAACGCGACTCTCCTAGGCCTGCTAAAGAGTCTCCTGACCATCGATTTTTTGGTGAAAGGTCCCTTTCGCGTGGACTTACTGTCCTCCGTCTCGCTCTCATCCCCATATTAAGGTGGCAACGGGTCTGAGAAATAACTCATTTCATTTTTCCCTAATCGGCTCGTGAAAGGGAACTGATCATTGCAAGTAAGAGGAAAGTTGTGGATGAAGGCCTCGATGCAATAAAGACAATAAAGGTGGTGCTGGAGTGATTCGGATCCCCAGGACCTCGATCCAGATGCGTGAATCAATTTGTTTGCTCTAGACGTGGTAAAGATGAGTAACTAAACTTGGCACTAGGAGGACGACATTTCCCATGCTTCTAGGAAGCATATTAGCAGGTGGAATGACTGGCTGGCAAACTGTGCTCCGGAGCTAGAAGGAATGACGTTGGGAGAGTGTATGGATAAGAGGCAGAAGCATCTCGTGCTGGAGATGTCATACTTGAACCAAGTTGTCATCGCTGGGACGGAGGTTGAAGCTGCTCATGAGTGGATGAATACCATGGAGCGAGTATTTCTGAACTTGCAAAAGTCTTACTCTGGTGTTCTCCGTGAAATTGAGTTACTGAAGAAGCAGATTGAGGAAGGGAGGCTTGCCCAGTCGTCTGTTGATCAGGAGGCCTAGAAGACAAGGTCGGAGGCTCAGAAGATTCGCTTAGAAACACTTGAATCTGAGTTGGTTGAGACAATGTTCGAGTTGGCTGAGACAATGTTCGGGGAGAAGCTGAACCTTGTCCTTCATGACTTACGTTCTACTCAAGTGGCTGCAGCCAAGGTGCAAGCTGAGTTACAAGATGCTGAGAAGGCCAAAAGGGAATTCGAGTAGGCTGCTCATGTTAGCAGCTAGAAACCGAGGTTGACTCCAATGCCAAAAGTGTGCGGATAGCAAAAGAGCAGCTTCTTCTGGCACATCATGAACTAAGTGCCACGAAGGACAGCTTGAGTTCCAAGCAAACTAGGACTGATATGCTATCGGGCAAGTTGGAGCGGCTGGAGCAAGAGTTTGCTGAGTCGAAGGTGCGCAAGGAAATTTTTTTGAAAACCCAGGGCACGTTCGAGTTCAGCAGAGTTGTGCATGGGCGCCTGGAGCTTTTGCATCTGATGAAAAAGGAGTGCCCCGACCTCTCTCGTTATAAAGAGTTTGGGGAAACTTTCGACCAATCAAAAAAAGAAGAAGGTGATCAACCAGAAGAAGGAAGTAATGAAGTTCGGGGCGTCCTAGAGACGGTATGTGCGGATGTATCTCGTACCAAATCAAGCTCTGTAGTATCTAAACCTCCTCCCGATGAGGAGTGAACTTTGTAATTTTGACTTATCAATGAGAGATATCATATAAACAACATTATGCATTCTTTAACTTTCCCTGTTAGCTTTTATCTATCTTGTCTTACTGCGCTACTAGCTTTTAGACCAAAGATTGTGCTGAGTCGAGAAGTTGTATAATTGATCCGCTGATGGGAGTTCCCTCTTTGATATTCGCCATTGTAATCTGTCAAATACGGGCCAGACTATGGACCGATCTAGCAGTTGTCATGCTACTATAAGCGAACTGGTCAAACTGTGTGTAACGACCCGATCCATAGAGTAATATATTGTCCGCTTTAGGCCCAAGGCCCGCACTGCTTTAAAATGCGTAGTACTTTGTAGATCCAACCTCGTACATATATAGTACATCACCCTCCCGCACCCAGGCGATGTGGGACTATGATCTCCCATTTGCAGCTTGTCAACCCTCTTAGGATCCATGAGGTATTGAGCTTTTCCTTCACCCCCCCCCCCCCCCCCAGGTTTGCCCACACAAGGGTATCACAGTCCACCCCCCTTGGGAGCCCAACGTCCTCGTTGGCACACTTCCGGCTAGGTCAGGCTCTAATACCATTTTGTAACGACCTGATCCACAAATTACTATATTGTCCACTTTGGGCCCAAGGCCCGCACAGCTTTAAATTGCATAGTACTTTGTATATCCAACCTCGTACATATATAGTACATCAACCTCCCGCACCCATGCGATGTGAGACTATGATCTCCCATTTGTATCTTGCCGACCCTCTTGGGATTCTCCCTCGCCCTCCCTCTTAGGTCCGCTCACACAATGGTATCACATCTTTGCTCCGCCAAATTTGCCTTTCAGCCATGGCATCGCTGGAGAAGCCCAATAAATATAGTAGAAAATTTGCCTCAAAACTAACTACTGGATCATCTCCCAGCAGTAGCGGTGTATGGAAACTTGGAAGCAGGAGAAGGCGACAAATAAACTCATCCCTTGAAGGAAAGTCTATACTTATTCTAAAAAATGTGAGAAGAAATCACAAGGTCTCATGAAACCAATTGGATGCTCACCCAAACTAGGTGGCACCACATAAAAGTAAATGAATCTTTTTTTAGCCTTTGGATAACCCAAAACATATTTTCTGAAGGGATGCATTTCAGAAGCATTCTCTTGAGCACCCATGGCAATGCTTGAAATGGTGAACTCCAGCCTATATATAGGCGCAACAGTTCACGTAATGAAACCAATCAATAGTTATGACAACAATAAATGTCGCGCGGGAAATAGGGAAACGATGGTTCCAATTGCAATTGCACGAGTCCACATTCATCAAATTAATCAGGCATTGCACACAACCCCATTATCCGGGGGGAGTAGTCGGCACTGAACCGTCTCACAATCTACGCCGTACACCTGGCATGTTAATCTTTACAACACGCCCCCTAATGAATGGGCTCAAGCAAATACCCCACCAGATCTAGCCCAGTACAGTATGAAAACCTTAAACGCCCATGCAACGCGGAATGTGCCTGTAGCGATATTATTAATAAAATCCAAGGTATTCGTTTTATTATATGTTGTTCATTGAACTTGGATAAATTCAGTCCGGTCAATTTTTATGGCAATCTGACTTCAGGATTAGATTTATTGGTCCAATTTTTGTATCAGACTACTAGGCGAGCTGAGTAAGTCAGAACACTCAAGTCTGACTTGCACACCCAAGGCAAGGCGAAATCCTAACTCGATCAAACCTTAGTTTGTTCCTAATGATGGCGATGGCTTCTGATCTGCTTTAACCCTAATCCTCCAAAAGCAGATGACGATGACTTAGAAAGTAGAAGCTTAGTCAACGCTCTAACGCCTGGCCACAATGGCTTGCTAGGGACCATTGTACAACTACTGATAATGATTGTCGAACTTAATCAAAGCTTAGTCGGTTTAAACCAACGACGATAGCTTCTGGTCTGCTCTAACGCTTAGTCAGCCAAAAGTGGATGATGACAGCTTAAAGAGTGGAGACTTAGTCAGCACTTTAACGCCTAATAGAGATGGCCGGCCAAGGACTATTGTCCAATTTATGGATAATCGTCATCGAATCTGACCAAAGCTTAGTCAATGATGACTTATTACGAAAGCTTCTGGTCTACTATAATCCTAGTATGCTAATAGCGGATGACGACGACTTAGAAAGTGGGAGTCTAGTCAACGCCCTCGACGTCTGATTACAATGGCTTGCCAGGGGTCACCATCCTTCCATAGATGATGATCACCGAAACCGACCAAAGTTTAGTTAGTAGGCCACTGATGACGATAGCTTTTGGTCCGCTCTAATCCTATTCCGTCGAACGCGGAGTACGATGGCTTAGAAAGTGGGAGTCTAGTCAGTGCTCATGCACCTGATGATGATGGCTTGCAGAGATCATTGGCCAATTCTAGACAATGATCACCGAACCCTATTGCTCTAACACCTAATATGCCGAGCGTGAATGATGATGGGTTAAAAAGTGAGAGTCTAGTCTGTGCTCATACAACCTGATGACGATGACTTACCAGGGATCATTTGTCAACTATAGACAATGATCGCCGAACCCTATTGCTCTAACACCTAGTTCGCCAAGCGCGGATGACGATGGGTTAGAAAGTGGGAGTCTAGTCACTACTCATTCAGCCTGATGACGATGGCTTGCAAAAGATCATTGGCTAACTACATGCAATTATCACCAAACCGGACCAAAGTTTAGTCAGTTATAATGGATGACAACAACTTTTGGTCTCCCTTACAGCCTAGTTCGCCAGCAGCGGACATAAACGGCTTGAAATCACAAGGACCATTGTCTGATTAAATGCACGTGCATGACCACAATGTCACGACCCGATCCACAGAGTATTATATTGTTCGCTTTGGGCCCAAGGCTCGTACGACTTTAAAAAGCGTAGTATTTGTAGATATAAACTCGTACATATATAGCACATCACCCTCTCGCACCCAGGCGATGTGGGACTATGATCTCCCCTTTGTAGCTTGCCAACCCTCTTGGGATCCATGGGTTCTTAGGCTTCTCCCTTACCCTCCCACTTACGTCCGTCCACACATGGGTATCACAGTCTACCCTATTTTAGGAACCCAACGTCCTCGTTGGCACATTTACGACTGGGTCAGGCTCTAATATCATTTTGTCACGACCCGATCCACAGAGTAATATATTGTCTGCTTTAGGCCCAAGGCCCGCACGGCTTTAAAACGTGTAGTACTTTTTAGTTTCAAACTCATACATATATAGTACATCACACTCCCTTACCCAAGCGATGTGGGATTATGATCTCTCCTTTGTAGCTTGTCAACCCTTTTGGGATCCATGAGCTCTTGGACTTTTCCCGCACCCTCCCCTTTCCCCTCAAGTCCGCCCATACAAGGGTATCACAGTCCACCCCTTTGGGAGTCCAACGTCCTTGTTGGCACACTTTCGGCTGGGTCAGGCTCTGATACCATTCTTTCACGACCTGATCCACAAAGTACTATATTGTCCGCTTTGGGCCCAAGGCCCACACGGCTTTAAAACACGTAATACTTTGTAAATTCAAAGTCGTACATATATAACACATCACCCTCTCGCACCCAGGCGATGTGGGATTATGATCTCTCCTTTGTAGCTTGCTACCCTTCTTAGGATCCATTGGCTTTTGGGCTTCTCCCTCACACACCACCTCAGGTCCGCCCACACAAGGGTATCACAGTGGTATCATCTGTAACAACCCGATCCACAAAGTATTATATTGTTCGCTTTGGGCCCAAGGCCCGCACGGCTTTAAAACGCGTAGTACTTTGTAGATTCAAACTCGTACATATATAGTACATCACCCTCCCGCACCCAGGCGATGTGAGACTATGATTTCTTCTTTGTAGCTTGCCAACCCTCTTAGGATCCATTGGCTCTTGGACTTCTCCCTCACCCTCCCACTCAAGCCGCCCACACATTGGTATCACAGTTCACCCCCTTTAGGAGCCCAACGTCTTCATAGGCATACTTTCGGCTGGGTCAGGCTCTGATATCATTTTTTTACGACCCAATCCACAAAGTATTATATTGTCCGTTTTGGGCCCAATGCCCGCACGGCTTTAAAACGCGTAGTACTTTGTAGATCCAAACTCGTATATCTATAGTACATCACCCTCCCGCAATTAGGCGATGAGACTATAATCTCCCCTTTGTAGCTTGCCTACCCTCTTGGGATCCATAGGTTTTTGGGCTTCTCCCTCACCATCCTACTCATGTCTGCCCACACATGGGTATCACAGTCCACCCCCTTTTAGGAACCCAACGTCCTCGTTGGAATACTTTCAGTTGGGTCAGGCTTTGGTACCATCCTGTCACGACCAAATCTACAGAGTACTATATTTTCTACTTTGGGTCCATAACCCACAGGTCCTAGGAGGATTGAAACCTGGCTCTGATACCATTCTGTTATGACTCGATCCACAAAGTACTATGTGTTTTAAAGTTGTGCGGGTCTTGGGCCCAAAGTGGACAATATAGTACTCTATGGATCAGGTCGTGACAAGAGATCTGACAGATGCGATTTGTGGTCCTAGGGTGGTAGTCACCCCAGGCATTATACATTTGAGAGACGTCCCCATCTGGCCTCTTCTGCTTTCATTCTAAATCCTCTTCGTATTGGGGGTAGGCGGAGCAGAGAAGTCCATAACTCCTTGTGTGTGCCTCTACTGCCACCTTCAAATCATCCTTGTGAGGTGATTCAGTGTAGCAAATGATCAAGTGCGCACTTGCAGCCTTCTTCAAGCATTTTACTATCACAATCAAATCTCTTCCGTAGACAAATTGGCTGAGCGAATTTTATTACGTGTGTTTGAGCAGATAAATACTTGCGTTGGACTTAGATACTTGTGGTGTATAAATTGTTGTACTAGTCATCATGGCAAGCTTTGTAATAACTTTCATTACAATCAATAAAGTCATTCTTATTCCTTGAATATGTCATGTGCGAACAATTCTCCTAAACTGAACAACAAAAGAAATCAAAGCAATAAGATAGTTTGATTGTAAACAGAAACTAAGCTAATATGACCCTGAAAGAGGCACACGGTCCTAACTCAGACTGTGTAGCACTTTTGGCGGACTGTCAGGTATCGCCAATGTTGGCAAAGTTACTAAATAATGAAGTTCACGCTAGCGGGTCCTTCTCCGCTGGTTGTCAACATTCTGAGGAGGCGCCTAATTGCTGAAATGTTAATACTTAGCTTTGTGCTAGGTTGGATTGTATTTCCAGTGTTGAATTTCGACTCGTCGGATAGCTGACCCTTGGTTGTCGGAGTTATGTCACTGTCGGCATGGGGCGATCCTCCCCACTTCTGGGCCTGGTGTCTGATGTATCTGTTTTGCCGGCCCATTTGTAATTGCTAGCAATTCAGCTGCTTCAGCGTTGCGTAGTGGCAGTCTCTCGTTGAGGGTTGATCTCCACGAATAATTCCTTGGGTCTGGTTGGTTGTGTACTTGATGCACTAGTGCAGAGTAGAAACTACTACTTCCATATGGTGAAGCCCATGCCTCCCCAGGATGATGTTGTAAGCAGATGAAGCATCGACAACCATGAACTCTATGAAGCACATATATAATGCTAGGAGTTTCTTTTTTATCTCCTTAACGAAATCTTCCATTTCCTTTGCCCAATCATGCCTCTTCTCTGGGCTTATGAACTCTTTGAGCTTCCCCTTTCGGATCCAATACTCTATCTCGTTTCTGAGACTCTTACAGTTCCCAGTGTCGTGACCGCCCTCCTTATGAAAGGAGCAGTATTTGTTGTTATTGTTTCGGGAGGGATCTTCTCGCTGTTTTGCAGGCAAATTTAGATCCTTCCAATTCTTGATAGAGTTCAGGACGTCTGACAAATTGGAGTTGAGGGGAGTGACAGATTTCGTATCGACGTAGTTTAAGGGCTTATCTTGCCTTGCCCGGCCAAAGTCGGGCTTGCTATCATTGTGTTTCCTCTTCCTATCATCGTTTTTATTTTTAGACTCCACTTCCCTTTTGGCGGCCAACATCTCATCGAGAGTGTTGTACCTCTGGGCATTTTTCAGTAAGTCTGACATATCAGTTGGAAGGTTCAGAGTGAGGAAATCATAGAACTTTCCCTCCTTAGACCTGAAAAGAAGGTTGTGACTACGGTGTCGCTACTGCAGCCATCAATGAGAATCAACTCATCGTTAAAGCGTGTAACGTATTCCCATAACGTTTCGCTGGCCTTTTGTCTGAGGGTGAACATATAATGCAGGCCCTTCCTGATTCGCTAGCTACCAACGAAGCGTGAAAGGGAGGCTGTGGAACTAGGTCAATGCTGACTTTTTTAGGCTGGTAGGAAATGATCGGCACATTATTGCTTCAGATCCTTTTTGGAGCACCATTACATGCTGGAAGTAGAATAAGTGATCGGACAAGTCTGTTGTCCTGTCATAGAACTCCACCTTTGGCGAATTGAATTTCTTCAGCAAAGGCTCGTTCATGATATGATCCATGAACGGTGGGACAGTGAGGTTGAACAATACATTAGGATTGGTGTCCCCCCAGTCTAATGGGGTTCTAGGAGACCTGTCCGTCAGCCCTGGACGCCAAGTCTCCGCATTTGGTCCACTGAAAACCTGCAAGGGCAGCGCGACTTTCCAAAACGTGTTCCCTTGAGTTTTTTTGGGGACGAGGCTCTTTGCTGCTCCCGTTCTCCTTCTGCGGGTGGAGGGTTCTACTGGGTGAGAATCTACAACGCTCATGCAATCTACTGTCAAATCTACTGCATCTGGGTTGACAGTAGATCCACCTTTGGGTCTGCCGCTGTTGCAACTAGTGCGAGGGTATGATTGTGTTCCTCCCTACGAGCGTTCGAGGGCTCAGTGAAGTCTTCATTGTTGCAAGTTCTCATGGTCACCATATCTCTGTATTGTGAGGCAGGGTGGTATCACTGTTTTTTCAAGGAACTTCGTCGTTCCCCATGGACGACGCCAAAATGATGTGGTCGAATCTTGTTCTCCTTTGACCTTGACTTGGACCTGCACAAGGAATGCACGTGAGCCAAGGACACCATTGTGGTGGTCGATGGCACTCTGATGCTAAAGTCAGACAAGGCTGGAAGAAAGCTTAAAGTTGTAAATTGGGTTATGTAGCATACCTTTCTTTGTCAAACCTTTGTCTTATTTATAATGCGAGAGTCCTCGTTCGGCTAGGCATTTGGTGGCGTAGTTTAGGGAAATAGATATTGCTGGAAATCCTTTTTTAGTTAGGAGTTGTCTATGTATAAGAGTTTCCCTACACAACTTGTGCTCCTAGATCTGCAGGAGAGGTTTACCTTTGGCGTGTTGTCCATGCAAGGAAGTTTTCATACACGACTTATACTCTAGGATATGTTTCCTAGTGAAAACCAATGAGTTGCTGATCTGCCCATCTTAGGAGATCCCCTAGATACTTTTCTGATTTGGTCTTACGGTATTGGGCTTTACCATGTGACGTGTGGGCTTAATAGGGCATTGCAACTTGGATCCAACCTTTTGGATTCTGTCAATATGGGCTTATTTTTTTCTGGGCCTTGTCAGCTTTGGTGGGCATCCGGGTTCGCTTTGTCCTGCTGATGAGATCATCATGACACGCGTACGGTGCAGATTAAAGGACGGTTTGGTGTATCATTATGCATGTTAACACATTGAAAGTTGTTTGAGGTATGGCGATGAGCCTTGAGGCAACAATGGGAGATTGAATGCTCGAACCATTTAAATTTAACATATTCGATCCGGTCCAGATTCCCTCATTTTTAACATTGTGACCGAACCTAACTAGAACTGTTTGGAAATATCTGGTTCCAAACAGTTCCAGAGTGCACATCAATTTATTTGAAGAACCTAACTTGAACGTGACTTGATCTCTTCGAGGTAAGGAAAACAATCTACAAATCACCAATAATAATTGAGTCACTAATTTGTGATATTGTAACAATATAGTACTTAGATATTGTTTAAATTCTAAATACATGGAGGAATTTGTTACACTAGCAACAATTTCATGTGGTAGAAAGAATGAAAATAGATCATTATACTTGCTTTCTGCCAATTAAGATTATAACTAAACTAACTTGACCAAAACCTGGACATCCTAAATCTCTATAACTCAAGAGGGAAACACAAACATCAATAACCTACACTAAATCAATACTCTATCCAGCAAAAAATTGTTATTAAAAAAATCTTTGAACAATTTGACCAATAAATCGAATAAAAATGAAAAATTACATGGATATCCCTGGACATGGGATGAAAAGCGAGAACCCCAGTACAGGTCTGTTATGAAATTTGAAGATAACAAACTCCATCGCCCAATTTATCCGTCGCTACACCACTTCCATTCGACTTTGATGACACCGTTGTTGCCTTTCCTCCTCTCTTCGTCATCGCCTTCTTTTTCGCTGCCTTCTTCTTGCTCGCGTCTAACACCTTAATTTCTGCAATAAAGAATTAGATTCAATCAAAAACCCTAACTTGATTAACAAAAATCCAATATTATCAGAGCTACAACAGTGAACGACTAACCTTGGAAGAATTGAAGAATAATCAGTTTGTGAGATCACTGAAAAAAAAGAAGATGAAGTGATAAACTAATGAAGATTGAAGAGAAAGATATGAGAGACAACCAAAAGAGAGTGAGGTGTTTTTAGCAGTGTTCTAAAAATCGCTAGGCGCTGGGCGGGCGGCGAGCAGGTGCCTAGCGCCCAGGGGCCTAGGCGGTCTTAGGTTTTGTATTATAACTTTAATAATTTACAAAAGTTAAGCATAATACCTTATCAATTACATCCAATTTAATGCCAATATACATATGCAAAATTTAAAAACATGAAAAATTAACAATCGTGAACAAAATTTATTAAAACTCAAATGACTAAAGTTGGTCATGATGGGTACTTTATATAAATTTGAATTTGTGTACTCTTTTATTTTTCTTCAAATTGCATGAATAACCTCAGTTATGTTTGATAAAATCTACATTAGTAAAATTGGTACCGGCAGATCCTTTGAGAATTCCATTAAGTAATCATCCTTTTTTTTTAAAGGCAAGCCGGTTTTTTAGCCTAGGATCCGTAACCTAGTCCCGAGATGCGACCTACGGGTCGAACACCACCCCGAAATAAAGATGCCTCCAGTGGGTCTCGAAGCAAGGATCTGTGGATCAAGTCCACAACGCCTTAACCAATCGACCACAGCCCCTTTGCTACATTTAGACATATACTGAATAAAAAATAATTAAATAGTTTATTTCTAAAAAATAGGAAAGAAAAATAAAATAAGAACACAATCAACCTTATTAAAAAAAAAAAAAAAAAAAAAAAAAATCGCCCAGACCGCCTATACCCCGCCTAAATCCCGCCCAGACTGCCCGCCCAGCCATTAATTTGGGCGGTTTTCCACCTTCTAGCGCCTAGGCCGATTTTTAGAACACTGGTTTTTAGAGTTAAATTTTGTAACCCCACTTAATCCACTTGTATAGGTGTTATTTAAAACAGGTTGAAACCGAACCGTTTGAATATACATATTTGGACCTGTACTCGAACCATTATAAAACGGATCTGAACCGTTTATTAAAATACACAATAAAAACTGGACCATTTGGAGCAAAATAGCTTGGTTCGGTTTGGATCTGTTGTTCCTCGACTCGTTTGCCCACTCCTATGAACTTTGTCCCATAGCGTTCCAATTTTATTATTACAAATTAAACAATGATTATATATATATATATATATATATATATATATATATATATATATATATATATATATATATATATATATATATATATATATGGGTTAATTGTTAAATCTTCCTACAATAAATAGATAGCTAATTGAGATGTGGATCCATCATTAATCACTATTGCACTTACCTCCTATGACTAGCAGTCAACGTGTACTGACGGTGTATTTTCAAATTAAATGACCAAAACGCCTTTAATAAATCAAATATTGAGATTGAATGTTTCGTATCTCGAAAGAAAATCGCATGGCCCATTTGAAATCGTAATCGTATCTAGAGGAAAATCCAGCAATTGATAAAAAAAAATTGTATCTCAAACATCTCATCTCGAAGAAAATCGTAGGGTCTAGTTGAAATCATAAACAAATCTGAGAAAAATCATAGGATCCAAATTAACTCATATA
Organism: Berberis vulgaris; assembly: GCA_963556465.1. Lineage (NCBI taxonomy): Eukaryota > Viridiplantae > Streptophyta > Magnoliopsida > Ranunculales > Berberidaceae > Berberis > Berberis vulgaris. The sequence continues at coordinate 24,445,192 of OY747126.1, forward strand.
CACATCTCGAGAAAAATCCAAGGGTTGTTAAAAACAACTAAACTTGCCCCTTCTCCTCCTCCTCCTCATTCCTCCTCTCCCTTCTACCTCTTCTATTTCGCAGCCCTGCCATCCTCCTCCCTACTCCCTCTTCTTTCCTCATTCCCCCTCCTCCTCCTCCTCTATTTTGCAGCCTCGTTGCCACCCACTTCCTCCTCCTCCTCCTTCTCCCATTTCTTTTTCCACCTCCACCACTACCATTTTTAGCTTCTTGAGGAAAACCACTACCACCACTTTTTTCCTCCATTTTTTGGAGGTTCTCCTCCTCCCCCACACCATCTTGATTTTGATTTCATTCACCACCACCACCACCCTTCTTTCCACCATTGCCATTTTCCCCATCATTAATTACTCCCATACCCTTCAATTGTATTGGAATCTCTACACTTCCTTTTTTCCCATTTCCACCACCACCAGCCTTGCCATTCATCATTCCACCACCACCACCAGGGGCATTACCCACCATGGGCTTCCCCTTAGTCAGTGGTTGCTCAAAATCATCATCATCAATAAAATCATATCAAATTTCATAGATTTCTGGTCCTTAAATGGCATCATCCCCTTCATGTCCTTGAATTGGGGTGGTAGCTTCATATCACCCAATCCCTTCATCTGTTGTAGGGAACTCTTTAGTTTTGAGTCCAAGTTTTGCTTCAACAATAATGTCAAAACCCAATTACCATCCAATGACCAATGTACATAAATCCCATTTAATAAAACGTGTTTCTTGTGTTTATTTACACAATTGATTGTTTCCTACAAAACCTAAAACCTAAAACCATAGTGTAAGTTACAATTATCTAACTTGTCAACTTGCTTCTTCTATTTGGCAATACACCATTACACCAATTGGTTACTTCCAATTACGTAAATCAATAGTTCAAACCGTACTCAAAGGTAGGGCATTTCCCATTGAGATAGGAACTTTTGTACCAGAAACAATGGTATCTCCAATTATAGCCCCTCTGGGATGTAAAATATATCTCTTCTCTTCATCCCTATAGTGTATGAGACAAATTTTTGCATTTCGATTAGGGTCGTATTCTATGGTTACGATTCTACCAGATATGTCTTTTTCATTCAGTCGAAAATCAATTTTACGGTATAGACGCTTATGACCTCCCCCTCTATGCCTTGCGGTAATGATTCATCTGGCATTACGACCTTTACCACAACGACGCTGTCCATAGATCAAATTATTTCATGGATTGGATTTCACTTGACTGCCGATGGTTCTGCTCGAGGTAGAAGTTTTGTATAAATGTATTGCCGTGTTATTAAGTATTTTGATTTAAGTTTTTTCTTTCTAAGAGGTGGAATATAATAACCTGGTTGAAGCGTAATAATCATGCATTTTTTTCTTAAATACAAACAATTCAATTCTTCAAAACTTGGATTTCTGGATCTTTAGGAACTCTTATTTACTCATCCCCCCCCCCCCCCCCCCCCCCCCCCCCCCCCCCCCCCCCCCCCCCCCCCCCCCACGCCAAAAAAAAAAAAAAAAAAACAGAATACAAGATAGAGATCTGTGAAAGAAAAACATAGGAGCTAAACAAAACTCACCAACAAAAGGGCGAGCCTGCGAAACATAAGAGGGGGGGAGAAGGAGAAGGGAGGAGGGTGGCGGTAGGGCTGTGGAACAAAGGAGGAAGGATGAGGGAGGCAGTGGGGTTGCAAAACATAGGAGGTAGAAGGGGGAGGAGGAGGAAGAAGGGGGAAGTTTAGTATTTAACAATCGTTAGATTTTTCCTCGAGATGTGTCTATATTTAATATGGACTTTATGATTTTTCTAGAGATGAGATGTTTGAGATACATTTTTTTTATCAACTATTGGATTTTTCTCGAGATACGATTACGATTTCAAATGGGCCTACGATTTCCTTCGAGATGAAATGTTCGAGATACGAAACATTCGATCTCAGTCTTTGATTTATTAAGGGCATTTTGGTCATTTAATTCACAATCAATGTACGTTGATTGTTAGTCTTGGGGGTAAGTGCAGTAGTGATTAATGATGGGTACACATCTCAATTAGCTATTTATTGTAAGGGGGATTTAGCAATTAACTATATATATAACCTACGGAATTATTATACGATTCTGAAATTCGGTCTTTCCAGTGTTTTGTCATGTTTTCATTATTGTAAACTAGTGTCTACGGCACGGCCATACACTTTTCATGGAGTGTACCTGTGCCGAAGGCATGCCACCCTTATCCTTGGGTCGTGCCTTCAACACTCCCAAACAGGTCACTAAATTACCAAAGAAATACTTACTTACCGAGAAATAAACAGAGCATTAAAAAAAATTGCAAAGGTGATTGGTTACTTGGAAGATAGTTTCTGTCAGTGTATCCATCCATTCACACATTTCATAAGAAAGTATAACGGATGTTGATTGTCTTAAATGTTTTATATTATATTATATTTGGTGTCTAACTTTACTAAAAGCTAATAAGAGGCATGGAAATATGGAATGGAGAAAGAAAAAGCATAAATGTTAGTATTTAATTAATTTAGTTGCACATATCTTGAATGAGAAGGTCTAACACCCATCTCTTTCACCTTCTTCCTAACTTGCTTCCCTTTCTCTTCTTCCATCAACACCTTTACCATCTTCTCTATGCACTCCCATCCACAAAATCACGCACCGATCCGTTCTTAGCCATGGCTCTCACACCCACACCCAGCTCATCGACCACCATCCTTGCATTTAAGTGTTGCTCCGCCATCATTGGCCATGCTAGAATCGACACTGAATCAACTATTTGAGATACAATTTTTTTAATCAACTGTTGAATTTTTCTGGAGATACGATTACAATTTAGTTGGGCCTTAGGATTTTCTTCGAGATGAGATATTTGAGATACGAAAGATTCAATCTCAACCTTTGATTTCTCAGGAGCATTTTGGTCATTTGCTTTGAAAATTGATGTCAAAGCATGTTGATTTGTAGTCTTGGGGGTAAGTACAATAGTGATTAATGATCGGTGTGCATCTCAATTAGCTATTTATTGTAGAGGGATTTAGCAATTAACCATTTCTTTAACAATAAATACTTCTTTATTCCCACTTGAATGGTTCAAGATTGGATATATTATTAATTTTCTTCGCAACTAAGGGTGTGTTTGGTTGCATGGAATTCTAAGATGGGAATTGGAATCGCATTCCATGGCATCCCATGCCATGAACTATGCCAATTTTGTTGTTTGGTTGTCTATGGAAATTGAATTTCAATTCCTATTGTGAGTGTTTGGTTGCCTAAAACTAATCATAGGATTTTTTATTAATTTTTTAATTACAGAGATCCCACAATCCCCCCAACCAATTCTACTTTGTAGAATCCAATAACCACTTCGAAAACTCCCTCTTAGTGATCTCGTTACCGACTTCAAGGAAAACTCCCAACTCAATCGGTCTATTCCATGTTCACGGAGTCTCAAAATTTATGCACATGCTCTTTCATGTGTAGTTAAATTGCCTTGTAGTTCAGTATCTTTTAAGCTAAATTAGTATTCAATATGAATATGTAATTAAGGTAAAAGCACACCAAATGGTTTGTTACAAGTTCTGCAATCTGAATCGAATCAATCTCTTGTTACCAGAACTTTTGAAGTCAATATCCTTGCAGGATTCCATTTAGTCATTGTAAGATTCATGTATATCATACTTTATTTCATATTGAAAACAAAAGTTTGCATGGATGTGACTTTGTTAAGATCGGTGTTGCAGGTTGGAGCACAAAACTAGTTCCAGGGCCAAATCTTACTTTGGTTGGCATTCACAATATCAAAGAAGCTCTGCTCGAGATATGGGAAGTAGAAGAAGATCAACTAGAGCAAATTGTCCAATCTAATTTCGTTGAAATAGTTGTTTGCTTAGAAACAAGGGGGCCGAGTTAGTTGTGTTGAACTCCAATTGTTGAGACATTGTATATATATATATACTGTTCAATAATAATAATGTATGGTATTTGGTCATGACTTGTGTGCCTGCATCATCACCGAAAGAACTTTATAGTTGTTTGTGATGCTAATTATGGATGCAAATTCTGGTACGAAATAGCCTTTACTCACCTTCATGGCTAACGCAATTGAAAACATAAAGTTGTATGTTGCACACAACCACCACAACCAGCAAGACACTGATATCGATTATTTGGCAGTAGAGATTGCAGACATTACAGTGCATTTCCTTCTTTTTACTTCAAAGTGTATCGAAAAAGCCATTTGCAGTCATTTGTAGATGCAAAACCATAGTTCACATGTGGAATTTTACTAGAACAAAAGTTTAAGATCCCTTTATAGATGCAATGGCATAGAGCAGGTGGAGTGTAATATGGTGAAAAAATAACCCCGTCTTCAAAACTAGAACCAAGTATGCTAACTCCTCCAGTTCCCCCTGTTGCAGCCAGATTGGAATATGAAGAAGAAATGCACATTTAAGTCCCAAAAGAAAACGGTGTGCTATAAAAGTCCCCAGATACAGAGTTTAAATCCCGCATATTGGAAAAGTTGAGATTGCAGTTGTTGTATGTGGTGCTCAGACAACTTTAACCAGAGTCCCATACTGATAAAGTGCAAATGATTATCTTTGATCCCTCTCCATAGACAACTGTCTGACTAGAACTTTAAGTTTATTTTAACTAAACTACTTAATAAAAGTTAAGCAAAAATCATCTGTATATGGAACATAAACAAGAGTCAACAAAATTCCAAAAAGAAGAACATGTACAATTTTTATTTTTGTGCATGGGTTTTAATGCAATACAGAGACGATGATTCAGGTATAAAAAGAAACACAACACAACAACCAACAACGAACAAAATGACAGTAAATTCAATTTGATGTAGTCGATTTGTGTTTTCCTTCCTCGCTGCTTACTTAGACCTGCACAAGTAGCACACGTAAGCCAAGGACCACCGTGTGGTAGCCGATGGCACTCTAATGCTTAAGTTAGATAATGCTTAGGAGAAGCTTAAAATTGTAAATTGGGTTTTTGTAGTGTACCTTAAGTTCATTGACCTTATCTCCCCTTTATAGTATGAGAGTCATTGTTCGGCTAAGCCTTTGGTGGCGTAGTTTAGGCAAGAGATCTTGTTGGATATCCTTTCCTAATTGGGAGTTGTCCATGTGGGATAATTTCCCTACACGACTCGCGCTCCTAGATTTACGAAAGAGGTTTCCCTTTCTGAGTTTTGTCCATGCAAGGAAGTTTCCTTACCCGACTTATACTCTAGTATTTGTTTCCTAGTCGGATCCAATGTGTCGCTGGTTGGCCAGTATTGGGTAGATATCTTAGATACTTGTCTTAGAGGTCTTATGAGTATTGGGCTTGACCGCATGACGTATGGGCTTAATGGCTCATTGCAACTCGGATTCGACTGTGTAGATCCTGCCAATAATGAGCTTAGTATTGTTTGGGCCTCGATGGATTGAGCATGCAGTAGGGCCAGATTTATTCTTTTGATGAGATTATCATGACACGTGTACGGTGTTGAGCAGAGGACGGTTTGGTGTATCATTAGCTGCTCCCCCGAGTTAGTGGGTCATCACATCAGTCCAAGTCGCTTTGATAGAATATGTACAGTTGTGATGATTAAACCCAAAATGTTATCTCGAGCGGCGCACATCATTAAATGAGTTTGTGACCGTTTAGTATGGAGAGGGGGCGTGACTGCCTGTTGCTTATATAAGCCGCCACTTTTGTGAGAAGAAGCTTCTTCACCTTGTATCTCTTCTATGTCATTTATGTTTTCTTTTCTCTGTGTTCTTTGTTGCAAATCTTTTCTTATTAAAAGTTAAAACATTTTCTTCATGGCGGACAACGTCAAACTTACTCCCGAACAGAATATGCTCTATGTTTGCCTTACTTTTTACCAGAAACAGAAGAGGTCCGATTTGGATAAGCTTCATGAGGACTATGGGATTCCTGAAGACTTGGAGCTTACCCCGTTGAGTGCTACTCATAGTCCGTTGATGCCCCCACAAGGGTTCATTGCCTTTTACAAAAGCATGTTCCAGGTCGGGCTTCGCTTTTCGGTTCCGAAGGATATTTGGCACTTCCTGACGCACCTTCGTATTCCCCTGCTCAAATGGTGCCTAACGGATTCAGGACCTTGATTTTTGTCCTTATCAAGGCCTAGTTTGTTGGCCTCCTGTTGATTCTGCGGATACTCCACTTGCTGACTTCTCATCGTCTAAATGATCATGGAGTCCGTTGGTTGAATACTTTGAAGTGCTTCGGCTCTTTGTCTGATGACTTCAAGTTTTGGCAAAAGTAGTTTTTTGGCTTCTTCTAATTCCCCCTACTTCAAGGTGGATGTGCGGTCTCCTGTCAGACACTTCAAATTCGATCTTAGTAAGTGTAATGCCTTTCGTCATTTTATACTTCTGTATAATTTTACAGAAACTGACTTGTTGTCTTGTTATTTTGTGCAGGTAAATTCATGGCTCCAATTCTTACTGAGGAGGAGGAATCAGTGAGGAGGGTGTTTAATGAGCTTCCCTCGATTGATGGTGGTCGTTCCAAGAAGATGAGGCTCACAATACCTAGTGCTTCGAAGCAGGCTGAGTTGGAGGTGGCCATGCCGCTCATCGGTCAACGCAAGAGAAGATGGGTTGTCAACAAGGTTGGTTATCCTCTAAACCGATCCTACTAGAGCAGGAAGTGACAGTTGAGGAGTCTGGGCCCAATCAGTACACTAAAGAGATGGCTTCTGGGGAGTGGTGTGTCTGTATGGAGACTCCTACTCCTTTAGTTGTACTGGAGAGGAATTGTTCAGAGCTGGTGGATGCCGACAAAGTCAATGTTGTCCCTGATGATCTCGGGCCCACCGAGCCTACTACCCTGATCAGCGAATCTTCTTTAATTTCCCACCCCTAGAGCCTGATGCTGAGCATCAGGCTAATCTTCCCATTGAGAAGTCTGTGGATGCGGAGCTGGTGTCTCCCAAAGGTTTATTGTCGTTGTTTGTTAAGGGTAATCTACACCTTGACGCTCGTAGTACAATTCATGTTTTGGAGGAGCCTTTTGCAGAACTTTGTAGGTCGTACTCGAACACGCTTTATAAGTTAGGTCTCTTAAGTGAACAGCTGAAGGGGTTGGCGGGCAAGGTGCAGTCTCATGAGTTTGAGTTGGTTGTTTTGCCCCTGGAGTTTGAATTTGATCTAGCCGATGGGCGACGCCGAGTTCATGAAGCTGAGGTTAGGGCCGCAGACGCTCTGGCAGAGTTGAATTCACTGATAGAGCAATTGGTGGAAGAGGAATTTCATGTGGTTGCGCTTTCTCACACTATCGAAAGCGGAGGCAAGTTTAGTGGAATCCAATCAGCGTGAAACTTCATAATCTCCTGATATCTCCCGTGGTAGGTTGGAGCTGCTTGGACTAATTGAAGAAGAGAATCCCCATGTAGAGCTTGACTTTGATCAATACATGAAGGTTGTTTTATGGAAGATTGACGAGGCATAAGTTTTCAATCTTGCGTTCCCGTCTGGCAACTCAAAACCGACTACAGATAATGTTGTTTTATTTTCAGCAGTTCCTTCTGATGTAAAAGGCTCATCGACCTTTGTACCCTCCATGGCTAATCTATGTTGTCGTGCTATTACGCCAGTCTATTGTTTTAGTGTTAGATTCTGATGTCTTTGCACTTTTCCTTCGTTGGCCCCTTTTGAATTTCTTAAGTATTGGGTCGTAGCTTTGATCTCGATCTATCGTTAGTAGCCGAAGCTGCCTAAGCGTTGCTTTCGAGAGTACATCGATACGGGCAAGCATATGTTAGGTTGTATGAGTGTTGATTATGCTCCCGTTTTTTTTTATATTGCCATCTATTATTTGCCAGTGTTCTAAAAAGCGCTAGGCGGCGAGCATGTGCCTAGCGTCTAGGGGCCTAGGCGGTTTTAGGTTTTGTATTATAACTTTAATAATTTACAAAAGTTAAGCATAATACCTTATCAATTACATTCAATTTATTGCCAAGATACATATACAAAATTTATAAACATGAAAAATTAACAATAATGAGCAAAATTTATTAAAACTCAAATGACTGAAGTTGGTCATGATGGGTAATTTATAAAAAGTTGAATTCGTGGACAAATATCCAAAACTACTCTTTTAATTTTCTTCAAATTGCATGAATGACCTCGATCATGTTTGATAAAATCTACATTACTAAAATTGGTACCGACAGATCCTTTGAGAACACAATCATCCTTATTCAAATTAGTCTCAACATCCTCTTTCGTCGGCTTGAGAACAACCAATCTCAATTCCTTGTTCACATAAATTTTTGCAACCAAAAAAAAAACCCCGCCCAGACCTCTTAGACCGCCCAAACCCTACCTAGACCGCCCAGAACCAGCCTAGGCGCCTACCCAATTTTTCACCCCGCCCAACCATTAATCTGGGCGTTTCTCTAACACCTAGCGCCTAGGCACCGCCTAGGCCAATTTATAGAACATTGTTATTTGCAGACGGGATGTTAGAGCGATAAGGTTCGACGATCATTGTCTGCGGAAGGACGATGATCCCTGGCAAGTTTTCTGCACCAGGCTACATGAGCACTGACTAAGCTCCCACTTTCTAAGCCGTTGTCGCCTATTTTTTTTGGACTTGGCTTTGAGTGAAAAGATTCGATGATCATTATCTATAGTTGGACAATGATCCCCGGCAAGTTGTCTTCACTGGGCTACATGAGCACTGACTAAGCTCTTACATTCTAGGTCATCGTTGTTCATTCTATTTGGACAATGATCCCCGACAAACCGTCTTCACTAGGTTACATGAGCATTGACTAAGCTCCCACTTTAGGTTTCGAGCACACTTGAAGCTATCGTCATCGGTAATCGCCGACTAAGCTTCGGTCATAATAAGTACAAGTCTGACTATGGCCATCTTGGCTTACTCAATAAGTTTGACTTGGGGGTCCTGACTTATGTATAAAGAGTGCAAGCCCGACTGTGGTCGTCCTGACTTTTGCGATAAGTCCGACTTTGGATGTTCTATCTCATTCGATAAGTCTGACTTGGAGGTCTTGACTTATGTTTTTTATTAAGTAAGTGGGAGTCGGACAGTGGAAGACTGATTGGAAGTAGCGAAAGTTTGGAAAAAGTGAAAGTATTTTATTGGTAATACTTTTTAAGGTGTTCTACATTCCATGGCCGCATAAGGCTTCTACCGTCCATGTCTTCCAACCAATATGTCCCTGGCATGTTGACCTCTGTCACTTTATAGTGGCCCTCCCAATTCGGGTTTAGCTTTCCTGCTCCCGGTTCCTTAGTGCTCTGCTGAGTCTTTCTGAGTACCCAGTCTCTGATTTTGAACTTGGCTTGACTTTCTTGTTGTAGTATTGAGCCATCTTTTGTTGGTAGAAGGCTAGTCTGGTAGAGGCCCGATTTCTCATTTCCCTAAGGAGATCTAAACTGATGCTCAAGGCTTCATTTTTGTCTTCTAGTATTAATTCCTCTGTCCGAAAAGTTGGTATTCTGAGTTCTACCGGGACCATTGCTTCTGACCCGTAGGCTCGGGCAAAAGGTGTTTCTCCGGTGGATGTCATGGATCTTTCTAAGGAAGCGATTTTCCTCATATGAGGCTAGGCATCTGAGCAGGGGCCATGGTTGACCTTCTGAAGAGTTTTTCATTCAGAAGGGTGTACCGCGCTGCCCTGTTTTTCAATTTTCTGGTCTCTGGTTTTTCGGCCAGGAGATTCCCATCTTTGATGTACTCAATAATGGGATTCATCCAGCTTGAATCCGTTTCAATTGCTTAAAGCTCATTGACCTATTATTTCTTCAGACTTGACTGCTCTTGGAATTTGATGAGCCCATTGGTGGTCTCTGCAATGGGTGAGCCTGTCTGGCTAGTGCGTCGACTATTTCATTGTCGTCTCGCAGACACTGCAGGAGTTCAAATTTTCTGAATTGGCCTGATGTGTTATTGACCTTCTTGCAGTAGGCTATCATCCTTGGGTCTTTATTGTTAAAATTCCCTTTAACCTAGTTGACTACCAAACATGAGTTGCTATAAGCGGTTAGCATAATTACCTCGATTCTTTTTGCTAGCTTCATGTCGAACAAGAAGGCCTCGGTACTTTCCATGTATGACTTTAGGTTCTGGAAGGCCTGCTCGCACTCTTCATCCCAGCTGAAGGCCTTGATTCCTCTTAGAATCTTGAAGAAAGGGAGACACTTGTCTGATGACTTGGAGATAAACCTATTAAGTGCTGCCACCCTCCCAGTTAGGCTATGAACTTCCTTGATGGATGTTAAGGAATTCATATCAAGAAGTGCTTGGATCTACTTTGGATATGCTTCTATTCCTCTCTGGTTCACTATGTAACCTAGGAACTTGCCTGACTCGACCCCAAACGTGCATTTTTTGTGCATTGAGTTTCATCCAATACTTGCGGAGTTGGCCAAATGCTTCGGCAAGATCGGATATGTGATCTAGGCTATGGAGGCTCTTGACCAGCATGTCGTCTATGTAGACCTCCATGTTCCTTTTGATTTGATTTTTGGACATTCAGTTCAGTAGCCACTGGTATGTTTAGCCCGCGTTCTTGAGGTCGAATGTCATCATCTAATAGCAGTATATCCCTCTTTGTTATGAAATATGTTTTCTCTTTATCCGGGGGGGGGGGGTGCATCTGTATCTGGTTAAATCTTGAGTAGGCATCCATGAAATTTATGAGGTCGTGTCTGGACGTGGCATCCACAATTTGATCGATACGAGGAAGCGAAAAGTTGCCCTTCGGGCATGCTTTGTTCAAGTCGGTGTAGTCTATGCAGACTCTCCACTTTTCGTTTTTCATTTTAACCAGGACGGTGTTCGCCAGCCAATCTGGGTACCACGGCCGTCGTGCTGGGTCTACAGTTAGTCGATGGGTGATTATGGAGAGATCTTATCCAACCATATCCCGCATCGTCCAGGTGAAGACATCTTGATTCTATCGCAGCAGTGTTATCAGTTGTTCCACAAATTCTTTGCTTAGATGGGAACCTATCTGGATGGCTCTGCTATCACTAGGGTCATCCAGATACATGGTCACTGGTTCCTCTTTGTGTTGACCAACGTTAGGCCTTCCCTTCGGGCTGACAGGGGCATCTTCGTCTGGGTGGGAGAGTCCTTATTCAACTCCGGACCCGGGCTTAGGGCCGCGTCAATTGTGGCCTCAATATGCAGTTGACGTCTGTCGAACCACTTCAGTGCTGCATAATGGCAGTCTCTAGCAACCGACTGATTTCCTCGTATTGTGCCTACTATCCGATTGACAGGGTATTTGACGCACTGGTGTAAAGTGGAGATCGTCGTCTTCATCTAGTGAAGCCAGGGCCTCCCTTGTAGGTGGACAGCGCATCGACCACCATTCACTCCTGAAGAATTATTTTTTGGAGTCATGGTTCTCTCGCCACTGCCGTTAATTTGATCATCCCTATAGGGAAGTACTTTTCCTCGCTGAGTCCGTCCATGGGATTTGTCGAGGGGCTTAGGTTTTCTTCTTTCAGTTGCATGTTGCGGAACATGTTTAGGAACAATACGTTTGTATAGCTTCCTGTGTCTACTAAAGCCCTCACTTCCCAGTTTCTATGGATGCCGATATCACCAGGGCATCATTATGCGGAATGCCAACGCCTTGGAGGTCCCTGTTTGTGAAAATTAGGGGAGGATCAGCTCTGAGAGTGAATGTGTTGCACCCGTTTGTCCTCCTAGGCTGACTTGGTTTGTAGTTCGCGGAGCAACCTTTTTGGGACCAGTTGGACTGTTCAGTTTTTGAGTTTACTCTGTGTAGGACACACACTTCATTGTAGTGCTCCTTGTTTTTCTCCTATTCTCGTCCCTAGGGACAACGGGTTGCTTATCGAATTACGCCTTTTTCTTGGCGGTTAGTTTCTCGTCTTTAGCGATGTAATTATGTGCTTCCTTCAAGAGGTCTGTCATATTTGACGAGGGGTCCAAAGTAAGGAAGTTATACAACTTTCCATTCCTCAGACCTTCAGTGAAGGCTGCGACGACAGTTTCATCGTTGTAATCATTGATGAGCCTCAACTTGTGGTTGAAGTGCACGACGTAGTCCCTCAACGTCTCATCCGACTTCTGCCCGAGGGATTTGAGTTTCTTCACTGTTTGTATGATTTGTTGCATTTGTGTTGAAAGTAGGTCCACCCTTGGGTCTGCTGCGGCTGCCACCGGCGCGGGGGGACCGAGGAGGTTCCTCCCCTGGTTGTGGTGGAACGGGCGGCCCTCTGTCGGTTTGAGCATTCAAGAGTTCCGCAACATCGCTATTGTTGCAAGATCTTGTTGTCACCATCTCGCTGATTTTCTGGAAAAGGTGGTACTACTGCCTTTTCTAAGGAACTCCATCGCTCCTCGCGGATAGCCCCAAACTGATGTAGTCGATTTTTGCTCTCCATCCTCGTTGCTTACCTAGACCTGCACAAGTAACACAGTGAACCAAGGACCACCGTGTGGCAGCCGATGGCACTCCGATGCTTAGGTTAGATAAGGCTTAGGAGAGGCTTAAAGCTGTAAATTGGGTTTTTGTAGCGTACCTTAAGGTCATCGACCTTATCTCCCTTTTATAGTGTGAGAGTCCTTGTTCGGCTAGGCCTTTGGTGGCATAGTTTAGAAAATAGATATTGTTGGATATCTTTTCCTAATTGGAAGTTGTCCATGTAGGATATTTTCCCTACACGACTCATGCTCCTGGATCTGCGGGAGATGTTTCCCTTTCTGAGGGTTGTCCATGCAAGGAAATTTCCTTATCCGACTTATACTCTAGTATTTAGTTCCTAGTTGCATCTAATGTGTTGCTGGCCTGCTAGTCTAGGGTAGATCTCTCTGATACTTGCCTTAGAGGTCTTATGAGTATTGGGCTTGACCGCGTGACGTGTGGGCTTAACGACTCATTGCAACTCGGATCCGACTGTCTGGATCCTGCCAATAATAGGCTTAGTATTGTTTGGGCCTCGCTGGACTGAGCATGCAGCCAGGCCTATTTTGTTATGTTGCCGAGATTATCATGGCACGTGTACGGTGCTAGACGGTTTGGTGTATCATCAAAACTCATGGACACATAAACCAAAAAATTTGGATATAGTAAAAGTAGCTTTTAGTGCACCCGAACCCACTTTTGTTGCCGGAATCTAAGGCCCCAAAACATCTAATCTCTTGACATGGTTTGTGTGAGACTGTGAGTCTATCTAATGAGAACATTTACTCAGTACATTTTGCCTCCATGAGATACCTCAGATGTAGTTTACTAAGCTTGATGGATCAAGAATGCCAATTGATAATACACCAAACTGTCCTTTAATCCACAACGTGCGCGTGCCATTATGATCTCGTCAACAAAGCAAAGTGGGCTTGATTGCCCACCAAATCTAGCAAGGCCCAGACAACTATAAACCCATATTGGCAGAATCCAAAAGGTTGGATCCAAGTTGCAACGCCCTATTAAGCCCACACGTCACATGGTAAACCCAATACCCGTAAGGCCTAATCAGGCAAGTATCTAGGGGATCTCTTAAGACGAACAGGATAGCAACACATTGATTCCGATTAGGAAACATATTCCAGAGTATAAGTCGTGCATGAAAATTTCCTTGCATGGACAACACTCCAAAAGGGAAACTTATCTCGCACATCTCGTGTAGGGAAACCCTCTTACATGGAAGGCTCCCAACTAGGAAATGAGCTCCAATGAGATCTCTTTTCCTAAACTACGCCACAAAGGCCTAGTCAAACAAGGACTCTCGTATTATAAATAAGACACAGGTTTGACGAAGAAAGGTACGCTACAGAACCCAATTTACAGCTTTAAGCTTTCCTCCAGCCTTGTCTGACTTTAGCATCGGAGTGCCATCGGCCGCCACAATGGTGGTTCTTGGCTCACGTCGTTCCCTGTGCAGGTCCAGGTTAAGGGAAAACATGATTTGACTACATAAGTTTGGTGCCTTCCGTGGGGAACGACAAAGTTCCTTGAAACAATAGTGATACCACCTTGCCTCACAGTACAGAGATACGGTGACCATGAGATCTCGCAACAATTGAGACATCGCTGAGCCCTCGAACGTTCGTACTGCAAGATCGCTGCCAATTTCGACAAATCCAGCCCCGCAGGAGGAACAAAATCTGATCCCCACACCAATGGAGGCAGTGGTGGATCCAAGGGTGGATCTATTGTCAACCCAGATACAGCAAATTGCGCGAGTGCTAGAGATTTTCATCCAGTAGAACCCTCCACCCGCAGAAGGCGAATTGGAACAACGAATAGTCTCGTCCTCATAAATCACTGGAGAACGCATTCAGGATAGTCACGGTGCCTATACATGCTCTCAATGGAGCAGAAGCGGAGACCCTTCCTGGTGTGATAAGACCAAACACTGCCCCTTTCATAAGGATAGCGGCCACGGTACCAAAAATCGCAAGAATCTCAGGTATGAAATTGAACATCAGATCAAGAAGGAGAAACTTGAAGAATTCCTAAGCCCTGGCGTCAAACTTGACAAGGTGAAGGAAGAAAAACATGCTGCTACCGGAGCTGAAGACGGGGTGACAGGAGTTATATGCGCAATGCATGGAGCGTGCTCAGAAATGAAATGATCCAACATGTCCCTAAAGAAGGCGCTCTGGGATATGCGAACTCAGTTAGACTATAAGGACCAACACGTACAACACATTTGAGCCTAGAGCCCGACTTTGTCGCTGACTTTCACAGATAATGACCTCCCAGGTGTCTAATCTCCTCATAACGACGCCCTGGTAATTATGGTTTTCATAGAAAACTGGGAAGTAAGGAGGTCTTTGGTGGACACTCGGGAGCTCCTTGAATGTTCTGTTTCTCACCGCATTCCACAACATGCAGCTGAAGAAAGAAGGCACTAATACCTGCTAGTCACCCCATAGTACGGTATAGCGGGGTGAAGTGCTTTCCGATCAAGAAGATAAAATTGACTGTAATGGCAGGGAACTGCGACATCAGAGGGTCCTATTCCAGGAATTCATGGTGGACAATGCCACATCCACCTACAACGTAATCCTGGGAAGGCCTTGGCTCCACCAAATGGAAGCGGTAGTTTCTACTTTGCACCAGTGTATCAAGTACCCTACCAATCAAGCGGTAGAAACCATATGAGGGAACCGGCCGAAAGCCAGAGACTGCTACTATGCAGCCATGAAACAACTCGACAGCTACCAAGTATAGCCCGGGCCAACAGCCATAACACCTCAAAACCTGGATCCCAATAACTAAAAAGAATCATCCAACACAAATGATGAGACTCCAGTCACTCCAAGGGGGAGACCCAATGTTGATCAGCTAGAAGAGGAATCTACCATGATCTACCTCGACATCCTAAGCAACAACAGAACTGTCCAGATAGGCTCTCGCCTAGAAAAAGAATTGGTTGAAAGGTTGATAAACTTGTTATGCCGGAGTCAGGATGTCTTTGCCTAGACGATGCACGGCATGGTGGGAATTGATCCCTCGGTGATCACTCATCGGCTGGAAGTTGATCCCGTGTGGAAGCCCATCAGGCAAAAGAAGAGACCCGTGGCTCCAGAAAGGAACCAGGTCATAAACTATTTTACTAGCACACAACTTAATACCCTACTTTGTAGTCGTAGTAAATAATAAGTAGGGATCATTCTAGACTGGGGATTAGATGACTCTTTAACTAACTCTAAGGGTAACTAAAAAGACAACTACCAAACTAAATAAGACAAGATTGGGGGATTGGTTCTTCTAATTTTAACTAATAAAAACATATGCTCAAGAAGTTAGCTAACTAATAAAAACATATGCTCAAGAACTTAATAAAAACTAATAAAAACATGAGGGAAATAGATGATGAGAAGTTAGCTAAGGGTTTTATCTCCACACACCAAACATATGCTCATGAATCAATCTTCAAAAATCCCTTGCTAACTCGTGAAAGACAATGCTCAAGATTAATCGTGACCGCACTGCATTAACCTTATTATTTCCCAAATTCGTTGAATTAAACTAAACGTCGCTTTCAAAGTATTCTTTTCATGCTATCTAAGTTAGATAACAATCCAAGATCATTAAGTTCTATGAAAATTATGAACATTGACTAGGCAATTACAAGTATGATCAACATCTTGTTCTAAACCTAGGTTTTTACTTAACCTTACCAACATTCCTTGGTAATTACTACTTGTGAGTACAAGATTATAATGATTAGGTGAAACTCACTTATATTCTAGGACCAAATCCTAGCATGCTTACTAAGTTAGCCGCCTTAACAAACATACAAGGAAAAGTTCTCTATAAAGCAGTTAAGCAAAACACAATCACTAATAAGCAAGGAAAGATTGAATTTAATTAATTCACAAAATAAATGTTCGAGGCTTCGAATCCATGCTCGTAGCTAAAAAGGAATTTAGCTAGACATATTAATCATGTTCAGACAATAGTCCATAATTAAATATCAAACTAAATAATAAAAAGATAGGGTAAAGGAAATAAAACACTGTCGTTGTTTGATCCGTGGTGGTGGTGAATGGAAGTGGTGGTGCAAATAGTGCATGAAGAAAAGTGATATTTTCTCTTTACTCATCTCCTCCACTCTTCTGCTTCGATTTGCTCTTGATGTTAGGTTGTTGCGAGAGATTGTGGTAGTGGGAGAAAAGGGATGCGAAGTGAAGCTGTGCGATGAAACGAGGGTGGCGATCGAAGAGAGGGGCTGGCGTGCGTGAAAGAGGGAGGTGATGAAGGTGACAAAGATGAAGGGATGCGATGGTGGTTGGGGTTGCTTGCGACAAAGAAGGGACAACGAGATGAGGGAAGAAAAATTGGCATTGGGGTTTCTAAAGGCGATGAAGGGACTGTGTGATTGCGATGGATGATGGTGGTGGTCTGTGGGGGCTGTGATTTGGAGGAAGGGTGATGGCTTGTTGTGGTTGAAAGCAACGATGAAGGGGCTTCAGATTGGCGATGAACAGAGGGAGAAGGAGATGAATAGGCGACTATGACGGTGGTGATGGAACATGCAAAGATGGAGAATGAAGGGATGTGCGTGAAGGGTGGAGGCGATGCTACAGGCGGTTGTTTGGTGGATTCAGGGCGATGCAACGGATGGCTTGGCTAGAGATTGTGTGGATGGGTTGCGGCTGTAATGGCGAGGATGGGTGACGGCTTGTTGTGGTTGCAAGCAGCAATCTCTTGAGAGCAGGTATCGTTGCCTTTATAACTGTTTTCCCTAGGTTTTCTTCTTTGCATATTTTCTTTTTGCGATAAGTCTTCCTAATTCAAAGCAGTTTGCACCACTTAGTTTTTATTTTGGAATCTTGTAATTGGCAACCTACACAAACACGAAAATAGTAATTACTACCATAATTTAACAGGAAATAACCAAGAATATATATAGAAACAATTCAATAAAGTCTCATAAATATGCTCCTATTAGTTTTGCACGTTGGTTGTGTGGTGGTATAGAGTAAGGAGGCACGGTGCAAATAATGAAACTGTTTTGAAAAACTGTTTCTTCCCTCCAAAACGGGTCATCTTCTCCACGAGCTCTTCCTCCTGCTCATCCTTGCTGTTGTTGATCTATTTGTGCTTGCGAGATAGAAAAGAACATTTAATGGTTGAGAGATAAAGAGAAAAATAGAGCCGAAAGAGAGGAATAATAGGGTGAGGGTGAGATGTGAACTCGTGGAGGGGGCTCTATTTGGTTGTTGGGAAGTCTTTTGAGATGCTCCGATGATTAAGTGACTGCTATGGAGTGAAATAGAGGAGGGGTAGTAGGGAGAAAGGCGGATGAGGAGGAGATGGGCGAGGTATGTGGCTGGTTATGTTTGAACATGTCACTGGTTCTTTCTGTTGCGACAGAGAAGAAGAAAAAGGGATGGGGGAAGATGTGGTTCTGAGTTGGCGAGAAGGTGAGGAACAGACAGAGAGAAAAAAGGGTATATTGGCTGGCTCTTGTTTGTGGTGTGTGGCTGAAAAAAGAACATAAAAAAGGGCTGAGGTGAACCTGAAGAAGAACAAAGGAAGAAGGAAATATGAGAGGGTGGTGGCATTGGTCGACGGTGTCTGAGATGGGTTTGTTATGTGATATGGTGGTGTGTGTCGATGGTTGATGGCCTGACTGCGAGGTGGAGAACATGGGAATAGACTGACAATGAAAAAGAATGAGGGATGAGATCTATGTGGCTGAAACGAGGTGGAGGCTAAAAGATGGTGGTTGCCGGTTCTTCTATCGAGCAAGAATTCCCAGCAAGAGGGACGTGAGATGGTTTTGTGGCTGGAAAATAGAAGAGAAAGGACGTGAAAAATGAGAGAGAAAAATGAAAGGGGAGAAAAAGAGATTAAATAGGGTTTATTTTCTTTTTCCTGGTTAGGTTGGGTTTAGGTTTTGGTTAAGACAATGGAAGATTTGGATTTTTAGGTCAATGTTTGGGCTTGGGCTCTATTATCGACTTTACCGTCTGCACACTTCAGGCTAGTTCTTCCAAACCCATCGCTCTAATGCGATTTCATCATTTAAGCTCCAATTCCTGCCAAAAACATAAAAACGAAAATAATTAGAATAAAATATGATATTTAAAATACAAACAAATATAAACTAGGAGATATTTTATGTAATAAGTATGTGAATATCAACGCCAAGGAAGTACGACAAATGTCAGAGGTTTGCGCCTTATACACACACGCTCGCTCAGCCTTTAACTCCGATAACCAGCCCATGGTCGTTTGCGCAATGGGGGGATGGACATCGTTAGGCCATTTCCGGCCTCAGCCAATAAGAAGTTCCTCTTGGTTGTTGTAGACTACTTCACTAAATGGGTCCAAGTCGAGCCCCTGTCCAAGATAGGCTAGAACCAAATTGAGAAGTTCCTATGGGCCTCCATCGTTGCAGGTTCGGCATCCTAAGGACACTAGTTAGTGACAACAAAACTCAATCCGAAGGCAGCAAAGTTGAAAAAATGTGTAATACCTCAGTATCAACCACCACTTTTCCTCATCGGGGCACCCGCAAGCCAACGACCACGTAGAAGTCACAAACAGAACAATCTTGGAAGCATTCAAAAGGAAACTTGACGCAACTAAGGGAAAATGGGTTTCGGCGCTACCAGGAATACTCTTGGCATACCAGACCACCAAAAGAACGCCAACTGGGGAAACACATTTTGCCTTAGCATACGGTTCAGAAGTAGAGGTCCCGGTGGAGCTTGAATTATCGACTTTCTAGACTGAGGACTTCAGGTACGCGCCGGGTTAGACCTCCTCGAAGAAAAGAGATATCAGGCCTCTGCCAGGATTGTCGCCAACCAACAAAAGACGGCTTAGTACTACAATAAGAAAGTCAAGCCACGTGAATTCAAAGTGAGGGAGTGGGTATTTATAAAGACTCAACAGAGCACTAGAGAACCAGGCGCAGGAAGTTGAACCTGAATTAGGAAGGGCGCTATAAAGTGACCAAGGTCAACGGGCCAAGTGGATGACAATGGCTTAGAAAGTGTGAGCTTAGTCAGCGCTTTAATGCCTGATCGAGGCGGCTCACCAAGGATCACTGTTCGACCACGGATAAAGATCATCAAACCCAACCAATGCTTAGTTAGTGACGACTCATTACGATAGCTTCTGGTTTGCTCGAAGCCTAGTCCGTAAATAACGGATGACGACGGTTAGAAAGTGGGAGTCTAGTCAGCGTTCTCGATGCTTAATGACGATGGCTTGTCAGGGATTACCATCCAATTACAGACAATGATCGCCGAACTCAACCAAAGCTTAGTCAGTGGCCACTAATAACGATAGCTTTTGGTCTACTCTAACGCCTAGTCTGTCGAGCGCGAATGACGATGGGTTAGAAAGTGGGAGTCTAGTCAGTGCTCACGCGGCTTGATGGCGATGGCTTGCCTGGATCTTTGCCCAATTGCGGGGAATAATCGTCGAACCTTATCATTCTAACACCTAATGTACTAAGTGCAGATCACGATGGGTTAGAAAGTGGGAGTCTATTCAGTGCTCATGCGGCTTGATGATGATGGCTTGCCAAGGATCGTTTTCCTTCTGCAGGCAATGATCGTCGAACCTTACTCTAACACCTAGTCCACCGAGTGCGGATGTCGATGGGTTAGAAAGTGGGAGTCTAGTCAGTGCTCATGCGGCTTAATGACGATGGCTTTCCAGGGATCGTTGTCTTTTTGCAGGCAATGATCACCGAACCTTATCACTCTCACACCTAGTCCGCCAAGTGCAGATGACGATGGGCTAGAAAGTGGGAGTCTAGTCATTGTTCATGCGACCTGATAATGATGGCTCGCCAGGGATCATTGTCCTTCCACACAATGATTGCCAAACCTAGCCAATGCTTAGTTGGTTTCAACGGACGACAATGGTTTCTGGCCTAACCTACGGTCAAGCCCACCATAAACAGATTAAGGTGGTCTAAAATAAATCCAAAGTGCAATGACTTCAATATCTAATATGCAAGAAACACATCAAGGATACTGACACAATAGCATGACAACACATCTAAGCTTCAGAAAGTACAAGTATGAAATACTACTTATCAAACTTTCCTTATATCATCTCACAAGAATTATAGTTGTTTTGGAGAATCCATTCCAGATACCGAAAAGTCGGATACATCAGAAGGGACTACGGGGGATAAGTGAACATCATCTGAAGATTTTCCTGAGTTGTTGGTCGGGACGCCGAATTAGAGGCTTCCATCTCGTCAAACTTCCAGTAAGCAGCCTTCTCGTAGAGCGCAAAGTCAAGCTCAAGGTCGGGGTTCTCTTCTTCGTTCAAACCTAGCAGCTCCAGCCTACCCCGGATGATATCAGGGAATTCTAAAGTCATCTGTTGATCCAGTTCATGAGCTTTGGGCTCCACTACGCTTGCCTCCACCTTGGTTAGCCTATGTGAGAGCACTGCCACAAAAGATTGATCTTCCGCCAGTTGTTGTCTCAGCGGACTCAGCACGGCCAACGCGGACCAGCACGGCCAATGTAGACGCAGTTTGAGTCTCCGTTTCATGGAAACGCCGATGCCTGTCAACAAACTCAGATTCCAAATTTTGGCGCAAGGCAGTCCATTCAGAATCGGTTCTCTGTTCAACAACTCGGGCTTGCAAATCAGCCTGAGCCTTGCCAGCCATCTCTCCCACGCGCCTCAACTGTTCACGAGTGCACCCCGACTTCACTTTAACAAACTCCAAGTTAGCCTTGGTCAGATTAAACTCGGCCTCCGAGGATTCTAGTTTTGCCTCAAGGTCAACCCGAGCAGCCCGCAACGATTTAGAGTCCGCCCCAAAACCACACTCCTCCAACTACTTGCTTAAGAAGTTTGACAGATATAACGCGTCCGAAGAATAACCAGTTTTACTACAAGCTCGCTTCCTTTTGGGCCAACCAATGGGTGGCATAGCCGCCTCTAACTCAGCCTGCTTTGAGGGGCTAGGTATCGTAAGCTTCTTCTTCTTGGAACAACTACTGCCAGCCTCCTTGGGCAATGACCTAAACAAAATAGGAGCTACGTGAAAGTGCTCGAACATTTCATTCCTCACGATATTGGCCAAAGTCATAACCTCCTCGATGGTCATCCGAGGAAGCTCATTGAATGTTCGCCTCATCGATTCCTCCTCCCGAGTGAGAATAGGAGTCACAAATTTCCCTGCATAAAATAATAAAATGACACTTCAATCTCCATAGTGGTTGGACAATAAAAGGGGAGGGGATCATAATGCTTACTGCGATCAAATTGGAAGTATCTGCCAATTGGACTCCCCTCCAGTTTAAAATAAGAAAAGCTCAAAGAAGCCAGAAAACAATACTTCTGCCAAAACTTGAAATCATCCGACAAGGAGCCCAAGCAGATCGGCCTACTCAGCCAACAAGCTTTGGGAACATTCAGTCGGGGGGGAAGTCAGCAGATGGATCACCTGCAAAGTTAACAGAATACCAACATCCTTCGCCCTGATAAGAACAACTATCAAGGTCCTAAATCCATTCAACACCATCTGAGCTAGAGGGATGCAAAGACACGCCAGGAAATGCCAAACATCTCCAGGAACTGGAAAATGAAGCTTGGATTGAAATGTGCCTTTATGCAAAGCGATAAATTTTGGCAGAGGCGTTAATGGACTTTGGGTAGCACTCAGTAGAGAAAGTTTCAAGTCTTCAGGAATCCGATACTCATTTCGGAGCTTAACCAGATTAGATTTGCGGATCCTAGTAAAAGTTATGACAGACATGAGACATCTCTTGTCCAGGGGTGAATTCGACATTGTCCACCAATGTGAGCCTTCGAATGCACTTGCAACAAGAACACAGAAGCAAAAAAGAAAAGAATAGTTCCAAAAGTACTATAGAAGTAAAGAAACTCTCCACTACAGAGACAACAACTTATATAAAGCCATGGATTCGCACCCACTTATTACAAGCAGTCACAGACTCATTTAAGGATGTCCGCCGCTCGAGACGACATTTCAGGCTCAATCATCATGACTGTATAGTTTATCAGAAGTGACTTAGTGAACCGACACGATGGCTCACTAACTCAGGGGGTGCAGCTGATGATACACCAAATCGTCCTTTAATCCACATCGTACGCATGCCATGATGATCTCATCAACAGAGAAAATCGGGCCTGATTGCCTACCAAATCTAGCAAGGCCCAGACAATAATAAACCCATATTAGCAGAATCCAAGGTTGTGTCCATGTTGCAATGCCCTATTAAGCCCACACGTCACATGGTAAAGCCGAATACCCGTAAGGCCTAATCAGACAAGTATCTGGGGGGTCTCCTAAGAAGGGTAAGCTAGCAACACATTGGTTCCGACTGGGAAACATAATCCACAGTATAAGTCGTGCATGGAAACTTCCTTGCATGGACAACACTCCAATAGGGAAACCTTTCCCACAGATCTAGGAGCACGAGTCGGGTAGGGAAACTCACCTACATAGATGACTCCTAACTAGGAAAGGATCTCCAACAAGATCTCTTTCCTTAAACTACGCCACCAAAGGCCTAGCCGAATGATAACTCTCGCATTATAAATAAGACACGGGTTTGACGAAGAAAGGTACACTACATAACATTCTATCAAACAACTTAACTACTCATCAAATTGATTCAATCAAACTAAACTTCACAGACATTCGTAAGGAGACAAATTTAAGTTTAAATACTTGCCAAAAAAAGACAGAATCTACTAAACAGACAATCTACTGAATAAGTTGGTAGATGCCTGGATGTGAAACCATGAATGCATTAGGATATCTTATGGAATCATTGTAAGAGGTGAAACTCGACCAATTAAAACAATTTGATTTCTCTGCTGATTCACCAGGCTTTTTCCCATACATGAAGTTTGAAACCTACTACTAAATTTAGAAACTGTACCATCCATTTAACAATAAGACTAAGTCATCATTACTGGAAAAAAAGGTATACGTGATGCTCCAGTAGAAATATCAAAGTCAGAAACAGTAGCAAGGCACAAACACTCAAATACGAGTGCAAAGGAAGGGTACTCATCGGCATGTTTTAGGTGGGAACCAATGAATCCACAACCTATGTCATTCATTTGCTTTATGCTCCATATACATTGCATGAACGTATAGCTAGCATGTCAGATTTATAGCATAGTTAATTACGTGTGCTCAACAACGTAATGAACTGCCAAGAAACTAAAAACACAATAATGTCAAAGGAGTACCAGTTGTGTTGGTAGAGGTGTGGTGGATGGAATCACTCGTCACAGGTTCAAACCTTGCTGACGGCATGGGGTGGGGAGGGTTAAGGGTAAAAAAAAAAAAAACTAAAAACACAATTATGTATAGATAGCATGTAGGTGTCTCAAACTCACCTATGTTTATGTGATTGCCTTTATATGCGCCAAATAACAGGGGACTATGTTTCAAAAATAGGCACTTAAGTGCTTCAGTCATATGATGGACCAAAGTTAGGACTGAGTATTAGCAACCAAAATTCCTAGTAAGTCGAGGAACTTCCCAAGTAAGGCATTTGGTTTGTACACTGTCCTCAACAATGATGAACAAAGTCCTAGAGTTGATTCATTAAAAAACTCTGTAAGGTTGATCAAGTAATTAAAAAGATATGGACCAAAAATGCATATGCTGACAGAATGGACCGAAGGCGCATATAGCCTTTTACCATGTCAAGAAGGCTACTTTTTTAGCTAGTAGTTTGTTTCAAACAATGAGAATGAATAATGTGTGAAGGATGAATATAGAAGAAGCTTTTATTCCAACAAAGAAGATTCTCAACAGACTTGGTCATCTTCTCTACCCGATGTTTTTTTCCCATTCTCTCTTCTTTTGACTAGAGATTTATATCCATATAATCAAATAGATAGCAAAATTTTCTATCATGGGTTATGCACGTTTCTCCACTGGAAAAAACTAATTAAGAATCAAATGGTTTAACATAAACCAATTAAGTTCACCAATAAAAGTTGTCTTATAATAATTTGCAGTGAAGGATCTATACTTGTCAAAACTTATTCACATAAGCACCACTCAAACAGCCACAGACTTGTCAAAACTGATTCAAATTCTACTCTATTCATCATATTACATGATGGTGTAAATTTATGTTCTCCTTGAACTTGACTTGCACATGGAACACACGTGAGTCAAATACCACCATTGTGGCGGCTGATGCCACTCCAATGCTTAAGTTAGACAAAGTTTGAGAAAGGTGTAATGTTGTAAATTGGGTTATGTAGCGTACATTTGTTCCTCAACCTTGTGCCCTGTTTATCATGCGAGAGTCCTTGTTCGGCTATGCCTTAGGCAGCATAGTTTAGGGAAAGATATTTGTTTCGAGACTCTTTCCTTGTTGAGAGTCGTCCATGTAAGAGAGTTTTCATACACGACTTGTACTCTGATATCTGTTGGGGATTCTCCCATCGCGGAATGTTGTCCATACAAGAGAGTTTCCATACACGACTTACACTCTGGTATTTGTTTCCTAGTATTTCTTGGACTTCGATGAGTCCGTCTGAAATCTCGGTTGTAACTGAGGCTTTTTTGGCCAGTGCATCAACCATTTCATTGTCATCTCCGGGACACTATAGGAGCTCTAATCTTTTGAATCCGCTCATAGTGTTGATCACTTTTTCGCAGTAAGCCAACATTTTAAGATCTTTGTTGCTGAACTCCCCTTTGACCTGGTTGACTACTAGGTGGGAGTCGCAGTACGCGGTCAATTCATCCATTCTGATCCCCTTTGAGAGCTTTAGACTGAACAAAAGGGTCTCGTATTCTGCTTCGTTGTTTGAAGCGAGGAAGCTTAACTTGACAGTTTTTTCCAGAGTCATCTTGCCTGGCGAGCGGAGAATAACTCCAACTCTGCTTCCATTTACTGTGGATGATCCATCACAGCGTAGGATCCACTCTCGGTCGTCTGAACTCTATTTTTGGTCGTCTGACTCCTATTCCCCACTGCCGGTAAGCTCGACGATGAAGTCTGCCAACGCTTGAGCTTTGATGGTTGTTCTTGGGGCGGAGTTGATATCAAACTGCCCTAGTTCAACTCACCATTTAACCATCCTACCTAATAATTCATGTTTGTACAGTACCATGCGGCGTGGATGTTTGGTCAAGACCGTTATAGAGTGGGCCTAGAAGTAGGGCCGCAGCTTCCTGGAGGAGATGACCAATGCCAGAGCTAACTTCTCTAGGCTTGGGTAGTTTGCCTCCGCTTCCACAAAGGTTTTGCTGGCGTAGTACACTGGTATTTGTATTCCTTTATCGTTTCGCACAAGAGCTGAACTGACAGCATGCTTTGAGACAAATAGATACAAGTAAAGTGTCTCTCCTGGCACTAGTTTTGAAAGTAACTCCGTACTTCCCATCTATGCTTTCAGGCTCTGAAAGGCTCGCTCGCACTCTTCATCCCATTTGAAACCTTTGCTTCCTTTTAGAATTTTGAAAAAAATGGTGGCATTTGTCAGATGATCTAGAAATAAACTTGTTGAATGCTACCACCCTCCCAGTTAGGCTCTGAACTTTCCTAATTGTGGTTGGAGACTTCATATCGAGAAAAACTTGAATCTGCTTCGAATCGGTTTCTATCTCTCTTTGGTTCACTATGTAACCTAGGAATTTTGCTTACTCAACCCCGAATGTGCATTTATTGGATTGAGCTTCATCTGATACTTGCAGAGCTGATAGATTGCTTTGGCAAGATTGGTGATGTGATCTAGACTGCAGAGGCTTTCGACCAGCATGTCGTCTATATAAACCTCCATGGACTTGCCGATTTGCTCATTGAACAACTGGTTCACCAGTCGTTGATAAGTTGATCCTGCATTCTTTAAATCGAATGACGTCACCCCATAACACTATATCCCTCTTTAAATTATGAATGAGGTCTTCTCTGGGTCTAGAGGTGCATCTATATCTGATTATATATGAAATAGGCGTCCATGAAGCTCAGAAGGTTGTGTCGGGATGTGGCGTCTGCGATCTGGTCAATGCGGGGAAGTGGAAAATTGTCTTTCGGACAAGCCTTGTTCAGTCTGTAAATCCATGCAGACTCTCCATTTCCTAATTCTTCTTTATTACTAGGACGATATTTGCAGCCAGTCTAGGTACAGTGCCTCCTTAATCAGCCAGTTTTGGGCCATAAGTCTCTTATTCTGCCTGATTGTTTCTTCCAGTCGATGTGTGATTATGGAGGGGTCAATCCCCACCATGTCCTGCATCGTCCAGGAGAAGATATCCTGATTCTGCAACAACAACTTTATTAGTCGTTTCGCTAACTCTTTGGTCAGACGGGAACCTATCTAGACGGCTCTGTTATTATTGGGCTGTCTAGGTAGACCATGATCGATTCCTCCTCCAGCTAGCGACATTAGGTCTTCCCCTCGGACTAATTGGAGTCTCATCATCTGAGTGAGAAGAATTTTCTTCTTTCTCTGGACCCAGGCTCTAAGATGTCTTAGTCGCGGGCTCAGACTGTGATTGCTAGCTGTCAAGCTACTTCAGTGTCGTGTAGTGGCAGTCTCTTGTTGACGGCTGGTCTCCTCGAATGGTGCCTACTATCTAATTGGCAGGGTATTTGATGCATTGGTGCAAAGTAAAAACCATCACTTCCATCTAATGGAGCTAAGGTTTTCCAGGATGATGTTGTAGGTGGATGGGGCATCAACCACCATGAACTTCTGAAACAGAAGTTGTGGTTCTCCCGCTACTATCGTTAGTCTGATCTTCCCGACAGGGAAGCACTTCTCCCCATTGAACCCTATCATGGGGTGACTGGTGGGCATCAGGTTATTTTTCTTTAGCTGCATGTTGCAGAACGCGTTGAGGAATAGAACATTCAAGGAGCTTTCGGTGTCTACCAAGGATCTTTTCACTTCCCACTTCGCTATGAGGACTGAAATAACCAAGGTGTCATTATAACGAGCGTGTTGCACTTGTTGGTCTTTGTAGGTGGAATGAGTCTGCATCTCGCGGAGCGTCCTCTTTTGGGACCTGTTGGATTGCTCAGCTTCCGAGCACACTCCATGCAGAACATATATAATGTTTGTTGCCTTTTCTTCAATTTTTAAGTACTTCTTCTCTTTCCTTCGCCAAGTTTTGTCTCTTATCTGGGCTCAGGAATTCTTTGAGTTTCCCCCTCTTGATCCAGTACTCAATCTCGCTCCTGAGATTTCTACAGTCTTAGGTATCATGGTTGTTGTCCTTGTGAAAGGAACAATACTTGCCATTGTCTCGCCAAAGGGATCTCCCCGGAGCTTGGCAGGCCATTTCACTTCTCCCCAATTCTTAACGACATTGAGGACATCGGAAAGGCTGGAGTTGAGGAGAGTAAAGGATTGGGATCCGACGAAGTTGGAGGCTTTATCTTGCCTTGTGCGGCTAGAGTCTGGCTTGTTGTTACTCCGCTTCCTTTTACTTTTGTCATTTTCGTTTTGTTTTTTTTCCTCCTTTTTATCTCTGGGTTTGAGGGATATTTCTTGTCAATTTCTCCTTCATTTCTGGTGGCCAACATCTCCTTAAGGGTGATGTATTTCTTAGTGCTCTTCAGCAAGTCCGCCATGTCAGTCGGAGGCTTCAAATTGAGGAAGTTGTAGAATTGGCCCCTCTTCAGACCCCAGGTGATGGTTGTGACTGAGGTGTCATCGTTGTATCCATCATGAGAGTTAACTCATCATTGAAACGGGTTACATACTCCCTCAGTGTTTCGTTTGGTTTCTGCTTGAAGTTGAGCAGATAATGCGATCCTTTCTGATCCGTTGACTATCGACAAAGCGGGTGATAAACGTTTTAGCCAGCATCCAAAACAAATCAATAGACTTCGGTGGGAGATTGTGGAACCAAATGAGCGAGCATCTCCACCACTTGCACGATTTGCTGCACTTGGGCTGTCTATCGATCCACCCTAGAGTCTGTCATGGCTACTGCTAGCACGGGGGCCTAGGGTTGTTCTCCTTGCGAGGTCAGTACCACCAGAGCTGGCAATACCGCGTCGGTTCGAGCGTTTGAGGGCTCGACGATATCTCCATTATTATGAGATCTCGTGGTTACCATCTTTCTGAACTGTTATGAAGGGGTGTTATCACTGTTTTCTTAGTAACTTTGTCATTCCCCATGGACAGCGCCAAACCGATGGTGTTAGTTTCAGTTCTCCTTGACCTTGACCTGCACAAAGAACACACGTGAGCCAAAGACCACTATTGTGGCGGTGACACTTTGATGCTTAAGTCAGACAAGGTTTGATAAACGTGTAATGTTGTAAATTGGGTTCTGTAGCATACTTTTGTTCCTCAACCTTGTGCCCTATTTGTCATGCGAGAGTCCTTGTTTGGCTATGCCTTAGGCGGCGTAGTTTAGGGAAATAAATTTGTTTCGAGATCCTTTCCTTGTTGAGAGTCGTCCATGTAAGAAAGTTTCAATACACGACTTGTACTCTGATATCTATTGGAGATTCTTCCCTTGCGGAGTGTTGTCCATGCAGGAGAGTTTCTATACACGACTTATACTCGGGTATTTGTTTCCTAGTAGAAGTCAATGTGTTGTTGGCAGCCTATTAGGTCAAACCCCTAGATACTTGCTTTATTAGGTCTTACAGGTACTGGCTTGACCGTATGACTTATGGGCTTAATAACCGTTGATTGGGTCCAACCTCCTGGAACCTGCCTCAGTGGGCTTTAATTTGTGTTATCTAGGCTTTGCCAGATTTGGCACTTTTTAGGCTCGCTTTACTCTGTTGATAAAATCATCATGACATGAGTACAGTATAGATTACTGGCCGGTTCGGTGTGTCATCACTATATATGCAGAATTATTTGGTATTGTTGCAGCTATAGAGTAAACTTGATCAAAGCATGCATGCTAGGACTATTCAGATCTGAACTTTGCAAAAGAAATTTGTTCAATATTTACCTTTGCTTCAAATCAGGAAGATAAGAATAACTCCCAAATTTTGCTCCTGTAGAAGTTGAAGCTAGAAAGCCTAGATATGAAGCTACAAAAACATAACACCAAAAGATAAATCTTCCTCTTTCACTCACAAAGGAAGAAACTGTGTAAAACAAAAATTTCGACCAATCAACATATATTACTACTAATCTAAGGAATAGGTCCCCAACATTAAATAATTAAATGGAACAATAAAATCAACCTTGTTAGCCCTAAACTTCCCTAAAAATCCAAAAATATGAAACACTATAAAACCACAAAGTTCTATTTTTGGCCCTACTAAATAACACCACCACTTTTACTAATGGACACCACCAACCCATTTTTTTGTTTTTTAATCTACTAAAGGACACCGCCACTATATAATAAAAATGAATTTTTTTCCTCCCAAATCCAGCGACTCCTCCTATCCCAATCGCACGAACTGACCCCTATCCCACCATTTTCTCCTTTTAATCTCGTCGAATTCAGGACCGTCGGCCACCGTCTTGAACCTCCATTTCCCTTTCTTACTCATCTTCATCCTCCCTCTCGCCTCTCTACTGCTTATTTTGCTCCCTCTCTCGAGAAAATACCTCTTCCCCCTCCTTCATTTTCCATCAAAGTTGTATTCCATTCCAAGCTCGCCGGACGACCCCAACACTGGCTTCTCTCCCTCTCTTTTACATCTTGTTGTCTTGTCTCTCTATTCATCTTCCTTTGTTAGGGTTTTGGTAAATTTTGTATATAAAATGGATGAGTTCAGTGAAATGAGGTTGGTAGGCTTCAAGATGATATTGCTGCAGTTGAGAGTCAGCATTGCTTTCCATTTATAGGTGTCAACAAAAAAGATGAGCATTTTCAAAATGAAGAACGACCTACTCCACTCGAGGTACACTCTCAACTTGAGATGAGCTTGCATGAGTATTTTTATTTTTGTTGTCATATTATAATATCATGTTTAATTTACTTTTTGGTTAATTTGAAACAACTTTGTTATTTTTAGGGTTAGTTGTTAATATTTGAATCCTAAAATTTACTTATTTGTAGGGTCAGTTTGATCGTTGTTGTTGTTGTTGATTGTTGGTATTCTGTGCACAGAATTCCATCATCCATCTCATAGATTTCGTACATTGTCATAATCTAGACGACCCGAATGCACTTAAAACATATTTGGAAGAAATGAACCTTCTAGAGGTAAACTTTGTCCTTAATGATTTTATTCATTACCTTAATATATGATTAGAATAACAAATATTTTTATTTACTTAATGTAGAAGGATGATGATGCTGAAGCCAATAATGAACAAGCACTAAAAGAAGTAGTTGATGATGGCTACTTGTTTATGACGAAATAGGTAAGGTTAACTCTCGTAAGCATTACATTATTTAATTTTGTTTCACAAGTTGATTGATTAGTGTTCCTAACGTTAGTATGCATTATTTTTTTGTAGGTATTCACATCCAAGTCATCCTTAATAGCTTAGTGTCAAGGTATTGGCAGGGAGAATAACATTGTTCTGATTATCACAAAGTCGAAACCTGTTGATAGCAGACGCAAGGAAGGCTCCACTTGGGATGTGAGGGGGAGGGGTGATGAAGAATGTTCAAAAGCAAAAAATGGAGGTTGGTCGGTCGACAAGTTCAAAGAAGTATGGGTTCCCATTCAAGTTGAAAGGGGTACCACAAGGTAATGATCGTTGGAAGCTGCAAATAATCATCCACGATCAAAATCTCTTTTTGGCCATTCTTTTGTTGGGAGACTGAATGAAGTTGAGATGGCTGATTTGCATAACATGTCCACATCTGGTGTAGCCCCTTGGTACATATTGTCTGGTTTGAAGGAGATTTTAACGTGTCATATTTGAAGATTGTTTACAATGCCATTTCGCAGCTATAGAAATACCAACTTAAAGGCATGACAGCTTTGCAAGACACAATGCACTTGTTGAATGAGAATTGTTACATTGAGTGGCATACAATAGATGATCAAAACAATCACAAATATTTTCTGGTGTCATCCCGAGTCAATTCTACTGGCTAAGTGTTTCCCAACGGTGATGCTAATGGACTGCGTCTACAAAACCAATCGCTATAGGATGTCGCTTTTTGAGGTTGTAGGTGTGACGTCAACCGACATGACTTTCAATATTGGTTGTTGGTTTATTTCGTCTGAAACTAAACAATCATACACTTCGTCATTTGAAAAGCTATTGGGAGTGTTTGAGTCAGATAAATTGCCAAAGGTGTTTCTCACAAACAGAAAGCTTGAGTTGATCAAAGCCATTGAGCGAGTCTTTCTAGAAGCAAGGAGGTTGTTGTGCCGATGGCACATAAATACAAATGTGGAAAAGAATTGCAAAAAAAGAATTTGAGGATAATGAAGGATGACATGAGTTTATTGAATCTTTCTCAAACTTGAATAGATTAGCTACAGAGCAAGAATGGAACAAAGGCATTATTGAGTTCGAGAGAAGATGGACATCACATCCCAAGTGTTTGGACTATCTGCGGACTGTTTGGTATCCACATAAGGAGTTATTTGTGAATGCATGGACCAAAATTTCATGCATTTTGGCCAACAGACAACTTGTCGCTTTGAAGGCACACACTCTAGGTTGAAGAAGATGTTGGAGAATTCCCAATGGACATTTTATAATGTATAGAGGAAAATGCATAATATGATCCAAGGCCAACTTGTAGAGATTGAAGCATCCTTTAGAAAAAGTCTCACGAAGGTCAAGAAAGAGGTTGGAAAACTTCATGGGTCTGTGTCTTATAAGGCTCTTGACTTGGTGCTATTTGAAATTGGTAGGTCCAATGTTGAATTTGTGGGCGCCGACCAAGACAAGTGTCGATGTGTGCTAAGAACCACTCATGGGTTGCCTTGTGCTCATGAAATGGCCAAATATTTCACTCCTAATGATCAAATTCCACTATCTATGTTACACAAACACTGGATGCAACTTGGCAAAATACCTAATCGTGCAACTGCGGAAGTGATTATAGATCCAGTGGTAGACGCCGTCAAGCAAATTTTATTTGAATCCACTCCTGATCAGCAATTGGTGTTGAAGAGGAAACTGCTAGATTTGAGCTGCCCTGATTCATGTATCATGATTGAACCAACTGAACCTATAAAGGACAAAGGGAGACCTAAAAAGATGAAGTTATCTAAGCATGAGAAGCCCACCAAAAGGGATCCCTCTGGTAATGAGTATGCGAAGACACAAGAGGAGCTTAAAAGTCAAACTAGTGTTTCTAAGCCAAGACAGAAGGCGTCGAAGTGGAAAACTACGTTTATATTGAGAACATTCAGAATGTACTCTCTGATGGCAATTGTGGATTCAGATGCATTGGCAACTTCTTAGGTTACGACGAGAAGATTGGTTGGAAGTAAGTGAGACATGAGCTACTATTGGAGCTGGAAGGTAACCATGAATTTTGGGTTCGAATGTGGAATGACGGAGGGGTGAAGTTTGTGAAAGATGATTTGACAATTCCCGAAGGCATTGTACGCATTGGCGATGAAAAATGGTTGATTCAACCGGACATGTTAGAGTTGGCGGCCAACCGTTATAGTTGTGTCTTTGTGTGTTATGGGAATCAGAGCAGTACATGTTTTCCGTATATTATGTTGCCGTCAAACTTGAACAAAGTATGGGTAAATTTCATGGTACACCTTCCACAGAGTAGACACTTCGTCTTGCTTCATGATAGGGTCATAAATAGGCTATTTTTAGTACCATATTTCTATATATATTTTTAGCTATTACTTGTTAATTATGGTACTAATTGCTATTTTCATGTTTGTGTAGGGTCCCAATTACAATATTTTAAAATAGAAGCAAATTGGCAATTTAGAAATACTAATTGCACAAGGAAACAAGGAACCCACACCAACAAGGAAACCACAGAAAGAAGAAAACAAGAATAAAAAGGGGACGATACCTGGCTTTGAGAGATCATCCATCCACAGCCTCCACAACAAGCCCTAACCCTCGTTACAGCCGCAATTCCTCCCTGTTTCGCACCCATCCAGCAATAGCATTCATCCACCGCCTCCATCACACCCATCGTCACCTCGCCAAACCCTAGCCGTCGTCATCCAGAATCCATCCACACCCTGCCATCACAACCACAGCTCATCAATCGTCCTCATCCACAGCCGCCATCTTCCTGAACCCATCATCACCCATCCTCACCGTCTTCATCTCTCTCTCGCCTGACTCCCTTTCGCCATCACCATCAGAACCTCCTCGCACGGAAACCCTCGTCTCAGTCCTCTCTCTCTCGCTGTCCCTGATTGTCGCCACCCATCGCCAAACCCTAGCCACCATCTCAGTCCCTCGTCCTTCCCTCTTCGTCCCTTCTTCACGTTCTCAGCCAAAGTCACCCGATCGCCATCCCCCTCACTCTTTCGTTGTCCCTCGTCATCCCCTTCTCACCAGAGCATATCGCGAAGAGGAAAGAGCAGAGAGACTGGTGAAGCAGATCGCAAAGGATCAATTTGCGTGAGGAAGGCGAAGGAAGAGATATCGCGCTATTTGCACCCCAATTTCCACTTAGTACCACCACGCCCAGGCGACAACGTTCTTTCTAATCTCTTTATCTTATTTTTAGTTTGATATTAATTATGTATTGCTATTCAAACATAATTAATATGTCTAGCTAAACTCCTCTTAGTTAGGGGTGGATTCGAAGCCCCGAACATGTGCTTTATAAATTAATTGAATTTAATCTTCCTTGCTATTAGTGATTGTGTTTTGCTTAAATGCTTTATAGAGAACTTTTCTTTGTATGTTTGTTAAGGTGACCAACTTAGTAAACATGCTAGGATCTGGGGCTAGAGTATAAGAGAGTTTCACCTAATTGTTATGATTATGTACTCACAAGTAGTAAATACCAAGGAACGTTGGTAAGGTTAAGTAGAAACCTAGGCAAGAACAAGATGTTGATCATACTTGTAATTGCCTAGTCATTGTTCATATTTTACACAAAACTTAATGATCTTAGATTGTTGTCTAACTTGCGATTCCTGTTTAGATAGCATGATAAGAATAGTTTGAAAGCGACACTTAGTTTAATTCAACGAACTTGGGAAAATAATAAGATTAATGCAGTGCGGTCACGGTTAGTCTTGAGTATTGTCTCTCACGAGTTAGCGAGTGATTATTGAAGATTGATTTATAAGCATATGTTTGGTGTGTGGAGATAAACCCTTAGCTAATTTCTCATCTTTGCCATCCCTTTAGTTTTATTATTTTTATAGTAATTTTCGTAGTTATTTTCATAGTTTAATTTAGAAAATCATATCCCATTTTATTTAATTAATTAGGTTGTTAGTTGTCTTTTAGTTATTATTAGTGTAATTGACAAGCCCTCTAATCCCCAGTCTAGAACGATCCCTACTTATTCTATACTACAATCACAAAGCAGAGTATTAAGTTGTGTGCTACTAAAATAGCACATCACTTCATATGACACCAAGACCACCACTGCCTCGGACAGTACCGGCTTGGCCTTAACACATATTCCCAGAAGCATCCTCATGGAAGACTTCATTCGATGGCCAACTGCAGATAGGTGAGGTGATGGTTAACAAATACAATCAAAAGCAAAGAAGAAGTCGAAAGTGTTGTATGTACATTTGTAAATGACATTTTGTATACATACGACAATCAAATTGTAAGAGAAGTAAATTTTTTGGTAGTCTTGACTTGTATCATTTTTATCATCAAATATCAACAAATTATATTTTACGATTCATAAAGATTTGTATTGGTTTTGTATTTTATGGATGAGTAGTTTTATGGATGTTTTATATCATGCTAATGGGTAAAAGTAATTGTATAGTAACATAAACATGAACATGAAATTCAGGCTGCAAAATGGAAGGCTAAAAATTCAGACTGCAAAATATTCTGCTGTCAAAAACATTTCGAACACCAATCGCACGAGCCGCTACGAATATGCCAAACATATTTTCAGCAACCACTGTGGTTAGAGTAAACTCAATCACAGACTAAATTGCAATTCAGTCCTAAAAATAGTTAACATGGACTGACATCAAACGCAACGGTTCATGCGAAGACTATAAAAAGGATCGCAGCGGTCACTGCGAGGATATCAATCCCATTCGCAGTGACCGCTGCATTTGGACAGAAAACAGACTCTGTCCAATTTTTTGGATTTTTTTCAATTCTTATGGGTTTTATACACTATTAGCATAATTGATTTATTGCAAAACCTCATTTTTTTTACCTTCTCAAGTTGAGGTGTTCAAAAGTGGGGTTTAGCAATGAATCAAATATGCCAATAGTGTATCAAACCCATAGGAATTGAAACAATGAAAAAAAAAAAAAAAAAAAAACTCAAATTCAAAAAAATGAAAAAGGTAACGGTGTTTATTTTTTGTCAAAACACAGCGGTCATTGCAAATGGGACATACATCCTCGCAATGACCGGTGCGTTTGGATAGAAAACAGACTCTGTCCATTTTTTCATTTTTTTTAAATGAGTCTTTTTTGGATTTTTTTTTTCAATTCCTATGGGTTTGATACACTATTGACATATTTGATTTATTGCTAAACCTCATTTTTGAACACCCCAACTTGAGAAGGTCAAAAGTGGGGTTTATCAATAAATCAAATATGTCAATAGTGTATCAAAGACATAAGAATTGAAAAAAAATGAAAAATAGTGACCGCTGTGTGTTGGAAAGAAAACATACTCTGTCCATTTTTTCATTTTTTTTGAAATTGAGTCTTTTTTGGGTTTTTTCGATTCCTATGGGTTTGATACACTATTGACATTTGATTTATTGCTAAACCGGCCTTTTGAATACCCCAACTTGAGAAGGTCAAAAGTGGAGTTTAGCAAAAAATCAAATATGTCAATAGTGTATCAAACCCATAGGAATTGAAAAAAAAAATCTAAAAAAGACTCAATTTCAAAAAATGAAAATATGGACAGAGTCTATTTTTTGTCCAAACACCGCGGTCGCTACGAATGGGACAGACATCCTCGTATTGACCGCTTGGATTCCGCATAAAGGTCCCAAATAACCTGACAATACAAATATGAACTTATTAAATTAACTGAGATAACTTAAATGACTAACTTTTACTTCTTCAGGAGACATGTCATCAAAACTTTCCGTAAGAGTACAAATTTCTTCACTCGCGACCCCGTTAAGTTGGGGACAATCCCATTAGCTATGGTGGGGAGGCGATCCTTGCACAAGGCTCGAGTCGTACCCCAAAGGATAACTTGATCGTATATCTAACACTACAAAATAATTAAACATATCAATATAAAAAATCAATATCTGAAACACTAAAAAGATAATTAAATGAACAATTAACCCGAAAATTGTACTGCTAAAAACGACAGATATCCAAATATTTGTTTGGTACCCGCTCTGCTACACAACCAAGTTGATGATACAAAAATGCCAAAGTACTAACTCCCCATGCGTACTTCCCAATATCATCCACCTTCACCAGCAACTTTAAATATTCGATGCACAGCTTGGTTCAAGTCAGCGAAAATTGTCATGCCTAAAAGAAATAACAAGTAACCTCATGCAACTTGTTGTTTCATGTGAAGAGAATCACTTGTGCTCACTTTCCCACAATAGTGATCCTTAATAAATTTCATCTCCACAAAACTTTGATACTTCTAGACATGCTTTTGTACTTCGCTCTTTTGAATCCCCAAACCATTCACCAAAAGTTGAACACACTCCTCTGCCTTAATTTAAGTTTTCTTCACCATAACCGGCTTACTAACAATCGGCAAATGAGTGATACGATAGACATCATTGATGGTGATGTTCATTTCTCCAAAAAGAAGGTGAAAGTGTTGGTCTCAGGTTGCTAACGCTAGATGAAAGCACAAATTTTGTACTGATGCCGACACTTCAACTCCGTTCGTTCCTACACAATAAGAAAAACTACTCAATCTCCAATAATGTAAATAATTTTGTTTGTATATTGAAAATAACTTTAAAATATTATAAATACCTTCTGAACAGCCCAATTGGAGTGAGCAACATGGCCATCATAATCATCTAATATGGATGCATTATTGGGATCACCAAGTTAAGAAACTTTGCCAGATTCTGAATCTTCATAAGGACGGGAAGAGTGTGCGAAGTTCAAACGTTGGGAGAGGGAGAAACCGTTTCGATGTGGGAGAGAAAGGGAATTTTTTTTTTTCTGAGGGACTTATATTGGTGGTGTTCTTCAGTAGGTGGTGGTTTCCTTCAGAACGGTGGTGGCGCTCTTCAAAAAGTAGGGTGTTGTGGTGTCCATCAGTAGAAGTGGTGGTGTTATTTAGTAGTAGATTTTTTTAAACCCCTTACACAAAATTCACCAATAACCATGGTGTTTACCTGAAACTACCAAACACCCAAACCCCATTGTAAAGAATTTGGAATAAAAAAAACCAAATACCCCATATTTAAAATGTTAACAAAATCTCATTTTTCTGACCACAAACATTACAAAATCTACCAGAACTAGAACCCCAAAAAAGTAGAGATAAGACCTATGATGAAAACTCATTGTAAATCAACAAATATGGAAGAACCCGACAACATTCAAGTTGGAAAAAAAAATCAAACCAAAAGCTTAAAAAAAATCCAAATCAGATATGAACAAATAGTCGGGCATACCTTAAAAGCTATCAGAAATCTTCCATGAGTTCCGTGAGACAAATTTGAAGCCGAAAGAAGAAGAAGATATGAAAACAGAACAGGGGAATTTAATAACAAAAAAAAGAAGACGGAGTTCTGCATGTGTAATTAGATTTGCTCTTAACTAGTACAGATAGAAAAATAGAGAGGGAAGAAGATGAGAGAGGTACCTGGTAGAGAAGAAAGCTTTGAATGGAGGAGAGATTTGCTTCAAGCCTTCAATGATGTGAAGACAGAGGAGAGAGAGGAGAGAGCTTTGAGATCGATCTGCTTCAAGGAAAGGCGATGTGAAGAGCAAGGTGAGGGAGGAGAGAATTTTAGTCTCGCCGAAATTTTCCTAGGTGTGGCACGTACAAGCATCTCATGCCCATGAATAAAACCCTAAACAAACACCTAAAATCCTGACAAACACCTAAATCCTATTTCAAGTGGGAATGAGATTCCTATTCCCATGGAATGGGTGCAACCAAACACACCCTAAGTTCATAATATTATACATGTAAGTGTGGTTAGGCTTTGTTCGACGACACTCAAACTATAAGGTTCAGGGTTTTCTTTTTTGCCCCCTTGAATTGAAATGTACGGAATGCAATTTTAAAAGAAGTTTCTCTTGTGATAGTACAACAATTAAAAAAATGCAACATCATTTGATTATCATAGTGTGCACCATAAAATTAATTTAAGGAGTGGTGATTCAACGAGGTTAACCTCACGACCACTCGGTGAGGGCACACCTTTCAACCATCGAATTAAATAAATTTAGATGAAGTTGATAATCATATAAAAATATGACAAGATTTAGTTTCCTAGAATGACACCAACTCCTTAGTTTAAGGTATTTAACAAAACTACATTCCCTCTTCTTCTTCTTCTTTCGTAAAATCAAATGGTCTCCCATTATTTATTTCTTTATTAAAAAAATCTAATTAATAATAGTACTTTTTTTTTTACCTTATTTTAATGGATTTTGTGAAAAACCTTTAATCATTGAATTTTAAGGTTTTCTTGGAGATCACTGAATTTAAAGTTTGTAGACTTTGGATATGATTTGAAGATAATGCAACCATGATATCAACTACCAAAGTTGAGAACATTGCAGAAGTTAAAGGTTTTTTAAAGTCGAAATTGTAGTTTTGATGGTCATTGAAAAGATGTCCAAAAGGATATGGGCATGAATTATCCTCCAGGGAGCTTGTTCATACCCTTGCGCCAAGAGGTATTAGGGGATGGTTGCCGAATATTATGAACAATAAATTGCAAAATAATTTCATTTTATTTTTTCTTTCATTGCTTCATTGAACCCATTTATGTGATCAAAGAAGAAGAAAGAAGAGGGCTGGGCAAAAACCGATTTAAATTCGGTTAACCAATCGAATCGGTTTTTAAATTCGGTTCGGTAACCGAACCGAAATATGAGTAGAAAGAAAATAATTTAAACCGAACCGAACCGATTACAAACGGTTCGAAATCGGTTTACGGTTTTGAACCGACCGATTTATAACCGAACCGACCGATTAATTAGATATATATAAATAACTAAATAATAGGTAGGTGTCAATACCTGATTAGTGCAACAAATGCACTATAGTACACCCTGTTGCACTGAATCGCCCACCTCTCTCAAAGTTTTCAATTTTGGGCTAAAAATTGGGTCTGTAAAAAAATTGGGCTGAAAGTCTTTTAAGTGCTTGAGCCCGAAATTTCAACTCAACCGAACCGATCCAAAATTCGGTTCAACCGAATTCATCGGTTTACAAATACAGAATTCGGTTTCGGTTTGGGTTTTGGGCAAACCGAATGAAATCGGTTCGAAATCGGTTTGGAGCTCAAAACCGAACCTAACCGACATTGCCCACCCGTAGAAGAGAGTAATGGAGTTTCTATATACGAAGAATTTGTTCCAGCAATTGAATCTATATATTTGAAAATTGAAATTTTCATTTTTTTTTTGTTTGTCAACTTCATCTAGATCTATTTAATCCAATGGTTGGAAGGTGTTCCCTCACCGAATGGTCGTGAGGTTAACGTTATTGAATCACTTGTGAGGTTAACCTCATTGAATCACCACTCTTTTTAAGGAGAACAACTATTAAGATTGCAGTTTGATCCTGGGTGGTAGTCTCAGTATAATTCTTCAAGACTTACCTTAGATTATGGTCATACTCTTGGATTGGCTATTCTAGTTTTTGGCTTTCCTTATCTTTGTGGTGGCAACAACCATTTCATCAATTTGAACTCTCAAGGCTGCAAATTTGCCATTTTTGCCTGAGCCCAAATTGACATTTTGGGGACTTTTGCAAGCCCAAGCTTGGACTAATTTGAACTGTTAAGTTGCGTTGGGCTCAAGTGCAACCATCAGCCCGTCTGAAAAACTCAAACACAAAACAAACATGATACTCATGGAAGTAAGCTAATGTTTGCTTATTACTCTGAACATGCCTAAAATCAGCACAATGAATGAGTTTATTGGAAAATTCGGCGATATTTTTGCATTGGTAAATCTTTACTTGTAGAAAAGGATTTCAGGGATTAGATCCAAATTCCTTTTACAAATTAAAAATGGCACTAAAGCTTCCTCAAAATCCAGGGATGAAGAAGACATTGTTCTTATAAAAAAGTGTGCAAATTCTCTCTATATCCAACAAGGAATGCCAACATGTATATAATCGAGATAGAAACATTAGCATGAAAACAAATAATTTTTTTTTGGCGTTATTGTTGGACAATTGGAAGAAATGACCTGCAAGACACTTGTAACCAAACATTTAAACTTGCAAGATTCACTCAAATGAAACTGATATATATATGGAATGGAGACCCACTCACCCATGGCACCACTTTTTTTTTTTTTTTTTTGTGTGTATCGTTGAAACATCTCTCTTTATGGCCGCAAACATCAACATCCATTGTGTACGTACACTTGTATAATTAGGCCTCCCAGATCATTGAGGTTGGTTTTGGATTACTATGCTGCATATAACTTATTTGGGAATTTTAGCTTCTATTCTTTGAGTTCATTCACTCCATATGTCTATTGCATTAGCTCGTCTCAAACTTAAATTCATATAGGTTATATAACATGTGAATCCAATTTAGGATTGGCCCAACCCCAATGGTAACATGAGCATTAATTAAGCTTAAAAAAGTGCCAAAACAGAGACGAAACTATTTAGCATATGGGGTATCTCCACCGAAATAATAACTAACCAAAACTTTTTCCTAGTAATGGTTTAAATACATAAGAAACTCAAATGAGATTGGCTTTGGGGCATCGACTGAAATATCATTGAAGATGCTCTAACAAATACCATTTTTGCGATTGCTTGGTTAGAATACCACCCTTTGTTAGTTTGTTTACTAAGAATATTTGGCTAGATTCTTTAAACCAAAATAAGTATTTTAAGGAGAATAGTAGGAAAATGCAACAATTATAATTCCAAAAAATTAAGCTCAATTTATCAAATTCTTTGTCTGGAACATATAATAAATATATAGTAGCATCCATGTAAGAGGACTCAAATAATACTCCCAAGTATTTGGAAGAAGGTGAAACTCAGTTGAAGTGGTGGTGGAGAAGTAGAAGGAGAAAATCACTGGAATTTGGAATAAAGTATAGTGCTGGAGCGGAATACATACATACAATAACCTACGGCTTAATGACTTGTGAGAGAACCGAACCAAAGCGATAACCACAAGGAACAGTTGGCAGATTCCTTGACTGTGTATGTGGAGATTCATAGGGATTTCAACCCACAAATATAACTTAACTAAGATATGGCTTAAATTACTATAAAGTCCTTTATTGTTCTGAATTTTACATAAATCGATTTTTTTTGTAATGATACTAACATAATTCATCAATAGTCATTTGTTTCCAAAACCACAGATACAATTCTTTTGCTTACAAAGAAGATGTTTATGAGCTTCATATTGCAATTTGAAGTCGTCAAAGTGACTTTGGTTGTGTAGGGGCAGTGACGGAGTTAGGATTTTTGTTGAAGGGAGCGGAGTGATGTATCATAGTTAATTAATAATAATATAATAATTAATTACTTTTAATATAATTTTTTTAATATTTTGAACAATACATAAATAACTATATAAAACACCAATTGCTAAACAAAAATTTCATCTAACCTATGGGGGAAGAAAATCGATCTAACAAGTTACATTGTAGGAGCACAAAAGATAAGTATATGGGGGATAAATCAAATTGGAATATAAAGTTAATAGGCAAAAATTAATTTCAAATGTAAAACTATATGTTTACAAAAAATTGGGTTATTTGCGATTTTTTCTCTGTCAAAAATAGTTAATTAGAGGTTGCCTCCAACATTAATCACTATTGCAGTCTCCCCTAGGACTAGCAGTCAACGTATGTTGACTATCAAAAGGCTCACGTTGATTACTAAAATGCCCTTCAAACAGTAACCCATAGATGAACCTTGAGATACAAACATATATCTCGAGGAAAAAACTAATGGGCTAAATTTTTCATATATCTCCAAAAAATCCAATGAATAAAATAAAAAACTAATATAAGAATTAATCTCGAGAAAATACTTGAAAAAAACATTCTTCTT
Organism: Berberis vulgaris; assembly: GCA_963556465.1. Lineage (NCBI taxonomy): Eukaryota > Viridiplantae > Streptophyta > Magnoliopsida > Ranunculales > Berberidaceae > Berberis > Berberis vulgaris. The sequence continues at coordinate 24,487,930 of OY747126.1, forward strand.
CAAAGCAGAAAAGAAAGGTTGGAGTTGCTAGTGGATGGTAGCGATGGTGGAAAAGAGAAATAAATCAAGTAGAGAGGAAGAAGGGGGAAAAGATAAGGAGGCAAAACGGTCGTCGGTCTCGTAGTAAACAAATAGAGGGAACAAAAAAAAAAAGGGGGTGGGATGGGGTCGTCAGCATCGCAGAAAAAAAAGGGAAAAAGGAAGGGGTTGGGCAGGATGATGTCGTCGATGTTGCAAAGTCGACAAATAGTAAATAACCCAAATTTGTTTTCAAAAGTCAGTGGGGGCAAGTTCCCCCACTTGACCCCATGTAAATTCGTGCATGTCTAGGGGTGCATCGTTCATGTGGTAAGGATGATGGGTTTGCTTGAAATGCTTGTCAAATAGCAATTAAAAGGCAGTATCTCGGAGAATTGCTAATATTGTAATGCCCTATTGAGACTGAAATCTACTTCACTCATTCCGTAGAGCCCGGCCTTAATATATGCCCTCTCTATCTGCTTAAGCTTTTAGAGATGTTGACAACTTAACATGGTATATGTTGGAATATTAAGCCCACTCCAATTATCCATAGGCCTAAATTGTCCATGTGTTTATCCACTGTAGTATCGTGTGAATTTAGGATGTAATTGTACGATTGGTAGCCACCGATGTATGTTGTAGTTCCCTGATTCCGCTATTGCTTCCACTTGATATATGATTAGTTCGCATTCTCTAAAAGTTCAAACTTTTAGAGAATTACATTTTATCATAGTATTAGAGGTCGTGGGTTCGAGTCTTGTCCAGCGCAACCGCTGCGAGAATTTTCAGTAATTTCTTCGTCCTTGCTATGAGGGAGAGTGTTGGAATATTAAGCCCACTACAATTATCCATGGGTTTAAATTGTTGTCCATGTGCTTACCGTGTGAATTTACGGTGTAGCTGAATGATTGGTACTCACTGATGTATGTTGTTGTTCCACGACCTCGATCTTGTTTCTGCTCAATATATGATTAGATTCACCTTCTCTACAAGTTCATGATTTTAGAGAATTGACAATTTATCACGTGAGGAAAACTTTTAGATAAGTTGGCAATTTAACATGCCCCATACTATGTCCAAATGTCCACGTGCTCTTGATTTGATTTCGTAGGTCATTCGAAGTACCAATTAACTTATGGTCACTTTCTCATGCTTAGAGCACCAACCATTCACAAGTTGAAATTTTGTAATTGAAGTAGGGCCAAGGAATGAGATTTCGCAAAATTTCATGAAATTTCATTTTTTTAATTACAAAAAGAAAAACGGCAAAAGAAAAATTACATTTTTAGGGTATTTTTCATAAATTTCACTTTTTTTAAAATACAAAAATCGACTACCAACAATTACTTCTTTTGTAGGGTGGAAAAGGCCTTTTAAGAAACTCAATTCCTAATATAACTTTGGATGGGTCAAACTTAAATCCTCCTGCCACTTTGGATCAGTTTTTCACCGGGTCCATTTCTGCTGCACTGATCCTACCCATTCTTTAAAAAAAAAAAAAAACAATAAAATAAAAATAAAAATAAACACTATCCTAATGTGTTTTTGTAATCTTGGCGTGTTATAATTTTACATTTAGCTGTCTTGAAATTTGAGCAAATGTAGAGTGCCACAAAACTCGGATTGTAATGAAACATAGACCATTGAAAAATAAAAATAAAAATAAAAATAAAAATAAAAATAAAAATAAAAATAAAAATAAAAATAAAAATAAAAATAAAAATAAAAATAAAAATAAAAATAAAAATAAAAATAAAAATAAAAATAAAAATAAAAATAAAAATAAAATTAAAATTAAAATTAAAATAAAATTAAAATTAAAATTAAAATTAAAATTAAAATTAAAATTAAAATTAAAATTAAAAAAATAAAAATAAAAATAAAAATAAAAATAAAAATAAAAAAAAATAAAAAATAAAAATAAAAATACAAATAAAAATAAAAATACAAATACAAATACAAATAAAAATAAAAATGAAAAATTGAAGGAAAAAGAAAACTTAATTAAACTTGTTTGTTTGGGATACACATGTGACCTTACATAATGTCATTGTAATTGGGTGTCATTTGAAGCCAAAACAATAATTAATGTACATGATCTCAAGTACAAATACTATTACACTATTGGACTGATTGTGATTGTTCCAGATCTAACAAAATTGATAAAACAATTTTTCTTGAGAGCCAGGCCCGCACAGCTAGGCCCGTGCCAGGCTACCTCAATACCATCCATCATCCTAGAGATTGGGCAATTTCCAGCATTTCTAGGATGATGGATGGTATTGGGTTGGCCACGCGCGGGCCTGGCTCTCTAGATTTTTTGTTAACAAAAATTGCGCAAGTCAATCGTTAGGATGATTCACCTTTTATTGACTATATACAACATCATATAACTTTGATTTTTTTTACCAAACAATCTCCAAAGTCTTGGCTCCTAAACGTTTACAAGCCCAAGTATGCTGGCAATAACTTTGCAATAAATTTCCAACTGGGCTTGGGGTTTACCTAGAGGACATTTTTTTCTTTTTCTCTTTTAAGATGGTGAGCAAACCATTAAAATGCCTTCGACAGAGTTAATACCTTGAATTTGTAATATAACCACAAGTCTATCAATTAAGCTAGGTTAATGATAATCAGACTCTTGTAAAATCCCCAAGTCCAATTTGTAAACTTATTGCAAGTCTACCAACTAAGCTAGTATTTTGTCACATGACCTCCTGGAAAGCTGGCAACACACAATAACTTTGGGCTTCCTGAACTATACCCTCTCACTTGATCGATGGGAGGTTCTCTTCTCAATCCGTTGGTGCAATAAAATTGGGGTTCATGAACCATCTCTACCACTATAACGCCACTTCCCCAAAATGAATAGTAAATGGGTGTATTCAACCTGATATTCTGAATGCCGAAAATGCCCTTCCATTTCCTTCATTTTTACCATAAAAAACAAATGGTAATTGAAAAGTCAATATGGTTTAAAAGTCAAAAGGAAATAAGGAACAAATAAGACAAACCCAACACCTATTTCTTCATTCTCTTCTTCCACACTCCATTGTTGCAGTAGACATCTATTGTTGTTGCAGCACACATCCAGAATCAGATCCACACGGACGTCCACCATTCAAGCCACCATTATTGCATCACACATCTCCGAGAAGTTGCATCACACATCGACATCCACCATTCACACGTTGGTTTCAAAACTTTGCAAACTCACTATCTGCAATTAAGATTACAGGTGAATTTGTTTTTCCCTTTTCACAACCCACCATCATTAGCCATTGATTTTCATCCTTGAATATTTTTTCCCCTTTCACCACTCACCATCACTATCTAATGCATTCAATTTGTTTTTTTTTTTGGGTGATGGTGGGGGGCGGGGGAATGTATGTTGTATTGATGATTTTTTTTAGGGTTTTACACTATTGGTTTATTTGTATTGTTAATTGAAAAGGGGTTTGCAGTTTGCAGTTTTGCAGAGGCTTTTGCACAAAGCTAGACAAGAAATTTACAAACTTTGGAAATATACATTCATCTCCTTGGATAGAATCATGTTTAGCGCCTACACTTAATATAACCCATAAAAGAAAAGTAACGATTTGCACCCGTAGTGTGCGTCTACGACTAGTCCCCTATAATGTATAAGTTCAGTTGACCTAATTCTCTATTGTGGATGCTCTACAATTTAAGTACAAATGAATCCACATTGCATCACCAAACTTGAAATACATTTCTTGTCCTACTCCCACCTAAAAATATCTCTAAACAATACCCCGAAATAATTAAAAATAGAAAAAAAAAAAAAAAAAAACAAACAAACAAAAAAAAAAGGCATTTTAGCAAACTCCAATAGAAAAAAGAGTTATTTTCCATTTGGCCCTATTTGTTTATAGCTATTCCTTTTTGGCCCACATTAGTTTTTGTATTCCGATCTAACACCTATGATTGTGTATTCAACCATGTTGACTAACAAATTCCATTTAATATTTTAAAAAAGATAAATTTATCCTTTCTCACTCATTTTTTTAATCTCTCTCTTCCCACCCACGAACCCTCTCTCACTTTCCCCCACCATCTCTCTTTATTTAATCTTTTTGGCTCCCACCAGCGTACCCTCTCTCCCTTTCTCTCTCAACTCAATTTTCAGCTCCATTCCACCCCCACCACCACCACTGGTTAACTTCATCTCTCAGTATGGAAGCACAAACACAAGTTCATCAATTATCATGGAAGAAGTTTTATTAATGGTTGTAGCAAATAATTTGTGTAGGTGACTGAAGGGAACAATGAGCCAATTGCGAGGTTGACACCTCGATTGTGTATCAGATGTGTAAGACTGAAATTGAAGAACTTATGAACCGTTTTGGAGGACTCTCTAAACCTTTTTTTTTTTTTTTGACTTCACTTAATTCATTACAAATGGGGTAGGAGTCTTCCTTTTATAGCTATTCTAGTACATGAATAATCATAGCTAATTAACTCACACACACTTCCCTAGATTCATATGCCTAGATACATCTTAATCTAGCCATATACATTACCTCAACATTAATCTAGATACATTAACCACTTAATTAACAAATGCATGTGAACCCAAATTTGTTTTATTTGCCAACAATGCCTCCCGTAAACCAAATTTGCTTTTGACTCCCATCCTTGCTACATGCGTCTTGAACACTTGAGCTCCAAGAGGCTTTGTGAAGATATCTGCCATCTGTTCATCTGTCTTGCAGTATTCCACTTGTATTCTTCCTTCATTCACAAGCTCCCTCAAGAAGTGAAATCGAATGCGAATGTGCTTTGTTTGGCCATAGAGAACTGGATTTTTTGCAACTGCAATTGTAGAGCTATTATCACAAAACAATGTTGTTGGGCTATCGTGCTTGTGCTTGAGTCTTTCCATAATTTCTTGAAGCCAAAGAATTTGACATCTTGCAGTAGAGGCAGCAATGTATTCGGCTTCTGTAGTGGATAGAGCAACAACTGACTGCTTCTTTGAGCTCCATGAAATATCGTCGCTTCCAAGATGAAAAACATAGCCTGAAGCGTTTTTGCTATCATCAATACTTCCTGCCAAATCGCTGTCTGTATAGCCAACAAGATTAACCGGGACATTAGCTTGATAGAAAATACCATAATCCAATGTTCCTTTGACATATCTCAAAATTCTTTTAGCTGCTTCCCAGTGACTTGAATATGGCTTTTCAATGAATCTGCTCACCAGGTTGACTGCGTACAATATGTCAGGCCTTGTAGCTGTTAAGTACATCAAGTTACCCACCAAACTTCTGAACATGGTGGAATTGACAAGCTTTCCATCACCATCTTTGCTTAATTTCAGGCCTGTAATCCATGGAGTAGAAACTGGATTTGCGTCTTCCATTCTGAATTTTTTTTCAGATTTCTTTTGCATAGCTCTCTTGAGTAATGAAAGTACCATTCTTGGATCGAAGAACCTCAATGCCGAGAAAATGGTGTAGCTCTCCCAAATCTGTCATCTCAAACTCATTCTTCATTGAGACCTTGAATTCATTCAACATTTCAAGATCATTCCCAGTGAAAATTAGATCATCAACATAGAGACGCACAAACATGAAGCTTCCCTGAGAATTTTCTTTGGTGTAGAGAGTATGCTCATACAGGCATTTCTGAAATCCATTCTTCTCAAAGTAAGAATTGATGCGGCTGTACCATGCTCTTAGTGATTGTTTGAGCCCATAAAGTGTTTTCTTCAACTTGTACACTTTATCCTCTTTTCCTTTCTTCAAAAAACCAGGAGGCTGCTAAAGATAAACTTCTTCATTGAGGACACCATTCAAGAATGTTGACTTCACGTCCATTTGAAATATCTTCCAGTTGTTTTGAGCTGCAAGCAAAATCATCAATCTGACAGTGTCAAGTCTAGAGACTGGAGCGAATACTTCAGTGAAGTCTTCTCCTTCCTTCTGCTTATATCCTTTTGCCACAAGTCTTGCTTTGTGCTTGTTGATGGAGCCATCTGGATTCATTTTTGTCTTGTACACCCATTTCACACCAATGGGATTTTTGTGTAGTGGTAATTCTGAAAGCTCCCATGTGTCATTCTTTTCAATAGCCTCTAGTTCTTCTTTCATTGTTTGCCTCCACTTTACTTCTTTGTTGGCTTCATCAAAAGTGACTGGATCTTCTCCTGCAAAGAACGCAAAAAAAAATAGAGTTTTCTGGAGCGACTTGCTGAGTGGAGTCATAGATTTCTTGTAGACTTTTCATTCTTGGAGGAGGACTTCGGGAGAAATCATCACTAGATGAAGCATTTTCTGTTGATGAACTTGCTGTTGGAGAGTCACTTTCTTTATCTTCAAAGATAGGCACCTTTTTTGGATCTTCATCATTGATTGCTGAGCTTTCATCAAATTTGACATCACGGCTAATCACAATCTGCTTGGTACTTGGATTAAACAGCTTGTAGGCTTTGCTTCTTTCACTGTACCCAATAAAGATGCATTTTTCTGCCTTCTCATCAAGTTTGTTTTTCATAACATTTGGAACATGCGCATAAGCAACACTCCTAAACACTTTCAATTGAACAATGTTGGGTTTTGATCCATACCATGCCTCATAAGGTGTGCAGTTCTTTAGGCTTTTTGTTGGAGACCTGTTGATGAGATAAACAGCACAAGAAACTGCTTCTGCCCAAAAATCTCTTGGCATCACCTTCCTAGTCAGCATGGACCTTGCCATCTCCATGATTGTTCGATTTTTCCTTTCGCTAACACCGTTTTGTTGTGGTGTGTAGCGAACAGTTAACTGGTGCTTTATTCCTTCATTTCTGCAATATTGTTGAAACTCATTTGAAAGGTACTCGCCACCTCTATCACTCCTCAAGGTTCTTATTTTTAATCCAGTGAAATTCTCAACTCCAACTTTGAAATCTCTGAAGGCTTGAAATGCTTTAGATTTTTCTTTAAGGAAGTACACCCATACTTTTCTTGAAAAAACATCAATAAATGAAATAAAGTATTTGTTACCTCCAAGTGATGGCACAGACATAGGCCCGCATAAATCCAAGTGAATAAGTTGTAATGGTTTCTTTGCTCGCCAAGTGGATTGCGAAGGAAATGAGGTTCTATGTTGCTTGCCAAGTTGACATGCACAAACTTCCTTAACAGGGTCAATTTGTGGTAGCCCTTCAACCATCTTCTTTGTTGATAACAACCTCAAGCTTTCATAGTTGAGATGTCCAAATCTGTCATGCCACAATTTTGAGTTTTCTTGGCTGATACTTGTGAAACATGACAAATTTGGGCTTGGCAGGTTCAAAGGAAACAAGTTGTTTGGAGCTACTCCAATTTTTGCAACAAGTTGATTTTGCCTCGACATGAAGCAAGCATTGTCTCTAAAATGGATATCAAATCCCTTTCTCAAAAGATGGCCCGTGCTTAACAAGTTACTCTTCAATCCAGGAACATAATAAACTTCAGACATTTTTTCGATGTTACCTCTTTTGGTTTTGAACAACACTTCACCAATTTCTTCAATCTTGTATGCAGTGTTATCACCAATCTTCACTTGCCCATGATCTCCTTTAACTAAGTTGGACAACAGGTTCTTGTTTCCGGTCATATGCTTGCTGGCGCCGCTATCAAGATACCATACATCATCGGTCTCGCCTTGGCAAACAATCAACAAAACATCTTGATTGTTATTTTCTTCATTCTTGGCTTCATGCACATAGCCAATCTCATTTCTCTTCTCTTTGGAATTGTGCCACTCACTAGCAAGGTGGCCTGGTTTGTGGCAATTGAAACATTCAAAATAGCCACGACCTCTTCCTCTTTGAAATCCACGTCCCCTTCCTTGTTTCGGTAACCTTGACTTTTGATCTTCTTCTTCTTGTCTTGAGCTATTGTGGTGGCTTTGATAGCCTACTCCTCTTCCACCAGGACCTCGTCCTCTAAACTTTTCATATCTTCCACGTCCACGACCATGATAAGAACCACGACCTCCCGTTGATGTAACTTGGGATTTTAGTGCTTGATCATGAAGAGAAGAAAAATGATTTCGCCGATTGATCTTAATTTCGTGAGCCTTCAATGTCGCTTGTAAGTCATCCAACAAGAGAGTGGAGAAATCTCTTGTTTCTTCTATTACGGTTACCACATAATCAAATTTTTTTGGTAAGGTGCGAAGAATTTTTTCAACAAGTCTAGCATCTTCTAGAGTTTCTCCATTTGAAGCCATTTGGTTGACAACCAAAGTAACTTTTGCACAATACTCTTCGATGCTTTCGTTCTCCTTCATTTCTAACTTTTCGAACTCCAATCTCAAGCTTTGAAGACGAACCTTTTTCACCTTCTCATTTCCTTGGTAGATTGCTTGAATTATCTCCCATGCTTGCTTTGAGTTTGTAGCTTTTGCAATTTTATCATACACCGGCATCTCAATTGCTTGATAAATTAGGAAGAGAGCTTCACTATCCTTTTTCCGACCCTCGGCCAAGCTTTTCTTTTGTGCTTGTGTTAGAGCAGCTTCATTTTCATGCTCTTCATATCCTACATTGACAATACTCCACTCTTTTGATTTTAGCAACACCTTCATATTGTTGCTCCAATAATCATAATTTTGCCCCTTGAATCGAGGCACAACCGGGATACTTGTGGTTGCCATATGGCTCTGATACCACTTTGTAAGACTGAAATTGAAGAACTTATGAACTGTTTTGGAGGACTCTCTCAACCTTTGTTATTTTTTTTTTTTGACTTCACTTAATTCATTACAAATGGGGTAGGAGTCTTCCTTTTATAGCTATTCTAGTACATGAATAATCATAGCTAATTAACTCACACACACTTCCTTAGATTCATATGCCTAGATACATCTTAATCTAGCCAAATACATTACCTCAACATTAATCTAGAGACATTAATCACTTAATTAACAAATGCATGTGAACCCAAATATGGTTTATTTGCCAACAAGATGGTGAATACAGGGCACCTAATCTCATTCAACGTGTCTTCAGCCTCTTGAAGGATGTCCGACTTGGTTCTGATCTCACTCGTTTTCAGGCATGTTGATCCCTTCTTTTTTCTTTTAATTTGTGTTCGAAAAATTGTTACGTGCTATTGATAAATGTCACGATATAGATTATTTATTTATCTATTGGAATAAATGCAGCTTCCACCACTATTCAATTCCAAAATCACAACTGCAGTGTTTTGGATAATCAATTTACTGCATTGGTGATGATATTTTGAGCAAATATAACAATGGGAATAGTCCACTCGATCAATTCACCGTTGTTGTTGGATGGTGCTTGTCCACGACACGTCCTGTGATCTTCGGTGTTGCCCCATTTAATCCTATTCTTGGCGAAGCTCACCATTGGAGAAGCTACAAACTAGGCTCCTTTCAGTGATGGTTTGGTGGGTTTGGTCAAGCCTCAAACATCACTTAATTTATCCAGAAACAGGAACCCACATTCGGCAGAACAAAGTGTTCCTCCTGGTTCCAAAGAAGACTGAATTGCTCCATCTACAAACACCCCCACCACTACCGTCCTCTGTTACAAACACCATCTCCAACTCCTTAGCCAAAGCTCTTCGTCTCAACACATCTTCTTCATCCCTCTTGAAAACCCATTTTTGTTTAATCGATTTTGAGGTAGCCGACGAAGACTGGGATGAAGAATATAGGCAATTCCGAGGCAACAAAAACAGAAACCAGAGAAAGGATTAGATGAAAATGAAAATTCTTCTCAACGAGCGCCAAGAAAGGGGCGATCTTTTTTGGTTTCTGAAGAGTGGGATGAGCTTGGTGCTCGTCCCAGATGTCAAGCTCTTCCATCTGCACAGTTTCCATGGCGATATAATTCTAGGGAGCCCGGGTTTGCAGCGGGGGAGGGGGGGGGGGGGAGGGGGTGAAATTATCCCTTTGTCCCTCATTTGTTGTTGTTATATTTAAAGAGTAATTAAAAAGGCAGGGGCAAAAGTGTAAAAATGCCACTCAGCTCCCTAGAAGCACTTGATCGAGAGACACAGAGAGATGAAATTAAGTGTACGAACAATTCTAGCTGGCCTGGGAAACCAGCGAGGTTTGACTGCCTGGGGGCGAAAATATATTTTTGCCTCCCTCTTTAAAACAACTTCTTGGAGTATGTGCCCCTAGGCAATCAAACCTGGCTGGTTTCCCAAGCCAGCTAGAATTTCTGTTAAGTGTACTCAAATAGTATTGAACTGTGTGAAAGTGATGAAGCAAAGATATTATGAGGAGCAGTAGATTGATTATTGTACATGATGACCTATTAGAGTGATTATTGTACATGATGACCTACTAGAGTACTAGTGTTTGGCTCTTATAGCGTGAGTGAGGTGCAAGATGGAAAAGTGGAGAGTGGGAGTTAAAAAAACAAAAATTTGTTTGTTTTAGAAAATTAAGTAAGGGTAAGTTTGTCTTTTCAAAAATATTATATGAAATTTATTAGTCAATATAGTTGAATACACATGAGAGTTAGACTAGAATACTAAAATTAATGGAGGTCAAAAAGAAAGGCATATGGGAAATATCCAAAAGACAAACTAATAGAGCCATATGAGAAATATCCAAAAGACAAGAAGATCCCATCTACCTCTCCGAGCAAGGAACGCCGCAAATTTTTCTCTCTCTATAACGAGCCCTTCTAGGGAGCGAGAGAAAGAGGTGAGGGATAGGTGTAACCACCCATTTCCCTCGGGATGAGCGATGTTGCGCATCTCGAGAGTGATGGTCGTTCCCTTACCCTCGCTCTTTCCCTCGCCCCTAGAATTCCTGCTCTGTAACACACAAACGAGTAAGTCTATGGAGCGAGAGAGGGCCTCCCACCACCCATCTCGAGGAGGGTAGGCGGTGGGAGGCCCTCCCTCGCGCCTCCCTCACTCCCTCTCCCAAACTCTTTCTTTCTCTCAAACTCTCTATCTTCTTCCACTTCCAACACAACACACAAACACTCGTCTCTTAAGACTCTCTGCCCGACGGACAACTCGAAATCGTCAGATTTCGGCGAACCCCATGTTACATTTTCGGCAATAACATGATCTACACTTCATTCCATCTCACCCCAAACTCAGAAACAGAGTTGCAAATTTGGCTTTTTAAAAATAAAAACAAATGTGTGTTTACCTGGTTTTGAACCCTGGACCTCCCTCTCCTATTTTGATCTTTGAACCACTCTCTATTTTATAGTCTCATATCTACTATATATCTCTTTGAGGTAGAGTATATAAGAAGATAGTTAGGACTTGGGTTTGGACCCCTTGGGGGTACCACTCTTTTATGAGGAGGGGAGAGATAGGCCCTCGCGCCCGCCGCCGCCGCCGTCCGTCCGGTCGGGCGGGCGGGGGGGTTGGGTTAGGTCATTTAGAAGAGCAAAACATTTTTTTGCTGAAATTTTATTTAAACGAAAAATAAATTTCTGAAGAGGACTTAGTCTAAACGGTCTCTCTAAACCACGATTTGTCTCCGCGATTTCTGGCATAAATCCCGCCGAGTATCTTCTCCACGATTTGTTGCCAATGAACCTAGTCTATATTTTCGTTTTCAATTGCACGTTTTCTATCTATAAATACCATCTAGTTCTAGAGTTTTATATACAGAGAATAACAAAAGAAACAGAGTCTTCTTTCGAAATCAGAAACTGAGTGTGCTTTCAGAAACATAGTGTTCTTCCAGAGTATTCGAAGTTAGAAAAGTTTTGCAAACAGTCTTCTTGTTTACAATCAGTTTTTCGTTTCTGCTTCTTGCTGATTTCTTTCAATGGTATTGGTGATTCCGAGCAAATAAAGAGATTAAGGGTGATTTGTATACCGTTCATCTATTGTGCAAATTTTGAACGAGATAGAGAAGATTCTGGGCTGTTTTATCCTGGGGACGGCGGGGCTACAAAACTGCTTGCACAATTTTGGGCAGAGTCGCGAAACGTCTTAAAGAGAGCGACCTAGTCCGCGACTCAACCCAAGCAAAATTGGTACCATCGCTCCTTCTTTTATTTCGAATTTACAGCATATTTTTTCCAACAATTTTAAGACGTATTTCTATGTCTGCCATGAATTCAATTACTGAAATTGCTGCAAAAGACCTAAATAGGCCCTTTCGTTTTGAGGGCCAACACTTTAAAAGATGGAGACAAAAGATGTTGTTTTTCCTTACAACACAAAAGGTTGCATATGTTTGTGATACTGAAAAACCAATATTGCCTGCTGAACCTACTGAAACCCAAACTAAAGAATTAGACCGTTGGATTGAAAATGATTTTTTATGTAAAAATTTTATCCTGAATGGTCTGTCTTGTGATCTTTATGATTATTACTGTTCTGAACAAACTGCAAAAGATATTTGGGAAGCCCTTAGAAAGAAATATGACACTGAGGAGGCTGGCACAAAGAAATATGTTGTCAGTCGCTATCTGAAATTTCAAATGACTGATGATAAGTCTGTGGAAACCCAATCACACGAGCTTCAAAAGATTGCTCATGAAATTATATCTGAGGGAATGACTTTAGATGAGCAATTTCAAGTAGCTGTTGTGATAGACAAATTGCCCCCTAGCTGGAAAGATTTTAAGAATGTCCTTAGGCATAAAACTAAAGAGTTTTCCCTAGAAAGCCTGATTATCCGACTTCGTATTGAGGAGGAAGCCAGGAAACAAGATCAGAAAGAGGAAGTTCTGATTATTTCAAACTATAAGAAGTCTACCCCTGTTTCTCTGAAACTCAATGGGAAGACAATGAAAAATCAGAATAATAATAAAAACCGGAACCATCAGAATCGGAACCAGCAGAACCGGAACAATCAGAACCGCAACCATCAGAATCAGAATCCTCCGCGAAATCAGAATGGACAGAAACATCCCTCCAAGAATGATTCAGCACAGTTCCTGTGGTAGGCCAGGGCATATGGCCAGGAACTGCCGGAATGGATCTCGCCCTGCACCTCAGGCGAACCTAACCGAATACCAACTTATTGCCATGATCTCTGAGATCAATTTTGTTGGTGGATCCGAGGGATGGTGGGTCGACACTGGTGCTTCTCGACATGTCTGCTATGATCGAGAAATGTTCAAGTCCTATTCTGAAGCTGAGGACAAGAAAGTGTTGTTGGGTGATTCCCACTCCACTATAGTTGCTGGAACTGGAACAGTAGAACTGAAGTTTACCTCTGGAAAGACAGTTATCCTGAAAGACGTCTTGCATACTCCAGAGATGAGAAAGAATCTAGTATTTGGTTTTCTTCTGAACAAGGCTGAGTTTACTCAAATTATAGGGGCTGATTTATACACCATTACAAAGAATAATGTATTTGTGGGGAAAGGGTATGTTACTGATGGAATGTTTAAGCTAAATGTTGAAGCGAATAAAATTTCTAGTTCTGCTTACATGTTGTGCACTTTTAATATCTGGCATGCTAGACTTTGTCATGTTAATAAACGTATTATTAAAAACATGAGTAACTTAGGACTAATTCCAAAATTGTCCTTAAATGACTTTGAAAAGTGCAACTATTGTAGTCAAGCAAAGATAACCAAAACACCACATAAATCTGTAGTTAGAGAATCTGAACCTTTAGATTTGATACACTCAGATATATGTGAACTCGATGGTATCTTGACTAGAAATGGAAAACGTTATTTTATTACGTTTATTGATGACTGTTCTGATTATACTTTTGTTTACTTAATGAAAAATAAAAGTGATGCCTTTGACATGTTTAAATTATTTTTGACTGAAGTTGAAAATCAATATAATAGAAAGATTAAGAGACTTAGGAGTGATAGAGGCACTGAATATGATAGCAGTACTTTCATAGAGTTCTATAATTCTCAAGGAATTATTCATGAAACAACTGCACCATATTCTCCTGAGATGAATGGCAAAGCTGAAAGGAAAAATAGAACTCTTACCGAGTTAGTAGTTGCCATAATGCTTAACTCCGGTGCTGCATCGCACTGGTGGGGAGAAATCATCTTGACAGTCTGTTATGTGTTAAATAGAGTCCCCAAATCGAAAAGTAAAACATCCCCATATGAGATTCTGAAAAATAGACAACCAAACCTGTCTTATTTGAAAACTTGGGGTTGTTTAGCTTATGTTAGAATTCCTGATCCTAAAAGGAACAAGCTTGCTAGTAGGGCATATGAATGTGTATTCATAGGATATGCCATGAACAACAAAGCTTATAGATTCTATAATATTAAAGATCAAGTTATTATAGAATCAAACGACGTTGACTTTTATGAAGATAAATTTCCTTTTGTTTCAAGGAATAGTGGGGGTACATCCTCAAATAACGTACCCTTGATAAGGGTTAATGAAACTGATAAAGCCACAGAATCTGAGCCAAGAAGAAGTAAACGAAAACGAACTTCTAAAAACTTTGGCCTCGATTACTATGTCTTTTCAGTCGAAGAGGATCCCCTTAGTTTTCAAGAGGCTCTATCCTCTATAGATGCCAATTTTTGGGAAGAAGCTATCGATGATGAAATGTATTCTCTTGAGTCTAACAGAACCTGACACTTAGTTGATTTGCCACCTGGTTGTAAGACAATAGGATGTAAATGGGTATTTAAGAAGAAATTGAAACCCGATGGTAATGTTGACAAGTTCAAGGCTCGTCTCGTAGCCAAAGGGTATAGACAGAAAGAAAATGTTGATTTCTTTGACACATATTCTCCTGTAACCAGGATTACATCTATTCGAGTGTTAATTTCTCTTGCTGCAATACATAACCTAGTTTTGCACCAAATGGACGTTAAGACTGCGTTTCTTAATGGCGATTTGGAAGAAGAAATTTACATGGACCAACCTGAAGGTTTTGTTATTCCAGGACAAGAACATAAAGTTTGCAAACTAGATAAGTCACTTTACGGTTTGAAACAAGCTCCAAAACAATGGCATGAAAAATTTGATAATCTTGTTATCGCAAATGACTTTAAAGTGAACGAAAGTGACAAATGCATTTACTATAAAGCTGAAAATGGCATTTGCACTATAATATGTCTGTATGTGGATGACTTACTTATCTTTGGTTCTAATATCCATGCCATGAATAAAGTGAAAGCTTTATTGTGTGCAAACTTTGATATGAAAGACCTTGGAGAAGCAAGTGTAATCCTTGGTATCAAGATTACTAGGTCTGAAAAGGGAATTTCTTTGGATCAATCACACTATATCGAGAAGATCCTAAATAAATATAATTATTCCGACTGTAAACCTGCATGTACTCCTTATGACTCTAGTGTAAAGTTGTTCAAGAATACCGGTGACGGTGTTAGACAATCTGAGTATGCGAGCATCATTGGTAGTCTTAGATATGCTACCGATTGCACTAGACCCGACATAGCTTACGCTGTTGGATTACTATGCAGATTTACAAGTAGACCTAGTATAGAGCATTGGTATGCAATTGAACGGGTCATGAGGTACCTGAAGAGGACTAAGAACCTCGGATTACATTATCAGAAGTTTCCCGCTGTCCTTGAAGGATATAGCGATGCTGATTGGAACACCCTTTCAGATGATTCCAAAGCCACCAGTGGCTATATTTTCAATATAGCTGGTGGAGCTGTTTATTGGAAATCAAAGAAACAGACCATTTTGGCACAGTCCACGATGGAGTCAGAGATAATAGCACTAGCCACGGCTAGTGAAGAAGCAGGTTGGTTGAGAAACCTGCTAGCAGAGATCCCTTTATGGGAAAGACCGATTCCAGCTGTCTTGATCCATTGCGATAGTATCGCGGCTATTGCAAAAATACAGAACCGTTATTATAACGGCAAGAAACGACAAATACGTCGTAAGCACAGTACGATTAGAGAATTTCTATCTACTGGTGCTGTGAGAGTGGATCATGTACGAACAGATGAGAACTTGGCTGATCCTTTGACGAAAGGATTAGCCAGAGAGAAGGTTTTCAAAACCTCGAAAGGAATGGGACTATTGCCCTTAGTTTGATGAGTTATTCACGATGGTAACCCAACCTATAGACTGGAGATCCCAAGAAATAGGTTCAATGGGTAATAACAAGTCGTGAATGATATGATATGAATCATGCTGACAAAATAGCAGTCCCATTCCTAGATTAAAGCATGAATTCCTGAAGCGATAGTAGGATGAGTTAAAAAACTCTTAATGAGGTCTATACTCTATGTGGAGTGGAGTACCTAGCTACAGGAGTACTCTTGATAGACTCACCTAAGTGATTGTGGAAGTGTGGCCGCTTCCTATGGAATTTGTGGGCAAAATTCCTAGAGCCTTCACTACACTGGGATATACGTGCATGGCCGTAAAGCACGGGCTTTTTAGACTTCACCCTGGTAAGGTTGTGCGTGTAATGTCTGTTAGAGATAGAGTTCAAAACTACGAGTTACTCTAGTATATTCTAAAGCATGAACACTACGCAAAAGTTCAAGTCGAAAGACACTTTTGTTTATGCACAATCTTATATTTTAAAGATTTCTCGATGAAAATTGTTTTTAAAAATCCAAGTGGGGGATTGTTGCAAATTTGGCTTTTTAAAAATAAAAACAAATGTGTGTTTACCTGGTTTTGAACCCTGGACCTCCCTCTCCTATTTTGATCTTTGAACCACTCTCTATTTTATAGTCCCATATCTACTATATATCTCTTTGAGGTAGAGTATATAAGAAGATAGTTAGGACTTGGGTTTGGACCCCTTGGGGGTACCACTCTTTTATGAGGAGGGGAGAAATAGGCCCTCGCCGCCGCCGTCCGTCCGTCCGGGCGGGCGGGTTGGGTTGGGTTGGGTCATTTAGAAGAGCAAAACATTTTTTTGCTGAAATTTTATTTAAACGAAAAATAAATTTCTGAAGAGGACTTAGTCTAAACGGTCTCTCTAAACCACGATTTGTCTCCGCGATTTCTGGCATAAATCCCGCCGAGTATCTTCTCCACGATTTGTTGCCAATGAACCTATTCTATATTTTCGTTTTCGATTGCACGTTTTCTATCTATAAATACCATCTAGTTCTAGAGTTTTATATACAGAGAATAACAAAAGAAACAGAGTCTTCTTTCGAAATCAGAAATTGAGTGTGCTTTCAGAAACATAGTGTTCTTCCAGAGTATTCGAAGTTAGAAAAGTTTTGCAAACAGTCTTCTTGTTTACAATCAGTTTTTCGTTTCTGCTTCTTGCTGATTTCTTTCAATGGTATTGGTGATTCCGAGCAAATAAAGAGATTAAGGGTGATTTGTATACCGTTCATCTATTGTGCAAATTTTGAACGAGACAGAGAAGATTCTGGGCTGTTTTATCCTGGGGACGGCGGGGCTACGAAACTGCTTGCACAATTTTGGAAAGAGCCGCAAAACGTCTTAAAGAGAGCGACCTAGTCCGCGACTCAACCCAAGCAAAATTGGTACCATCGCTCCTTCTTTTATTTCGAATTTACAGCATATTTTTTCCAACACAGAGGAATTCGACCAGAAGAAGAAGACAAGAGACCCAACAAAGGTGGTGGTAAGACCGCCATGAGAATCATAGTTCCCTTACAATGGGGTAGTTCAAGGGACGGGTGGTCTTGTTTTCGGCTCACTCATCCCTTGTGCCCTCTTTTATTTTCTCCAACTTTACCTCAAACGAAATCGCTCCTCTTCTTCTTCTTCTTCCACTTACCTTCTTTTCCACCTGGTGGTGGTGCTTGTTCATTGTCTCCGTCTCACTCTTCAAACCAGCTTGGAGGAGGGGACATGGCGTCTGGATTAACCCGGAATCTATCAAGGACCTATTTGTCTCCGAGGGGGTCTTCGGGTCCTGCCTATGTGTCTTCGAGGGCGAATTCCATTGCCAAATCAGCTGAGGCGGCGTATTATGTTGGGTGGAAGAAGGTTTTAGAGGACTCATACGATCTGGTCAGGAGTCTTGATGGGTTATCCAACTTGGATTGGCTGAGAACAAGGTCGGCTTACTGGATTGGATTGGATTGGATTGTTAGCGTGTCTTTTAATTGGAATTTTGATTAATTTTGGTTTTTTGTGGTTGTAGTTGTCATTGGATTTGATTCAAGATTGGACTTCGATGAATAGGGTGGATTCAGTTATTGGTGGGAGTGGAGAATTGGTGGGTATCAGCAGAATTGCGACGTATCAGCCATTCGATTGGTTGATGGAGCTGAAAGTGGTAAGAAGGCAGATGACCTCTTGTCAGTATTTGTTATTTTTTTGAATTAATGTGTCATTTAATTTCAATTATGGATCAGATTGATTTGTTTTTTGTTGTTGTTTAAGTGATTTTCCTGATTTGAATTTACTGCTATAATGAACATGTTCTCTACAAATTAAAATTACAATTCAATGTGGAGGTGATATAATTTTTTTCTCTAATGAATTCAATTTGATTTGGAGAGACAACAGTGAAAAAAGAGAGGGAAAGGAGTTAAAAGACTCGGAAAAAAATATCTTTAATCTCAAAGCTCTCTTTCAATCAAACCAAAACCGCCTTAGAGCCCTTTGTTTGGAGCAAAATGTAAATGAAAAACCATCTCAAATTGACGCACCCAATGGAGGCTGCTATAGTTAGAGGTGTACAAGCCGACACAGTTGACACTGCAACTACCCTCCCTCTAGTGTCGTCTGAAAAAAATTTAATTAATTAACTTACAAGTTCAAAAGTGCCGCCTCTTTGTAACGGCAGCGGCTAAGGATGCCAAAACTTGATTTGTGCATTCATATTTGGATGCAAAGCACATAATTAAAAACACAATAAAAGACATTATTTGATTGGTAGTTTTGAGGAACAGACTCATGTTAATTGATGTTGAAGTAGTTACATGGTAGTATCAGTCTGGCACAACTGCATGTTTATTTTATTTTTATTTTTATTTTTATTCATTTTTTCTGTTAATAAATGGCACATCTTTATGCCTATAGTCTGTTCATTTCCTTCTGGTTTCATTTTATTTGTAGAAGTTTGAACAATCGATCTTGTTGTGGATTATGTTTTTCTGTTCAAACATCACTTTTATTGATTGCAGTTACTAAATGTGTGAACCAATGTTTCTGTTTACTGTTTGACAAGTTTGGTATATGTTGTTTCGCGGATATCCGCTCCGCCCCGCACTGTTTGGGGCGGATTGATTTTTTCTTAACGGATTTTGGGGCGGTTTTGGGGGTCAAAAGTGTATTTGTCACTGTTTTGGGGCGGATACGGATTTGGCCATATCCGCCTCACGGATATCCGTTTATCTACATGTTATTACTAAAATGCCCTTGTTCCCTTATACAAAATGGCTTTGAAAAAAAAAAATCCTAGCCCTAAATTTCCAATCTCAATCACCTCTCCTTCGCGGCCAGACACCATCCCCCACCACAATCTTTTTCATCGCTGAATCTTCTTTTTTTCACTACTGATTTTTTCTTTTTCGCTGAATCTTCTTCTTCTTCTACGCTGAATCTTCTTCTTCTTCACTGATTTTTCTTCTTCTTTTTCGTTGTATCTACTTCGCTGAATCTTCTTCTTCACTGATTCTTCTTCTTGTTCGATGTATCTTCTTTTCTTTTCTATTTCCACCTCTCTTTCCCATTCGCTCTCTTTGATTTCAGATAAAA
Organism: Berberis vulgaris; assembly: GCA_963556465.1. NCBI lineage: Eukaryota > Viridiplantae > Streptophyta > Magnoliopsida > Ranunculales > Berberidaceae > Berberis > Berberis vulgaris. The sequence continues at coordinate 24,507,525 of OY747126.1, forward strand.
CTTAAGGGTTTCAATCTTGGAAGTCATAAAGGTTCGTTTTTGTTGTCCATTCCAGCGAGGAAGCGGTTGATGAGGGATTTCAATAAGTAACTTGCAGCAAGATCCACTCCACAATATCATGCTGTGATTTTTGGGAAGTTTTTCAATTTTGATGTTTTTGGGTTTTTATGAAATTGGGAAATTAGGATTTTTATCTGCTTTATTTGGTTTTTGATTTGCAGGTCTGATGATACCCCTTGAGATGGATTTGCAGGCATGATGATACTCCAGTTTCTCCAATGGCACCTCCATCAAAAGTTGCTGCAAAGGAGGCCGATCCAAAGGCCCAGGCCTTGAAGGCTGCCAAGGGAGTCAAGTCAAGTACATCCACCTTGAAGAAGAAAGACGAGAAGATCATTTGATCAGGCATGATGGTACCAAAATTTTGATGCATTGGATGTCCCAAACAAGATTGGGATCATATGAATCAGATGATTTCTTTTGTGAGTAGACTGTTTGTTTGATTGTTTGAGAGACCTGGAACACGTGTTTATGTTTTGGAGAGTTCTAGCATTTTAGATTATGACCTGTTTATTGGTTCAAATATTAGATATCTTCTCTTAAAATTTGAATTGATGATTATTTTTAGGAAAATAATAATCAAAATAAGTGGATATCGGGGCGGGGATGGTTTTTAAAAAATTATATAAATGGATATCCGGGCGAATTCGGGGATCCGTTATCCCTGACGGGGCGGGGATGGATTTGCCTAAATCCGCCCCATTGCCATCCCTAACCCAGGTTCAGTTCTTTTATCAACATTAATCAATTATGAATTATCAAGTTATTGTTTAAAAGAGAATAATATCTGAAACTACTATTTTCCGCTTGTGGTAATGTTATGTTTAAAGAGCGACTGTAATGTGAACACAATTCTCTTATATAATCGTTTCTCCAGTATCAGTTTAGTCAATGACCATATTGATTCTGCAGGCTATGGCAGGATTCATGTCTGAAGCCATGGATAGGACGGTGTCGTTTAACCCATCACAGATGGTGTTGACAGCTGGTGCAACAGCTGCAGTTGAAATTCTAAGTTTCTGCCTAGCAGACCCTGGAAATGCATTTCTCATCCCGTCGCCATATTATCCGGGGTAAGTTGAGAGATTTGCCACTTGATAAAATTTCTTTTGTTTTTTTCAATATGAAAGTGTCTAGTGGGAACTGAATCAAGTGTTGAATATGCAGGTTTGATAGGGATGTAAAATGGCGATCAGGGGTGGGTGAACCCGTCTAAGTGTCGAGGAAAATAGCGAGGGACCCCACAGGTAAGGGGGGAGGGGGGGTGGTGGGGTAGGGGGGGACTTTTCAACACACGCATCCCGGAGGGGATGGACCCCCCCCCCCCACCCACCCCTCGCTGTTTTCCTCGCCATTTCGCTCGACAGTTAGAATTTTTGGGGGTGGAGTTAATACCTGTTCCATTCTGCAGTACTGACAATTTCACATTAACCATCGATGCGCTTGACCGTGCATTCAACCAGGCAACGAAAAGAGGTTTAAAAGTCAGGGGAGTTCTCATTTCAAACCCCTCAAATCCTGTAGGGAATCTACTGAGTCGGGATATGCTTTATAGTCTCCTAGATTTTGCCAGAGACAAGAATATCCACATCATCAGTGACGAAATATTTGCAGGATCGAACCATGGAGATGAAGAGTTTGTGAGCATGGCAGAGATTCTCCAGTCAGAAGATTTTGACAGGAACAGGGTTCATATAATATATGGGTTATCCAAAGACCTATCTCTCCCTGGCTTTAGGATTGGAATTATCTATTCCTTCAATGAGAATGTTCTTGCTGCTTCTAGGAGGATGGCAAGGTTCTCTTCCATTTCGGTTCCCACCCAACGCCTTCTAATCTCAATGCTTTCAGATACAAGATTCATCCAGAAGTTCGTCGAGACCAACAGAGAGAGACTTAGGAGAATGTATGCTGAGATCTCGGTTGGGTTGAAGCAGTTGGGCATCGAGTGCACAAAGAGCAGTGGGGGTTTCCATTGCTGGGCACACATGAGTGGTTTAATTCGCTCTTATAGTGAAAAGGGGGAGCTTGAATTATGGGATAACCATGGATAAACTGTTGAATATAGCAAAGATCAATATTACACCTGGTTCTTTCCGTTGTTGTTTTACAGCATTGACTGAGTCAGATATACTTGTAGTTTTGGAACGGATTTGAAAAGTTTCCGAAACATTTAAATCTCGGAGTTGAAATATAATAATTGGTTGCAATTGTCAAGAATCATCTCACATAAGAGACGTGTTTGTAAACAAAGCTGATTTCAGTGGGTTCAAAGGGCAAGGGACACACGCAGCTTTTGATACAGTGGCCAAACATAAGTGGAGGATGCCAAGTAGAGTTTGATATTCAACATTTTAGGAATCAAGTGCATTATAAAATATAAGTGTCTGCGGACTGGGATGTCTCAAGTAGATTACATGAAAGTCGAAGTAATACAGAGGTGAACATGAAAAGAAGGTGTTACAGAAGCACAGATATGGTGACCTTGAAACTCTAGACCAGGTTGAGCCCTACAGCGTTATTTTCAGTCTCTGCCTTTGATGCCTCCTGTGCGATGCACTGCCACCAGATCCGAACATGCAGCATCCAAACTTGATGAAATCCTAACGATTTTAATACCAGGCAAACCTTAGAACAATAGGTAGATAATTATAGAACTTGCTTAGAATTCATTTATAGTTAATTTGTGATTAAAACTTAGCAGTTTTACCCCCTTCCCTACCCTCTTATTATTTCATGGTATGAAAATGGTGAATGACCGCCGAGACACTATGCAGGACTTTACAAGCTTGATAAACAAGGAGAAAATGCACACGATAGAGGCAACATTTATGGATGAATTTGCGTTGATCAATGCAATAATTGTCTAAATGTAAAATATTTTATATAAGTGAAAACAAAAATATGAATGAAAGCATATTTGACATGGGTGAGGAAATGAAACATGATTGTTAACGAATTTAATTCGAATTAGGTTTTTAGGTGTGGTAAACTAGGATCCACAGAGGTTCCATACAACAAATAGTTGAGATTTTGAACTGAAGGGCTACCAGGCCAGGGTTTTGTTTCCTTGTGAGAACATTATTTGTGCGATTGTGATTTCTTCGGCAGCTCATCAGCATTAATTCTCCAGAGTCACAGTCTTCCTCCCCACGTAGTTGCAATTGCTTTCCGAGGAAAACTCTGGTTGGATTAAGCTGGAACTTTTATCATGGAGGTGGACTTTGTTAAGAAAGCAATGATCTGGTGAGAACAAAGGGAACAAACATTCGAGGGATGCAGCTCCGACAAGGTAGTACTTCCAGTTGCATAGCTACTGACTGTACTACCTGTTTCTGAAGTTGGAGAGCTAGGGGTTTCATATCCACCATGACTGTTCTCGGCATTGTCAGAACTCCCTTCGACCGAGTATTGATCAATAGGAACAGCACTAGAAATTGTGCCAGCCGGTAGAAGACTGTTTGCAGGTAAAGAAGAAACAAAATCAAAAGATTCATCTGTTTCAGCGTCCAATTGAAATGCGTCTTCTTGTGCACCCTCATTTTCCTCTTCATCATCACTTCTATCTTCCTCATTGCCCAACTTTTGAATATTGTACCCAGGGATGAGCATGCAGATGGAGAAGGAAAGCTTGCTTTTATGAAGTAAAACTGGAACTTCCCTATCTGGCTGCAGTACAAAGCAGGGCAGTGGTTTTCCCGGCTTTTCCTCCCAGTTGAAGGGAACTGAAGTAACAAGCTTCACAGGAATTGAGGACATTAACTGAATGTCTCAAGTTTCCAGTCTTTCTTTGGCAGCCCTGGTTTTTCTTCCCACACAAATGGAACCGATGGCGGTTGCTTAACCGGGGGTCTCTGAGAAGGCACAGAAGGTTCCTTCTCCACCATATTAACATAAACAGATGATGGTATCATAGTATTTCGAGTCTTAACACAGCTATTTATAGCGGAACAAAGTGGGCTAGGACACCAATGACTAATAAACAAGTTTTCATCCAACTGAAACATTTGTCAAATTTTTTGGAGGTTGTTGGTACCTACTTGGCTACATTCAATCAATCCAATCTTCAGTGTAACAGTTGTGGAAACAACTTAAACCTCAAAACATTTGTAAATTGGATTAGATTTGACCAGTGTGTGTTCTCATCACAACAGAAATAACATGATTTTATTACCACAAAATTAATTTTTTTTCTTTTTTCTATTTCCTGAACACCTTTTCAGTTTTCCTTCTACTCAACCACTTAATTACCAAACTTATACCAAATCCACAACCCAATTTCCTATCTCCATCTCAATTCATTAAAGGGTAAGTAAGCTACTGAACCAGATCTGATGGATTCAAGAACCTGAACAACCTCTGCCATGCTGGGTCTCCTGGACAGAACCTCAGAAGTACAGAGCAGGCCCAACTTCATAACCTGAATCAACTCATTTTCCTTAAACCCTCTCAGGCTTCGATCAAAGCAAACGGAAGCTGTGCCATTCTCCAACAATCCCCTTACATAGTCACATAAAATCACCACGTCCGATGCCGCTGGACTTTCCACTGGTTTTCTCCTGGTAACAAGCCTAATACAACCACACCAAAACTATAAACATCACTTGTCGCTGAATCTCAAGCTTTGGCAGGCTAATTCAGGTGCAACGTACCCAACAGCAGTGTGGGACTTAATTAAACCAAAACTATCCAACATAGGCAACAACTTGATCAACCCATAATCAGATAATTTAGCTTCAAAAGCTTCACCTAAGAGGATGAGTTGACTTAATATTGAGGTGCAGAACTTGGGGTTTACAGTCATGATGGAGGTAAGCAAGGGCCCTTGCGGTTCCAAGAGCAATTTGAAACCTTCTTGACCAGAACAATTCATTCCTTCTGCTGCTGCACTTGCACCAGGAGAGATAAGACCATGAAGATGCTGAAAGAGATTCCTATTAGGTACAAATTCAGATAGAATTAGCTGCATTGTAGTCGACCAATAGTAGTAGCCTTGACAAGCAACCAAAGGGTGGCTAAGGTTGCCTAGCCGTCCAATCTCTTGCTCAAATTCATCCTGGTTCCTTATCCTACCCAAAGTTTCAAGCTTCTTCACCGCGATGGAGATTCCACCTTCAAAGTTAGTTTTGTACACTGTACCAATTGACCCACTGCCCACCAGACAATCTTTATCAAGTAAAGCTTTAGTACCTGCTTACCAGTCTTCATACTTGGATGGTAAAGTCTTGCTGAAGAGAACTAGCTTTCCAATTATGAGATTCAAATCTGTTGAGGCAGGTGGCGTGCTTTCAATGACCATTGTCTCCTCGTCTATTCTTCCCCTCATTGCTCTATAGTTTATGCAACAGATAATACAGACCCCAGAGACAATAAAAGCAGCGGCTACAATGGCCACTATTGCTGAAACACTCAGCTTCTTGCTTCTTCCAGACGACAACCCAGTCCAATTGCCATTAGCAGAACAAGGTGTGTCGAATGGTGTTCCGCAGAGCCCTTTATTGTGGAAAAATGTAGCAAGCCCAAACACCTGGATACTACGGCTGGTAGGAATTGGACCAGTGAGATCATTGAAAGATAGATTAAATGAGTTAACATGGTAAAATTTCCCAGAGAGGGAGGGATTACTCCTGAAAGGGCCATTTCTGATAAATCAAGATACTGAATTTGTGATAGTTCGCCAAGACTAGATGGAATGCTTGCATTGAGAAGGTTTTGATGTAGATCAAGTGATTTCAAGTATGTCATATTGTAAAGTCTGAGGAATTTCCCCCTGTAAACTGTTACGCGACAAATCCCTGCAAGAAGAGCTCGAAATTTCAAGTTCAATTCGAAAGCAAAGTAATGAAGAATATAATAAGATTAGATTGGTAAAGGGATATCAGACTCGCAGCTCAAGAAGAAACCTGCATCTGCTAATAATATCTTCAGGGATTTCTCCAACCAGTTGAAGATTGTGCAAATCCAGAACTCGAAGAAACTCAATGCTTCCAATATCAGCTGGCACCATCCCAATAAACTTATTGAACCCTAATTTCAACACCCTCAAGTTCCGACAATTTGTGATACTTGAAGGAATTCCCCCACTTAATTCATTCCCCAAAACATCCAATACCTGTATTGGATCACTACAACTTCCAATTTCACCGATTTCACCACGAAATTAATTAAATGATACATTGAAGTAACTGAAATTTTTAAGTCCAATCAAATCAATCCAATGAAAAAACTACTCCCAAGATCCAAAAGTTGCAAATTTCTACACTTGCTGTACAATATCTCCTAGAAGCGAATTGCTTCTCAAAGAAACATATGCAAGTTTTGGAGGAACACAAATTTGTGAAGGAAAGGCAGGCAGCAGTGAGATTATTGTAAGACAAATCGAAGCCTTGGAGATTGACACAATTTAAATTGAAACAGGAATAGGAATGGAAGCAGTGAGTGAGTCTGTTGTGTGAGAGTGAAATGAACCTTGTTTTGAAACAATTGTTGAACAAGGCCTCCGGAATCGGTCCAGTAAACCCATTTCTTGACAAATCAAACAACCTCAAGTTCTGATGATCCCCTAGAAACTCAGGAATCGCTCGAGACAATGCATTGCTGCTCAAATTAAGCTTCCGAATGGTAGAAAATTGAGGGAATTCGATGGGCACAATGCGGGTGAATTTGTTTCCATACAAGGAGAGGATTCTGAAGGAGCTCAAGCTTGGTGACAATCATAATCCATAGTCGCGTTTTTTCTCATTTCATTTCTTAAGAAATCCTCGACCTTTTCACTTTATGGTATTGTGTTTATCTATTCAAAGTAATTCTAAAAATCGACATTTGAAATTTGTAACCGTCTCTTAGGACTTTCAAACTCTTAGGACTTTCTGATGAATCAAACTCAAATCATTCACATATAGCATACCATTTCGAAACAGAACTTACCAACTGGGTGAGCTTTAGATCTCAAAATTCAGCTCCAAGAAAGAGTATAACGAAGTGGAGGTGGTGAGAATTCACCTCTTCAATTGGTGGAGTGTCCACAGATCCAAGAAAACAATATTTGTCTACCATTCACTGTTTCATTGGATCTACTACCTGTATCTGAATCTAACCATGGACTTGAGTGAGGAGGTGCAACCCGACCATCGACAAATAGTGAGTTTGGTTCGGGGAGATCCTCCTGTGCTTCAGTGAATTCAAACATCAGGGTTGTCATTCCTCCTATAGTCATTAGCAGTTTTCCTCTCCACTTCGAGAAATTGACCAAGGGATGGAGGAGTTATTGAATTCTCAGAGTCAACACCACCCTTTGTACATAGAGAAAAAAACCAAGTTTTGGACTTAGTACTCTTCTTACACCATAAGGATTCTGCACTTCTTCCCCTAATTGATCAACCTGACAGCTCTAAGATGTTGAAGACACCAATTAGGATTCCAAGTGTAATGCTCTTCTCATGGAAGAAGGACCCAGTAGACTGAAACCAATCAAAGGATACTAAATTTAGTATCACGCAATGAAAAGAAAGTTGCAGCATTTTAAGCAAAATAGTTTACCGAAATCATTCATTCAAGTCAAGTTTTTCCATCAATAGGCAGGGAGATGAATTTAGGCAATCAAAAATAACAAACTCGATGAAAGAGACTCATTATGCTCATGTGATACAATATTTACTATGGTATGAGATATTATTCAATACTTATATGCAAAATCGAACATACCCACAAACACAAATAAGCTTACAATTAAAGGGTAGTTCTTAGTTTTACCTCAATGAGTTCCCTTGGTTGAAAGCAAAGCTGGAATTGACAATCATTGGCACAAACACTCATCATTCAAGCATTTTAACACACACATGGTTTAGCAGTGAAGACAACCCACCATAATCCCAGAAAAAAATTTGAAGGAAGATGGCCAATTCACCAAAACTACTGAAGATTCATGAAACAAAATTGGAGAACCCCAAATTCAGAAAAGTAAGATAATTGAAAGTTGACCCATTTCTTACACACTTCATTAACACAAATAACACCAATTTTCCATCAATGAGAGAGAAAAAACCTTGAGGATGAATGAAGCTCGACCGATCGACCTTGAGGATGAATGCAAAGACAAGTGAAGAGAGAATGGGATGCCGAAGGGAATCGAGATGACTTGGTTGAGACAGGAAAAACCCAATCGTTCAAGAGCTACCATGAAGATTTGGATATCTAATGCCCTTGAAGATGTGAGTTGGGAAAAAGTTAATGAAGATGACAAAGTTCAACATCTGTAAGATTGGGGTGATTTAGTTTTTCTATCTCAACCGTGGTTGTTGCAGCAGTTGTGGTTGGCGGTGTCAAAGAAGAAATGGACATGAGTAGTCGATTTCTGCCCTCCTTTCTTCATTTACCTAAACTTGCATAGGAAACACACGTGAGCAAAAAACCACCATGTGGCGGCCGATGGCACTCTGGTGCTCAAGTTAGATAAGGCTTAGGAGAGGCTTAAAGCTGTAAATTGGGTTTCTGTAGCCTACCTTTGTTCATCGACCTTATCTCCTTTTTATAGTGTGAGATTCCTTGTTCGGCTCGGCCTTTGGTGGCGTAGTTTAGGGAAAAAGATCTTGCTGAAGATTATTTCCTTGTTGGGAGTTGTCCATGTAGAAAAAGTTCCTCATACAACTTGTGCTTCTAGATCTGCAGAGGGGGTTTTCCTTTCTGAGTGTTATCCATGCAAGGAAGTTTTTTTGCCCGACTTATACTGCAATATTGTTTTCTAGTTGGAACCAAAGTATTGCTGGCCTTCCTGCTTGGGTCGATCTTCCAGATATTTGCCTTATCAGGGCTTACTCTTGCCTTATCACGACTTACGAGTATTGGGCTTGACAGTGACGTGTGGGCTAGTGGCATGTTGCAATTTGGGTCCGACCTTCTGGATCCTGCTAATAGTGAGTTTAATGTTGTCTGGGTCTTGCTGGATAAAACGTGCAATCAGACCTACTATGTTTTGTTTGACGAGATTATCATGACACGTGTACGGTACTGATCAGAGGACGGTTTGGTGTATCATCAGTTGCTCCCCCCGAACTAGTGGGCCATCATGTCTGTCCACTAAGTCGCTTTGATAAAATCTGTACAGTCGTGATGATTGAACCCGAAACGTGGTCTTGAGCGGCGCATGTCATTAAATGAGTATGTGATTGCTCAGTAAAGAAGGGGGTGCGACTCTCTAGTGCTTATAAGCGGTTGTCTCTGCAAGAGAGAGTTTATTTACTTTTGTATATTTTTTGCCTCCTTTTTATTTTCTTGCTTTTGTGTTCTTTGCTCCAATTCTATTTGAAAGTTCAAACTTTCTCTCATGGCAGACAACGTTGAACTCACTTTTGGGTAGAAGTTGTCTCATGTCTCCCTCAACTTTTACCGAGAGCAGAAGGGGTCCAATTTGGCTAAGCTTCGAGAGGACTATCTGATTCTTGAAGACCTAGAACTTACCCTTTTGGGCGCTACTCACAATCCATTGACGTCTCTGCAAGGGTTCATAGCTTTGCACAAAAGGCATGTTCCAGGTCGGGCTCCTCTTTCCGGTTTCGGAGGACAATTGGTGCTTACTGGCGTACCTCCGTATTCCTCTTGCTCAAATGGTGCCAAACAAATTCAGGATTTTACTTGTTGTCCTTATCCGGGTGAAGGATGTTGGCCTTCGATTAACTCCGCAAATGATCAACCTGTTGACTTACCCTCGTCTAAATGGTCACGAAATCTGCTGGTTGAGTACTCCGAAATGCTTGGGCTTCTTGACTGATGATTTCAAGTTTTGGCAGAAGCATTGCTTTCTGGCTTCTTTGAACTCACCATATTCAAGGCGGAGGGGAGGTCACTTGTCAGATATTTCAAATTTGATCTTAGTGAGCGTAATGTCCCTTTTCATTTTTGTGCTTTCGCAGGTGTTGACATGTTGTCCCACTATTTTGACACGTAAATTTGTGACTCCAACTCTTACTGAGGAGGAATCGGTGAGGAGGGCGTTTAATGAGCTTCCATTGATCGCTGTTGAGGAGGTCATAGCTTCGGACAACATCTTGCGGAGCGGATTGTTCAAATACTTTCACGTAGCTCCTACTGTGCCCAGGTCATCGCCGAAGGAGACTAGTAGTAGTCGTTCCAAGAAAATGAAGCTCATGATACCAACCCCTACAAGGCAAGCTGAGTTGGAGGTGGTAGCTGCTCATTGGTCGGCCCAAGAGGAGGCAAGCTAGCAGCAGGACTGATTTTTCTTCTAAACTGGTCCTGCTGGATTAGGAGGTAACGGTCGCGGAGTCTGGGCCAGATCAATCTGCTCAAGAGATGGTTTTAGGAGAGCGAGGTGTCTGTCTGGAGCTTCCTGTTCCATTAGCTGTACTGGAATGGGGTTACCCAGAGTCGGCTGACCCTGGCCAAGTCAATGTTGTTGCTCATGCGTTTTGTTTCGCTGAAGCTACTGCCTAGAAGAGCGGATCTTCTCTCCCGCTTTCAAAATCTGGTGCGGAGCATCGGGCAGAGTTTTCAATTGAGAAGGCCTCAGATGTATAGCTGATGTCTTCAAAAGAAACACTTGGATTAGCGTCGTTGGTTCAGGGTGAGCCGCACACTAACGCTCATGGTACAGTTCATGCTTTGGAGAATGGTTTTGTTGAGGTTTGCAAGTTGTATTCGGATGCGCTCTATCGATCAGACCTCTTAAGCGAGCAGTTGGAAGAGGTGATGCGCAAGGCACATGCTGAGTTCGAGTTGACTGCTTTGTGCTGGGAGTTTGAATATGAACTGGCCGACGGGCGACGTAGTGTCCATGAAGGGGAGACTCAAGTTGTGTCCGCGTTGGCTGAGATAAGTCCGCTAAGACAATGACTGGCGGAAGAGGGATTTCATGTGGTTGCGCTCTCAAATAGGCTATCGAATGCAGAGGCGAGCTTAGCGGAGTCCAAGGCTCGAGGGCATGAGCAGGGGGTAATTTCATAATCTCCTTATATCGCCCAGAGCGGGTTAGAACTGCTTGGTCTAATTGAAGAAGAGAACCCCCACCTAGAGCTTAACTTTGAACGATACAGGAAGGCTACTTACTGGAAAAAATCTCTGACCCTACGTCCCCGTATTGCAACTCAAGACCGACTTCAGACGATGTTATTTTATTTCCTGCAGTTCCTTCTGATGTAACGGGGCCTTTCAGCCTTTGGAGCGAGTTCTCCAAAGCAGTTGTAATTTTTGAAATACGACTTAAAGAAATTTTGTCAAATAGTTTTTTGTACATGTACTTTCTACGACTTATCTATGCTATCATGCCATTGCGTCAATATGTGACTTGCATAATAAATTCCAAAGTGCTTGTACTTATTTTTCCTTGACCCATCTCAATCTGTTTAATTCAGACTGGACAGTAACCTGGGTCTCGAGCCATCGTTATCAGCCGAAGCTGACTAAGCTTTGATCAGGTTCGGCGATCATTGTCTGTGGAAGTAAAATGATCTTGGTAAGCCGTCTTTGTCAGGCTGCATGAACGTTGACCAAACTCCCACTTTCTAACCCATCGTCGTCCGCTATTTGCAGACTAGGTGTTAGAGTGCTAAGGTTCGGCGATGATTGTCTGCATAAGGACAATGACCCCTAGCAAGCCGTCTTCACCAAGTTGCATGAGCATTGACTAAGCTCCCACAAATTAGGTGTTAGAGTGCTAAGGTTCAGCGATCACTTTCTGCGGAAGGACAATAATCTCAGGCAAGCCGTCCTCACCAGGCTGTATGAGCACTGACTAAGCTCCCACTTTCTAACCCGTCATCATTTGTTATTTACAGACTAGGTGTTAAAGTGATAAGGTTCAATGATCACTGTCTGCAGAAGGACAATAATCTCTGGCAAGCCATCTTCACTAGGCTGCATGAGCACTGACTAAGCTCTCACTTTCTAACCCATCGTCATCCGCTATTTGCAGATTAAGTATTAAAGTGATAAGGTTCGACAATCATTATCTATAGTTGGACAATGATCTCTGGCAAGCCGTCACATGAGCATTAAGCTCTCACTTTCTAGGCCGTCATCGTTCGTTTTATTCGAACTAGGCTTCGAGCAGACCAAAAGCTATCGTTATCAGTGGCCATTGACTAAATTTTGGTCGGGTTCGGCGATCGTTGTCCATGCAAGGATCCCTGGCAAGCCATCGTCATCAGGCGTCCAGAGGGCTGACTAGACTCCTACTTTCTAGGTCATCGTAATCCGTTATTCGCGGACTAGGCTTCGAGCGAACCAGAAGCTATCGTCACCGACTAAGCTTTGAATAGGTTCGAGGGTCGTCATCTGTATTGGACAACGATCCCTAGCGAGCTATCTCAATCAAGCGTCAGAGCTGATTAAGCTCCCACTTTCTAACCCATCACCATCCGCTTTTTGCAGACTAGGTGTTAGAGTGCTAAGGTTCGACGATCATTGTCTGCTGAAGGACAATGATCCCTGGCAAACCGTCTTCACCAGGCTATATGAGCACTGACTAAGCTCTCACTTTCTAACCCATCGCCATCCGCTTTTCACAGACTAGGTGTTAGAGTGAACATGAGGCCATTGCTGTCATCTAAAACCGACTAGGCTATGGTCAAGCTTGATAAGTCCAACTCTGGTGTCCTGACTTATGCAATTCATTGAGTGGGCGAGAGTCGGACAATGGAAGACTGACTGGAAGTAGTGGAAGTTTAGAAAAATCAGATGTCCTTCATCGATAATACTTTTTAAGATGTTCTACATTCCACGACCATATAAGGCTTCTACCGTCTATGTTTTCCAACCAATATGTCCCTAGCTTGTTGACCTCGGTTACTTTGTAGGGCCCCTCTCAATTCGGGTTCAGCTTGCTGTGCCCGTTTCCTTAGTGTTTTGCTGTCTTTTTTAGTACCCAGTTTCTCACTTTAAACTCACGTGGCTTGACTTTCTTATTGTACTGAGCCATCTTATGCTGGTCGGCAGCTATTCTGGTAGAGGTCTGATTTCTCAGTTCTTCGAGGAGGTCCAAACTGACGCGCAAAGTTTCGTCATTGACTTCTAATCTGAATTCCTCTGTCCGGAAGGTTGGAACTTTGAGTTCCGCAGATGCGACAAGTCTTTTTGGCCAAATCGAGTTTCATTTTAAGTGCTTTCAAAATTGTTCTATTGGTGACTTTCGCCTGACCATTGGCTTGCGGATGCCCTAGCGAGGAGAAATGGTGGTTGATGTCGAGATCTTTGCATAGTTTGTCAACCTTACTTCATTCAAATTGAGTTCCGTTGTCGCTGACTAGCGTTCTTGGAATACCAAACCTGCAGACGATGGAGGTTCATATGAATTTCTCAATTTGACCCTGGCCTATCTTGGACAGGGGCTCAACTTCGAGCCATTTTGTGAAATAATCCACAACTACAAGGAGGAACTTCTTATTGGTTGAGGCCGAAAGCGGTCCGACGTTATCCATCCCCCATTGTGCAAATGGCCATGGGCTGGTCATCGGAGTCAAGGGTTGAGCGGGCATGTGTGTATACAGCGCAAATCTCTAGCACTTGTCGCATCTGCAGACGGTGCTGCATTTGTGGCCAATAGTACTCTAGAGTTAGGGCCTTGTGGGTCAGTGTCCTCCCTCTTAGGCGATTCCCGCAGATGTTATGGATTTCTCTAAGAACGCAATTAGCCTTCAAGGAGGTTTGGCATCTAAGCAGAGGACCCATGACCGACCTTTTATAAAGCTTGTTGTTTAGGAGAGTGTACTGTGTTGTACAGTTCTTCAGCTTTGTGGCCTCTGTCTTTTCAACCGGAAGGACCTCATTTTTTATGTACTCAATAATGGGATTCATCCAGCTTGAGTCTACTTCCATTGTCCACTAGGGGAAACCTAGAGGTTTAAAGGCTTGTTACATATGCTAAATGTAATCGTGATTCCTAAAAACGTGAGTTAAATTTTATTCTTCTTTTGCTTGGGGACTAGCAAAATGTAGGTTTGGGGGATTTGATAGCCTTATAAATGATACATTTTAAGCCCCTAATTCTATATTTGTTATATTCTATTATCTAATAAAATACTTTCATTGCGTGTATTTTGTGTAGAATGCAGAAATTCAAGTATTAATCATCAAATAAAATGACACAATAAGGCTAAGTTCAACAACAAAGTACATTGAAAGATAACACATGCATTACCAATGATTTTCAAGCCCAAGGTCCATAAAGTCAAGCCCACAACGCACCATCATCTATGGATCTCGAGAAAATTATTTGAAGATTTGGACATCCACATGACAACTTCATCCTAGCCAAAAGGAATTTCTACATATTCCACCATCCATTCTCCAACATATTCTCTTATCTTTTTCTTATTTTATTCTACCATATTCTTTTATCTTTTCCTTATTCCACCATTCCATTTTCCAACATATTTCCATATCTTTTTTTTTATTTTATTCAACCATATTTTTTTCCTTAGAGAGAATAATAAGTGGAGGGAAGCTTACCATGTTTGGCTAACATCCCACCTTAGCTTGTGGGTGAGCCTATGGGAGGATAGCTCCAAGATGATTCACTTTTAGCTTAGTTTATTTTCAAGTTTATGTATTAGAGAAGCAAGTAGTTATATTGATCTTGTAACTTGATTATGTCATGAAGCAATGAGGTAGGTTAGATGTTTTGTGTTTCATCATATGAATTCAATTCATGTTTTCTTCTTCTACTTCTTAAGTTCAAGATTAGACAAGTTTCTATCATTGCAATTTTTCTAACAAGCTCTTACTTATAATGTTTATATATTATTAGTTTAAGTTTCATTTTGTTTTGTTAGATATTTGGTGCTCATTTAAGTATGAATTCTTTGCATGCTTTCAAATTCACATTTAATTCTTAGATTACTAATATAATTAAAGCTTGAAATCAATTTGTTCATAAAGTCATATTTTTCATCATAAGGTGAGATGAGAATCTACCTTTGGATGTGTTAATAAATTTGGAATGATTAATCTAAGAGTGGCCTAAAGCTCATGATGGTAAACTCAAAGCCTTAAGTCTTACATTTAAGTTTTAGTTTGCATTTTTATTTTAAACGCTTCAACAATCACTTCTTTTCTAACTAGGTTAAGTTTTAAAAGAGATCTGAAGATTAGATTTCCTAACTTTATAGCTCTCCTTGTGGGATTCGACCTGTATTTGCCGTTATCTAACTCAATAAATAATCATGCGCTTGCGATATGATTTGAGATCGATCAATCATTGAACTCCTCCTCTTCCAAATTTGACTACTCTTGGAATTCGATGAGCCTGTTAGCGGTCTCGGTAGTGGCTGAAGCTTGTCTGGCTAGTGCGTCGACTCTTTCGTTGTCGTCTTGGGGACACTACAGGAGTTTAAATCTCCTGAACTTGGCGTGCTGCGTCGCTAACCTTCTCGCAGTAAGTTATCATCCTTGGATATTTCCTGTTGAATTCTCCCTTGATGTGGTTGACTACCAGGCGTGAGTCATAGTACGCGGTTAGATCATTTACCTCGATCCCTTTTGTGAGCCTCATGCCGAACAGGAGGGCTTCGTATTATGCTTCGTTGTTCGAGGCTGAGAAACCGAACCTGACTGCCTTTTCCAAGCTGAAGCCACCTAGAGAGTGAAGAGTGACACCGATTCCGCTTCCTTTAAGTGTCGACCCATCACAACGCAGGATCCATCCTTGTTCGTCCAGTCTCTTCTCTGAGCTGCCTAGCTCTTGCTCTCTGCCGCCAGTAAATTCGACGATGAAGTTTGCTAACGCTTGGGCTTTGATGGTTGTTCTTGAAGCGTAGTTGATGTTAAACTGCCCTAGTTTCACCGACCATTTAACCATTTTGCCGAATAACTTCGGCTAGTGCAGCACTGTGCGAAATGGATATTTGGTCAGGATCGTGACAGAGTAGGCCCGAAAGTAGGGTTGCAGCTTCCTGGATGAGATGACCGGCGCCAAAGCCAGCTTATCTAGATTTGGATAGTTTGCTTCTGCTTCCAAGAAAGTTTTGCTGGTGCAGTACATTGATCTCTATACCCCCTTATTGTTTCGTACAAGAGCCGAACTAACAGCGTGATTTGAGACAACTAGATATAAGTAAAACGTATTTCCTGGGACTAGTTTCGAGAGTAACTCGGTACTTTCCATGTATGACTTTAGCTTCTGGAAGGTCTGCTCGCACTCTTCGTCCCAGTTGAAGTCCTTGCTTCCTCTCAGAACCTTGAAGAAAGGGAGGCATTTGCCGAATGATTTAAAAATAAACCTGTTGAGTGCTACAATTCTCCCGATCAAGCTTTGAACTTCCCTGATGGAGGTCGGAAACTTCAAATCGAGAAGAGCCTGAATTTGCTTCGGATCTACTTTTATTCCCCTTTGGTTCACTATGTAACCTAGAAACTTGCTACACTCAACCCCTAACATACATTTTTGTGGATTGAGTTTCATCCGATACTTGCGGAGCTAGCTGAATGCTTCAGCAAAATCACATATGTGATCTGGGTTGTGGAGGCTCTTGTTCAACATGTCATCTATGTAGACCTCCATGTTCCTTCCAATTTGGTTCTCAAACATCTCGTTCACTAGCACCTGCGTTCTTGAGGCCAAACGACATCACCCGATAGCAGTGTATTCCTCTTTTGGTTATGAAAGAGGTTTTCTCTTGGTCTAGGAGTGCATCTAGATCTAGTTATACCTGGAGTAGGCGTCCATGAAACACAGAAGGTTGTGTCCGGACATGGTGTCTACAATTTGATTGATGCGAGGAAGTGGAAAGTTGTCATCCGGGCATGCCTTGTTCAAGTCAATGTAGTCCACGCAGATTCTCAACTTTCCAGTTTTCTTTTTAACCAAGACAGTGTTCGCCAGCCAAGCTGAGTATCGTGCCTCTTTGATCATGTCGATGTTAAGTAGTCTATGCATTTCTTCGTTTTGATTTGGTTCCTCTCGGGGGCCACAAGTCTTTTCTTCTGTCTGACCGATTTTCGCATTGGATCTACAACCAGTCGATGGGTGATCATGGAAGGGTTTTTTCCCACCATGTCCAACATCTTCCAGGCGAAGACGTCTTGATTGATTATGCCGCAGCAGTGTTATCAGCCGTTCAGCAAATTCCTTGCTTAGGCGGGAACCTATCTGGATGGCTCTGCTAACACTGGGGTTGTCCAGATATACAGTCACAGGTTCCTCCTCGGGTTGTCCGACATTAGGTCTTTCCCTTGGACTAACAAGGGCCTCTTCATCTGGGAGGGGAGCCCTCTTCCAACTCTGGCCCCGGGCTTAGGGATGCATCGGTCGTGGGCTCACTCCACAGTTGGTGGCCATCAAACCATTTTAGTGTTGCGTGGTGGTAGTCTCTAACGACTGGTTGATTTCCTCGTATTGTGCCTACTGCCTAATTGATGGGGTATTTGATGCATTGGTGTAAAGTAGAAACTGCCACCTCCATCTGTTGGAGCCAAGGCTCCCAAGATGATGTTGTAGGTGGACGGCGCGTTGACCACCATGAATTCATGAAGAATTATATTTTGAAGTCATGGTTCTCCCGCCACTACTGTTAAAGTCAGGGGCAAGATCAGACTCTGGGCATGAGCGTGCTGTATCCATTGGTTCTCATAGGCCGACTTGGTCCACAGTTCACGAAACAATCTTTTTTGGGACCTGTTGGACCGTTCAGTCTCTGAGCACGCTCCGTGCAGGATGCACACTCCGTCGTCGTCCTCCTTGTCCCTGGGGACAAAGGGTTTCTTCTTGGATTCCACATCCTTCTTGGCGGCCAGCATCTCGTCAAGAACAATATATCTATGGACCTCTTTCAGCAGGTCTGCCATATCGGTCAGGGTCTAGAGTAAGAATGTTATAAAACTTGTCTTTCCTCATACCCGAGGTGAAGCTGCGATGATAGTTTCATCACTATGACCATTGAGGAGGGTCAACTCATCGTTGAAGCGCGTGACATATTCCCTCAACGTCTCGTTCGATTTCTGTTTTAGGGATTTGAGTATCTTCACTGCTCGTGCGATTTGTTGCATCTAAGTTGATAGTAGATCAACCCTTGGGTCCGCCGTGGCTGCCACAGACACAGGGGGTCTGAGAGGGTTCCTCCAGTGGTGGTGGTGGCACTGGAGCTGGCGGCGCTCTGCTATTTCGAGCATTCGAGGGATCAGCAGTGTCTCCATTGTTGTGAGACCTTGTTGTCACCATCTTTCTGGATATATGGGAAATGTGGCACTACTATTTCTTTTGAGGAACTTTGTCGTTCCCCACAGACGGCGCCAAATTGATGAGTTGATTTATGTTCTCCTTCCTCGCCTTTACCTAGATATGCACAAGGAACGCACGTGAGCCAAAGACCACCGTGTGACGGCTGATGACACTCCGATGCTTAAGTTAGATAAGGCTTAGGAAAGGCTTAAAATTGTAAATTGGGTTTCTATAGCGTATTTTTGTTCATCGACCTTATCTCCCTTTTATAGTGTGATAGTCCTTGTTCGGCTCAGCCTTTGGTGGTGTAGCTTAGGGAAAAAGATCTTATTGGAGATCATTTCCTTGTTGGGAGTTGTCTATGTAGAGAAATCTTCCTATACAACTTGTGCTCCTAGATCTACGGGAGGGATTTCCTTTTCTGAGTGTTGTCCATGCAAGGAAACTTTCTTGCCCGACTTATACTGTTGTATTTGTTTCCTAGTCGGAACCAAAGTGTTGTTGGCTTGCCTGTCTTGGGTCAATCCTCCAGATACTTGCCTTATTAGGGTTTACTCTTGTCTTATCAGGGCTTACTCTTGCCTTATCAGGACTAACGAGTATTAGGCTTGACCGGTGATGTGTGGGCTTAATGGCACGTTGCAATTTGGATTCGACCTTATGGATTCTGCCAATAATGGGCTTAATGTTATCTAGACATTGCTGGATTGAGCGTGCAATCAGGACTGCTATGTTCTATTTGACGAGATTATCAAGACACGTGTACGGTGCTGATCAGATGATGATTTGGTGTATCATCAACACGCATTGTGAAAATTGGGAGAGGGCAATTTAGGAAACGAAAATGAGACTCGACTTACCTACTTGACTGTAGTAAAAATGAAATCTCGTTAGAGAAAAGATTTTGCTTCTGGTTTATCGTCGAAAGATGAGAATCTTTAAAATTCGGGATTGAATAATTGGTAAACAATTTTTAATTTGTTAATTGAGGTGAGGATAATCAGAGAGTAGAGTGGGTGTGGATGGAAAGTGAGCGAGTTTGTTTGTTTGTGTTTCTTGTTTGCTCTTACAGTTGGGTTGCACATATTAGGAGTGGGCACAGGACGGAATGGCCTCATCCTTATCCCATCCGTTCATTCAAGATCGGGATGGGATAGACCCCGTCCCGACCTCGTCCCATCCCAAACAGGTTCCGGGACGAGATCAACATGCTGCATATTGTAAACTAAAAAATATTGTACTGTAACTCAATATTGTACTGTAAACTCAATATTGTACTGTATCAGAAAAATATTGAACAAAAATATATATTATTACTCAAGAATAGTAATTCATATCTCACATGTACTGTAACTCATATGCTTTGAACAAAAATATTGTTCTATAATGGGAAATTTCAAATCTTTAAAAATACCCATATGATAAAGTAATGCAAAAATGAAGATTAAGAAGAAATCAAAGCAAAAGGTAACAAAATCAACTAATGGGTATAGAGACAAACCTGTTTTTCAGCCTTCTTTCATTTGGAACTCCCACACAATCTGATTGAAATAAGAACAAAAGCAAAAACTTACAGTATTGCGAACCAAAAAGTGAAGGGAAGACTGAAAACAGGGTGGTGGTGTTTTCAGAAAAAGAAAAAGAAATTGTTAGCGAGTATGTAGATTGGGACTATATGAAGAGAACCAGATGCAGACTGAGTGAGTAAGGAGAGAAGGCAACGGATAACAGTTGGATCGGGCGATCAGCGGGTTGTTTTTGTTGTTCTCTTCTTTTCTCTTGAATCTCTTTTCTCTCTGTTGTTCTTCTTCAGGAACCCTAACTGAGAAAAGCTGAAGAGGAGAGGGTCAAAAGACCAAATGAAATGATAATTGATCAGAGATTCTGAATCAAGAGATTAGTCTAGAGATGTGCATTAGTGAGAGACACATTGAGACGTTTAGGAGTGGGCATCCCATCCTGCGATCCCAATCCCAATCTCGTCCCGTCCCAATTTTTTCGGGTCTTAATGGGATTGAATAATTTCATCCCGATCCCGTCCCGTCCCGATCTAGAATGGGATGGGATGGGATGAAGATTTTCAATCCCACCAATCTCGTCCCGTCCCGAGCTAATTTTTTATTTTTTTTATTTATTTTTATTCATATAAACTTACAGATGACTGACAAAAACTCATGGTGTTTGCAGTGGTAACAAAAATGTTACTTCAAGAAATAAATATTCATTAAGCAAGAGAAAGATAGCAGACTGTTGTTTGGATTCCCAATAAAAGTGGCTCAAATTATTTAACTTTCAAATATTGATAATATCCAGGTGAAGATGAAAAATAACAATTAACTGAGTAATACATATTCAGAAGGGAACATTCAGGGGCGGAGGCAAGAATTTGAGATGCCCCAGGTTGTAAAAATAATTGTTTTTAATTACGATATATGTATTGATGGTAAACCATTATGAATATGTTAGAGCATCACCAATAGGTCTATATTTCTTCTCTAACAAAAGATGAAATGTCATTTTGTCAATGAACCATGAATTTTGTTTCCCACAGTAATGAAATTGTAAAATCAGTTGGGAGACCATCACAGCGACACAATACTCTTAGTGGGTCCCATTTATCATGTCATTTTCTAAAAGTCAGCTAACTCAACTACATTGTTAGGGGATTTAGTGGCTACCCTTATATTTGCATGTCACATCTATATCTAATTATAAGAAATTTATTTTTTACGCTCTTATATGATGATAATCTTCACAGCAATCACAGGCAGCACGCTGATCCCGTCCCGATCCCGTATGAACGGGATGGGTATATCTCGTCCCATCCCGTCCCGTGCCCACCCCTAGAGACGTTGATTGTTATCTCCACTAGTGATGTTATGTGGGCATCCAAAAAACTGCAATCCTAAAATAAATATATTAAAATTATTAATAATAAATATTAGAAAAATCAGTAATGTCCGCCCCTAGCATATACATGACTATAGAGAAGGGAAGAGCAAGGTAATGTTTTTTTTTTTTACCTTCAACCCTCCCCACCTCATGCCGCCGACCAGATTCGAACTCATAACATGTGATATCATCCATCACACCTCTACCAACTCAATTGGTATACCTTTAGCGAGCAAAGCAGCGCTCGCTTATTCTTTGTATTTTCTTTATGGCATCCACAGTGTTTTTTTTTTTTTTTTTTTCCAAGAATCTTTTGTCAATTGTGCCCCACTTATATATCACCCATATGACCGCCACCACCTTTGTCCTTTGTCCTTTGTCCTTTGCTTGGGTTTGACTCACTTTGGTCGGTGTATGTATGTAGACTAGAATTGGTCCACAAAACCGTACTTTCTTGTTCAATGCCCTCTCCGCATTTTCTTTTCTTTTCCCCATCAAATTCGTATCAATTTAAAATTTTCATTTCATATTATCACCATCCTTGTTCATAACAAATTGCTGCATGTTGTGCATAACAAGCTGCTGCATATCACCATCCTCTGCTCATCGTAACCACATACCAGTATTGTGGAAAAAAAAATCTTGGAGATGGCGTGAATATAAAATGTACATATGTTTTCAAGGACACCATCATGCATAGATATGGGATTATGAACAACATTTTCACTATGAATCACATTTCGTTTAACAAGCCCTCTCAATATATCTCCCATATTCATTTGATTTCAGATTTTATTTTTTTAAACATCCATCACATTTTGCCGACCCCAATGGGCTTTGATATCCATCACGTTTGTCATGCAGTAATCCACCTCCTTTAGGATCTGCTAATAATATCTCACCTAAATCACTGGAACACGCTAAACCAGCAACACAAATTTGTTCCCAGGCAAGGTTAAAGACATACTGGAGATGCCAAATATCAACACCAAATGCTCAAATTATTTGTCACGAAACAGATAATGCCAAATACATGCTAATACTGTCAAAGTCACACAAGACCAATCCACAGGCAGCAAAGACTCATTAACATGTACCCATTTAAAGAAAAAAAGAAGGGACCACTGACGTGTTGAAATAATTTGCACACAAGAAATTGGGAACGCAAGTCACTAGGTTTGAGAGGAATCAAGGTTGTATTCAAAAACTTGCTGTAAAACAAGGGTTTCTGAACCATTAGTGTGAGTAGTGCTTGGATGCAACGAGCCCCATACAGCAGATTGAAAAAATAAACAAAAATATCACAATCCATATAAATCAAAACAATACACAATAAAAAGTAACTAAATGAGACTGCTGCAATGATCCAAATCAGAATAGTTCAGCTGGATCTCTCCTTACAATGTGTACATCATCTGTAGATTAACCATTCAGAACTCTCTATTTGATGCATCTCAAGCTACTCTAGTAAACTGCTGTGGTTTTATGTTCATTCAGATAGAGGGGTCCAATAAAGATATACACATGTATCTACAGTTTGTCAACCCTCCTCTCTCCCTAAAACATATACACTTCACCCACACATCCCTCTCCCAAGAATGCACACAAAACCACCAACTACTGGACCAAATTCATGTCAATAGCAAAACCAAGCTTGTAACACTCCAAAATCTGTTACCAACATTACGACAGGCACTTTGTGGTAAGACCTGGCTTGGCTTGTCAACAGACGCTGCTTCCTTCAGACTGATTCAAATGAGCTTACGCTAACAACAGGTCTTCCTCAGTCTGAAGTTTCTTGAGCGTCCTCTTAGCATATATTGTAATGGCTACTGTGGCAGCCACAGTTGCAGAAAATCCCAGGACATTATAGATAATTTGGGGGGTTGTGAGGGGCCTGTGGTCTTGTGTTGCATCGGCCAAGCTCCTTATCAAAATCCCGCTGAAACACACACATAAAAATACAACATAAATTACAGTAATCATATAGGCAAAGGTTCTATAAGTATAGTAATCAAAAAAATAATAATAATACAAAAACTAAAAAATAAAATAAAATAAAAATATATATATCTATATAAACTGGTATCCGCAGGGTGCATATGGCCAAATCCAAATCTGTTGTGAATTTGTGACGGATTTAGTTTTCTCCCAAAAAACACTAAGCTAAAACCACATCTGCCTCATTCCATTCGTGGCGGGGGAGGGGGGAGCGGATATCTGTGAAAACGGAGTAAGATATACATGTCCAGTATGGATAAGGCTTAGACACGATACATATCATGTATCGTATTTTAAGATATTGATAACTAAGTATGTCTATAGGAACAACTAGAGCAGTGCCTGAGACAAAACGGTTAGCTAGGGCCTATAGGCCTGTACACAATTTCCTTGCATGCCTTGATACATATGTACATGAAGTAAAGCCTGATTCACCACTGAGATCATTAAAATACACACACGGACAGCTATAAGACTTTTGACACAAAACCAAATCTAAAATATCAACACTTTTCAGTTAGTAAAAAACTTGAATTAATTTTTTTTTAATTGGTAGCCAACACTAGTCAACGTTAGCATTACTGCACACTTTAGTTTATAACTATCCATGTTGGTGTCCTCACATTCCCCAAGACATAGAGAAGGTCTCGAGAAGATTCCTTTGGAACAAAGGAGAATTGAATAAAAGTCCTTTGGAAAAAGGTCAGGGGTTGAGAATTCAAGAAGACAATGTGGCACTCCGGGGAAGTTATTCATCATTTCATAGCAAGAGCATCCCACAGAGATGAAGGTTTGCCCATGCTTAAAAAAAGAAAACTAAAATCAACGTTTTGAGTTGCATCAAATACACAAGCCACGTTCTCAATTGTGTTAAAAAAAGAGGAATTAAAGATTCAATCAACTAACCGAATAATTACACAAAAAAGATGGATGTGAACTGCTATATCCACCTTTTCTTGAGGTTACAAGGAATTTAGCAAACCCCCAGGCATTGTTTTTAGGCAAGTAGACTTTCAGGTTATGGTCATATTTTGCAGCTCTATGCGACCCACAATTGCTTACCACACAAGAACAAGAGTGATGACTCTACAACTTGGAGAATCTCATGAAAGCTCAAGGTTGTCTATAGTACGTATTCCAAAATACCGAAGATCTCCAGTTAATGGTTGGGGAAGTTTTCTGCAAGAGGTTTCACTTGAATTGAAAAAAAAAACAGGATAGTCCTAATTGTGACTCCAGTTTTTCTCTTCCCAAACGAAGGCTCTCTTTATGCAAAACTGCCTTCTTCATCATCATCTCCAAACAAGCTCATCTTCTCAATCTTCTTTGGATTTCAGTTCGACAGAAGGTAAGTTCCAGTTCACAACCCTTTCCTCTTACAATCCAACCCTGATTCCCTTCTTTTGTAGTAGTTTATCACCAAACCCCTCTTGAGAGGATTCAATGGGAAGGTGATTGTAATGATTTGGTGAGCTCATTGGCAAAGGCCAATTGCATTGGATTTGGCAATCACTTAAGAGATACACTGGCTCTCTTAATAAGAGTGTGGAGAGACCATATTTGTGTAGAAGGGTTTGACTTGAAAGGGTTAATATCATTCTTGGTGTCTCCAACCTACTGTTCTTTGTAAGTTCGATCTCGAAACTAGACCTGTTAAGCCAGAAACCACTAAGAAGAGCTTACATGGGTCTTCTTATGGTTTTCTCTTTTAGTACTCAAATAGGAGTAGTAATATTGCAATTGGGTTGTACACTAATATATATATATATATATATATATATATATATATATATATATATATTGAAAAAAAAAATACAAAAAAGGGTAGTATTAAAAAAAGGTTAAAAGAACAGTTGGATATCGAGACTGAACTTGTGAAACCAAAACCTACATTATCGTTTTCTCCTTCAATACTCAAAAATGTGTATTAGTATTCCACCGGTCACGACCCCCTGTTTTCTCAGTTTTAATACAATACACTCTGTTTCCCTTTAAAAAAAACAATAAAATCTCATGCAAGGCATATTCTGTTTTTTCAACTGAACTTGATGGTAAAGAAACATTGCCTTTCCTTCGAGCATCAAAGCACAAATGAAAAATGCAGTGTCACATTTTTGTCCTCAAGTAACTTGATCCTTAATTTTTGGTTCTAGTTGATATCTCCTTGGTCTAATTATTTCTTGGTGTTTCTTAATCTTTAACCATGAATTCATGTACCTCCATGGTCTAATAATGCCTTGGCGTTTCTTAATCTTTAACCATGCGTTCATGAACCTCAATAGGTTCTTCTCACATTGTTTGTGTCCAACATAGTAGATTTCTCACATTTAAGTCCACCCTTTTGACTTTATCTAGTAACTTATTGATATTGAGCTCAAGTTTCCTATCACCTTAACTTGAGGCATCTTAAGGTAATTTGCTCCTTTAGCAGTCCAGTTTTCTTAGCTGGCAGAAATAGGTCATAACCTTACAATCCGAAATCAATTTCCTTACTAAAATAGTGATCCATTTCAGAACCTTACAATCTCAAATTTGATCGGTCTTAGCCTACCCAGATTAGTATACTTTTCTAATAGGATGGTTTAATATCGCACCAATGAGGACTACTTATCTAGAAAGTGGGAAGAGCATTTAATGCTGGTAGACTAGAAACCTGTACAGTTCTGGAGAACCAGAATAGAATGTGGTAGAGGTGTGTTGTTGGTGTTTTCTTCCGTTCATTCTTGAGAAGTTATAATCCTTGATTTGAATGGTGACTAAAATCAAGAGAAGCGCCAATGGTGTTATGGCCTAGTGGTTAGGGCTGTGTGGGTTTGTCCCCCACGTCCTAGCTTCGAATCTAACCTGCGGCATGGTTACTTTCTAATGGGTGTTGACCTATAGGTCGCCCAGTTGATAGGTTATGGAATCCTTACCAGCTCGCCTTCCAAAAATAAAAAAAAATCAAGAGAAGCTATAAGTGTTTCACCTGATCTAGAACTTGCAAATTCCTACCAAAGTTTCATGTTTATGATTGGAAGACAACCATGGGCAAGGTTCCCATCTTCATCTACAGGAACCCATCAGTTCTGTTCTCGAAGTTTCTCATACGAAAGATACACAATGTGATTCAGCAAAGTTAACTGAGATTCTATGCTATTAACTCAAGCTCTGACTACCATCTTGTACATTCCTCATGGGTGATATAACAATATACTCTATCTCCATTCCTCATGGCCATGGGTGTATTGCATTATACTTTATCTCCAGACTCAACAAATTTGGGACAGGGGAGACAAAGCTAAAGCTACTTTAATCGAGAAGGGAGACACCAAGGCTACATTTAACCAAGCAGAATGGAAAAGATCTCCACAGAGGGATCGAGGGAAGACTTCTCTGAGAAGGTGCAGTACTGAGATATTTAGGTAGCATAATGGGTCCATGCAAAAGCAGAATCTCACTAAAACCTAAAGAGTCAATAGCTGCATTGTGACAATCCTCTGAGTATTGACAGATTTGCCAAACATATCAGTTATAGAATATATATAATGCTAATAAATTTATCCTAGTTTTACAAGATTGCGCTGATTTTATGCAATGTTAGATGTGTTTTCCTAACAAGCCCCACTACCTTTTAAAAAAAAATAAAAAATGAGGTAACAAAAGCCAAAACTTAAGTATTTACACCAGATATAACATGCAATACAAAGAAAACAACCAAGACAAGATCAAACAAAAATCCCTATGCTATCCGTAGAGATCCATAATTTACAAGGCAGTGTTAACAATCTCCCTAGCACTCTCTGCTTACTCGATAAGTCTTCCATCAAGTACAGCATGAAAAGGAAACTTCTTATGAAATAGCAAGGATTAGAAGCAATAATACAGAGGACTGTCATCTCCAAACTATCATCAATGTTAGTAATACAGGGAAACTTATATGGCTATTAAGAGCATAAAAATTTCAAAACCATTTAGATTTGCATCCCCTCGAGAGCTACCACAGATTGATGTACTTACTCGTTATAATTACCATGCAAATTTCAATGGAATATGTTAAGCAGGAGAAGAAAAAATTATTACCTGTAAATTGTAACAAAAATTTCAGGGATCACTCCTACAATGGACCCGCAGATGTAAGGACAGTATCTTATATTAGCTGCCACGGAAGCATAATTGAATATAACAAATGGAAATGGTGAAATCCTGAGTAAGAACACAGCCCGAAACTGATGAAACCAATCCCCTTCACCAGCTAATCTTATAATGGCAGCTTTCTCTGGCCATCTCTCCAGCCATATCTGTACAAAAGTAAGTCTCAAATATACATAAGAATTGTAAAAAAAATCCTGTTCCAAATGAGGAATAAGTAACAAAAATTAACACTTGCTACTCACATGGAGTTTATGACGAAAGAGAGATCCAATACAATATGGCAACGACATGCCAATAGTCATCCCCGGAAGAATAAGTAAGAATCCAAATCCATAACCAAAAGTTATCCCAGCTACCCACATAGAAGGTGTCGACGGCAATATTAAGGAAGGAAAAATTACCAGAGAAGCAAACAGTATAACTCCAAGCACTTGAGGACTAAATGTCTTTATCTCCCAATCCAGGATCGGGACAACCTCCTACACATCATGAGTGAAATATCAGAGTCAGATAAGGTAAAACACTAGCATAACTAGAAAGAATAGTGTTGGTTTTTTTTCTTTTTTCGTGGAGAATGTATTCACAGAATCCTCTTCAAAGAATACTCAAACAGGTAAAACAAACAACAACACTTACTTTTCTTGTATTCAAAGAACACAATTTACGCAAATTTACTTTCAAGAAGAGATTTCATAACTCTTAAAATGTTCCTCTATTAACAAATACAAATTAACATGCAATGAAACAATAAACGCTTTTCCTTAATGCATACTCAACTATATTCAGAATGTCATCTTGAAGGACAACCCTGCAGGCATAAATCATAACCATCTCTTACTCTTAGAGTTCTCGTTTAAA
This sequence comes from Berberis vulgaris, assembly GCA_963556465.1. NCBI lineage: Eukaryota > Viridiplantae > Streptophyta > Magnoliopsida > Ranunculales > Berberidaceae > Berberis > Berberis vulgaris. The sequence continues at coordinate 24,535,636 of OY747126.1, forward strand.
AGAGAAAGTCTTTTCAATAAAAAAATTTTGATTACTCAACTTGCTATAATATTATGGGTGAAATTGGAATTTCGATGAAGATGTGATTCCAATTATTCTTCTAATAATTTCCACTGAACTGAATCGTGAAAAAAACTGGGAAGTAAATAGGCAACTTGCTTTCAATCTGGAGAAAAATACGAAACAGCTTAAAAATACCTTAAAGAGATCCATGTTTCCAAGTATAGATGAACCTAGCTAATGCAAACAATTGTGTCACAAGAATTCAGGGAGTACCACTATATCATATCTGTATGTAGTAATAAGAATAGCGACAAAAAGTTGAAAGTGAATCTAGCAATCAAGCATCAAATGAGTTGTTAAGCTACTAAAATACCGAAACACTATTGTAAAAGACACAATTCATCAAATTGAGTAGAAAGAAAGAAAGAAAAAAAAAAAAAAAAAAAACCCAACCTTGTCCAACAAAAAGGGTCCAACCCAGATGATAAATACGAGGGCAAGGGAAATGAGAGAAAGTAAAAACATAAACATTTTGAACCACCATAAAATGGGCCTGCCCTCTTCTCCTCGGAATTGGTGAATTTCATTAGTGTGCAATCTCTGGTAGGCATCCTCCATTCTCACTTTCAAATCCGGTATCACCACCACATCCTCCTTGTACGTCATCTTCTCTCGCTCGATCCCAACAAACTGGAATTTTGGAATCTGGAAAAATTCTTAACAGAGACAGACAGACAGAAAGATTAAAAAGTGAGAAACCAATAAAGATACCAACCGTGTCTCACCAAACAAAAAAAAATCCCAAATCCCACCTTTACCTTACCTTTATTCGTTATGGATCAACTAAAATTCGTCTCGAGATAAATTTTCAATTCCAATGTCGAACGAAATTCGTCTCCCCCAAAACAAAACCAAACCCTAGAAATGGAAGTTTTTAGGGTTACGGTAGGGCGAGATGGTGGTGGTGTTTTTGTTTCTAAACAAGAGAAAAATATAGGGTGGAGATGGAGGAGAGAAATTACGAAAAGTGCGACAGAGATGATTCTCTTTTCTTGGCTTTTGCCTCTCTGGTTTGGAATTGGCTCTCTCTCTCAACGTCTCAACCTCTCATTCATTCTCTCACGGTCACGGTCACGGTCACGGTCCCAGGCAGGCCCAAACATCTCTCTCAGTCTCAGGGCCACCCAATTTTAGAGGAAAATTACACGTGTCGTGGTGGGGGCTTGGCTTTCTCACGCGTCGGATAACGGCACTGACTGATGACGTGTGCGCCCGTTGCGTGATCGAGTAACCGTAACGTAACTGAACCGTCAAGCTGGGATTTTATTCGGAACAGCTACTTCACTCCGATTCTGACGTGATAGGTAATCTGTTGAAGAAGAAGAAGAAGAAGGAACCAAGATAAAAGAATGGTTCTTCCAGTGACCGAGTTAAAATCTTATTTTTTAGGCAAGTCCTATTTAACACCACAAAAGTACTATCCAATGCCACTATTTCAACTTTTTTCTCTCCCACATCACTCCCTTTATTTTTCACACCACCAATAAAAATTCAAATTTTAAAATTCTCCCCTCTCTTTCTCTTTTTCTTCGCTCTCCTTCTCTTCTCCATCAGACATCACCACCACGCCACCACCTCTCTCTCTCCCACCACTTCTCTCTCCCTCTTTGTCCTTGAAAATAGGATATTATCTCTGACTTTGGTTCAATTAAATGCTCAATTGAGACCGATTCTCAAGCTCATCAAAACATGAAAACTGTATTACTCTTAGTCATCTAATCAACACAATTTGAATAAATTAAAAAAAATTGTGAATTGAGCAACTTATGGTCATTTTACTAAACTTACTCAAAACTATCAAAAATATATATATTGTCCCTGATTTCGGCCAATTGATACGTTCAATTAAGACAGATTCTCAAGCTCATCAAATATAACAATTGTAGTACTCTGAGTTACCTAATAAACACAATTTTAATCAGTTGAAAATGTTATGAAAATATAAAGTTATGATCATTTTACTAAAGTCAAGCAAATTTGTCTCGCAATGAAAATGGGATAGTGTCCCTAACTTTCGACCAACTTATACTCTCTATTTAGACTAATTCCCAAGCTCATTAACACACGAAAAATGTATCATTCTGAGTTATTTAATAAATACAATTTGAATCACTTGAAAATGTTTTGAAATGAACAAGTTATGGTCATTTTAGTAAAGTTGCACAAATCTGTCTTGCAATGAAAATGGGACAGTGTCCCTAACTTTCAGCCAACATATACTCTTTATTTATGCTGATTCTCAATATCATTAAAACACAAAAATTGTAGTACTCTGAATTATCTAATGAACACAATTTGAATAACTTGAAAATGTTTTGGAATGATAAAGTTATCGTCATTTTACGACAAACACTCAAATTGTCCAGAAAAAATTTTGTTTTCACCCATTGCATTGGGCAATGCGAGGAGGCTCTCAAATTCGCCCAGACCTATGTGAATTAAAGTCTCCAATTCATCCAGATCTATGCGAATGTGTGACTTCCACTCGCACGGAACTTCGAGAATGTGAGACTCCCACTCGCATTTTCCAATACGAATCGGTGAAAATAAACATTTTTTTTCTTGACAGTTTGAGTGTTTGTCGTAAAATAACCATAACTTTCTTATTCAAAACATTTTCAAGTGATTCAAATTGTATTCATTAGATAACTTAGAGTACTACAATTTTCATGTTCGATGAGCTTGAGAATCTACATCAATAGAGAGTATAAGTTGGCCGAAAGTTAGGGACATTACCCTGTTTTCATTGTGGGACAGATTTGCGTTACTTTAGTAAAATGATCATAACTTATTCATTTTAAAACATTTTCAAGTGATTAAAATTATGTTTATTAGATAATGTAGAGTACTAAATTTTGCATGTGTTTGATGAGCTTGTAAATCGCTCTCAATCAAGCGTATAAGTTGGCCGAAAGTCAGGGACACTACCATATTTTCTTTTCGGGACAGATTGTGTGACTTTAGTAAAATGACTACAACTTGCTCATTTCAAAACATTTTCAACTGATTCAAATTGTGTTTATTAGGTAACTCAGAGTACTACAATTTTTATGTTACCTTGTTTTTATAAGTTTGAGAATCTATCTCAATTGAGCGTATCAATTGGCCGAAAGTTACCTTGTTTTTATGTTTTGAATGAGTGATAGCTAGGCTGTTTTGCGAGAGAGGAAGAGTGGGGAGGCCAGCGGGGGTGGTGATGCTCCGTTGTCTGTTAATCTACAGAGAAGTGAAGAGAAAATACGAAGAAAACAATGGAGGAGGATGGTTCTTTTCTCGCGTTCATCATTACTGTTTTTTTTTCAAAAACAGTTTTTTTGGTGATGTGGGTTAGTAGGTAAAAGAAAAATAAAAAATATGAATGTTGGTGTGAGACAATACTTTTGGTGGTGTTAAACAGGGCTTGCCTATTTTTTATGGTGTTTTGGCCATCCATTATCATATTGAGATTGGTTGGTAACTAGCTAGTTGTACTTTATTAACTTGTTGTCACATCTACAACGCTAAAATAGTACCAGTAACATAGGTGGGCGATAATAACAATAGGCTAAAAAGTCTGAACCATAGGGTGGTCTAACAATCATTCATTTCATCATTTAACTAGAGTTCAAATTAATAATTAATTTTATGAATCCTAAATTTTAAGGAAATTAGTCTAAAAATTAAATTTTTTTTTTGTTTCGTTAGCTATTTTCCTTGGGAAATCGAATCCATTTCATTTGTTATCCAAATTTTCGTTGTTTGGTTGTCTATTTACTGACAGGAAATTGATTCTTCATAAGACTGTTTTCCCACTACGATGGGGTAATCCAAATCTGAGGAGATGCCTCGGAAATGGTTTCAACTTCCGTGTCAATTTTTCGTGCAACCAAACAGACCCTAATTTGCTTTCCCTATTTTCTCTTCACTTTCTCTCTTGCTTCATCTTCTCTACGAAAACTCTTCTTTACACACACAAAAACCGCAAAGAATACAAAAAACTCTACACAAAGAATTTTAGATGACGAAACTATTACAGATATGAAAAAAAATAGTGCAGTCAAAGCCATCCAAAGTCACCACTTAAAGCCAAAAGTCAAGCCAAGCTATGACATCTCGCTTCACCTTGGTCAAAGCCAGACCACTACCTTGAAGCCATAAGAAACCACCGCTTTAGCACTTTTTAGTTGAAGCGTGAAGCCATCAAAGCCTTGGCTTCATTAAACAAAAGTTTTTTTTTTGCATTTTTTTATCTTTCTTTTTCTTCTCATACTTTTTTTTCTTCTCTTTAGAGCTTCACGGCTGAATCAAAGAACTTCTACAAAGCAGAAGTTGGAGCACTTGTTTGAGGCACAAATCTTTTTACCTTCAATAGAGCTTCATCAAAATTTCCACCGTCATGACCCTGGAGAAGGAACCACATCAATACATTGATTATTTATGCATTAATTGATGCGTCTGAATCTCGTCCTCCTGAAAGTTTGACCTACAAAACAAATGTTAGACTGCCAATGACCACCTTTTTGGTGGCTGAAGGCACTCTGATGTTTAAGTCAACGACTCTATTGATGAAGAAAGTAAGTCTGGACAAAACTCAGTTAAAGTTGCATACCTTTGTCGATTGTTCCGTTTACCTTATATAGTGGTCGCAGTTAATTCTCTGCGTGACTTAAGCATGTGAGGCGCAACGGAAGGAGACGTTCTTCGACAGTCTCCTCTTTTATGAAGACGCGTCCATGGAGGCGTAACTCTATCCACGATTCTTTTCTTATGCAACGTTTCTCTTCTTTATGAGATAACTCGCTCGGGCCTTGATTTGGGCCTTAGTTATGACTTCCTCTATTGAACTATGTTTGGGCTTTTATGATTGGTTTTGCCCTCTTTGGGCTTTATGAGCTAGCCTAGTTTCGGGATACCTGATCCTTGTGATGGACATTTTTGCCACGTGCACGACAATGATGATGGTCTATTTTGATGTATCATTAGCTACCTCCCTTAGTTAGTGGGCATGCTCATGTATCCACTAACTGTGTGGCAGTTGGATTTTCGATTTCATCATTACGACGCATTAAATGTTGTTACTAGTTGTCGTTGCTTTGTCTCTCTGATGTTTCGTCTGTTTGCTCATTTCAGCTTGATTTTTAGGATTTCGTGCGATTGTCACATTTTGCACGTTTTCCCAAGAGCGACCTTTGTTCGTCCTTATAGAAGGAAGAGTTGAGTGTGGGGTTCTCCCCTTTACACCCCTTTTATTTTTAGTTGTTGGTTCCTTTATCTCTTGCTTTTGTTTTGTAACCATGTCTAGCTTCAGGGTTTTGAGTGGCGATGTTCTTGATGCTAGCGAGGCTTTCTTTTCGCCTAAGCGGATGACACAGGCAATTTTGGATAACATTCATCATGAGTATTCGTTGTCGGCCGTTCTCAAAATCATTCTCCCTGAAGAGGGTGACAAGCCCTGTCATCCAAAGCATGGCTATATTGCTCTGTACCCCAGCATGTTCTATTCTGGCTTTAGGCTTCCGGTTCCTAAAATCGTCTGGGAGTACTTAGATTTTGTGGGCATTGCTCCTAATGGTTGGAATGTGGTGATTGCAACCTTAGCGAGGGTCATTGCATCCGGTATCCCTATGAATGTCAAGGTTTTGCATTCCTTGGCGAGGTTCAGTGTAAACACTAACCACACTTGCTATCTCCGCTCCCTATCTTATTTCAAAAGTCTGTGAGAAGAGTATGGGGCTGGTTGAGACCCTGGTTTTATGCGTCCATTGCCTTCGACTATTTTAAGTTGTGCAAAAATCAGATATTGCGGTCGTTCCGAGAGCCTAAGAGGATCGAATTATCGTTGTCATTAGACGAGCAAGAGTTGTGTAACTAATTTGTTAAGCTTCCTCGAGTCTCCGTTGAAGATTTCCTGATTATGGATGCCATTGTCCATAGTGGTGTGTATTCATCGAGTGAGGCGGGTCATGCGGAGCTTACAGTAGTTCGTGCTTCAGAGGTGACTATTGCACGTGCTGGTGATGTGAATGTTGGCCGGGGAGCGAGCTCTATTAAGGAACTTGTGGGCCGAATTGCTTCTGTTGCTATCAGAGACTCTGGGAGTGTTAGCTCGGTCATTAGAAAGAGGAAAGTTCCCAGGCCTCCCAGCCCGTCTAAGATGGTGGAAATTAATCTTGGTCATGTCTCGAAGAAGAAGAAGCCCACCACATCGGTTCACGGTACCATTAGGGCTCTGTCTTCTCCTATGGTTCCCGGGAAGGGAGGCCGTGGTGCGGGTGACCAACCTGACTATCGATGACTCTCACGTCATTGATAACAAAATGCTTCAGCTTGGACTCGAGCAGTCTAAGAATCCGAACAGTACTAAGACTTTGGATGATTTCGAATACGATCTATCATTGGAAGATCAAGTCATTACTCGAACCTGGGGCTTCAAATCCCCCATGTCTCTTGCTGTTGCCGGGACCTCGAGATCTCCTACTACTCCCTCCGTTTCTCGTCTTGTCTCGGATGTGCCCGAGAAGTTTTGTTGTCCTTATGATATTGATGTGCAGGACAGTGCTCGCAATCTCATTGGTGGTTGGCTAAAAGACTTTTATACCCATGCGCTCGCCATGTCATCATATTGATGAGGGCCTCCAACACTTCATGGAAGGAATGACCCATCTCACTTATGTCGTCATGATGGGGTTGGCTTATAAGGTTGCCAGCGATCAGGTGGTGTTCATCGAGCGGAAGCAGGCGGGGAATGCCTTGGTTATTTCTCACATTTTCCACCAATTTGACTTGTTGAGAACGCAGTGCATAGAGCATGCGAGGGCTACTACTGATACTGTGCGAACTTCGTCGAATGAGGTCAAGGCTATTCAGAATAAGTTTGCTTCTGATCCCGAAACGTTCGTAATCGAGCTTGATAGGTTGCGGTCCCGTCTAAGTGTTGCTGAGAAGGAATTGTCAAATCGAGTGTGTGATACCCTTGTGTGGGTAAACCTGATGGGTAGGGTGAGGGAGAAGCCCAAGAGCCCATGGATCCTAAGAGGGTTGGCAGGCTACAAAGGGAAGATTGTAGTCTCACATCGCCTGATGTACTATATATGTACGATGTTGGATTTACCAAGTACTACCCATTTTAAAGTCGCGCGGGCCTTGGGCCCAAAGCGGAAAATATAGTACTCTGTGGTTTGGGTCATTACAGAATGGTATGAGAGCCTAACCTAGCTGAAAATGTGCCAACGAGGATGTTGGGCTCCCAAGGGGGGTGGACAGTGATACCCTTGTGTGGACGGACCTGAGGGTGAGGGAGAAGCCCAAAAGGGTTGGCAAGCTACAAAGGGAGATCCTAGTTCCACATCGCCTGGGTGCGGGATGGTGATGTGCTATATATGTACGAGGTTGGATCTACAAAGTACTACGCATTTTAAAGTCGTGCGGGCCTTAGGCCCAAAGCAGAAATATAGTATTCTATGGATCGGGTCGTTATAGGTTGAGCATGATGATGCCAATCGTTCTGCCAAAGAGTATTCCACTAGTCTCACGGCTCCTATGGCGCGAATTGCCTAACTGAATTTTGAGTTTATTGCTGCCAAGTCTGTGGTTTTTGCTAGGCTTACGGTCGTCGGGAATGAATTGGTGTCAACTTGAGCCGAGCTCTTGTCTGTTACTGACAAGCTAAATGCTGCAGAGGTGGCGAATTGGAAGATGTGGTTGATAGCCGTTACGACCTTTTGGATTTCGTTGAGACGCAAGGCTTGGATTTAACTGAGTATCGTTGCTATGTTGAGTAAGTATTCGAAGATGAAGAAGAAATCGTTTCGGATTCACTGAGTGACCTTGTTGTCGAATAACAGTCGTCTTATCATCTATTTGAGCTTGCGCCATCTAGTAACCCTGCTACTAATGTTGATGCCCCCTTTTAAACGCCACTCTTGGCACCTTTGTAATCCTTTCTTTTTATAAGATCAATGGAAATTTGTATTTTGGATTGACTGTGTCCAGTATGTCTAGCTTATTAGCTTTTTTTTTGCTTTTGACATTCCTAGTAGAATTCTAACTCGTTCGTCCGGATTTTTGTGAATGGTTTCAATGTTCAACATACTAGTCGTGTAGAAGCACTTTTTACGAAATATGATTTATGTCTGGATTACAATGTCGTACATTATAGTCGACGAGAAAAAGTCTAACTGGTATGTTCTGATACTTTATTACTTCGTGATTGATCAGGCCAGAAGTTTCATTTTTTTTTAAATTGGGTCATTGACCATTTTTATTTATTTATTAATCCATGCCCGAAGGCTACATGACTGACCCTATAGGGTTAACCAAACCAGGCACGAAGGCTACAATATTGTTGCCACTAAATATCCTCGTCGCCTCCATCTCGCATAGAGACTTGCTTTCGCTCCGGTCCATCGCCTCCACCTAGCATGAAGACTCGCTTTCGCTTCACTCCGGTCTAGTCCATCTAAGCAGCTGCACTCAATACCCGAAGGCTTATCAACGGCGGAGCAAATGTCCTCCTAATAATCGGGCGAAAACTCATGTTTATGTCCAACTCGTTCGTCCTGACACATATTTATTTGTTGCTCGATACTCTAGTCGTGCTGAGTGTTTTCACGAGTGAGATTTTTTGTCAGACTTCTTCGTCCCGACTAAACTTTTGTCGCTTGAACTCAAAATGAAAGGTTGTGCAAAGAGTTTTATTGATAATATCTTTTCAGCTACTCTACATTCCACGATCGTGGTAGCTTTTCACCCTCCGTATTTTCTAACCAGTATTTTCCTGGTCTACTAATTTTTATTACTCTGTACGACCCTTCCCAATTCGGGTTTAGCTTGCCCGCACCTAGTTCCTTTATGTTGAGCTGAACTTTCTGAAACACCCAATCACCGGTATTGAAAGTGCGGGCCTTCTCCCTCTTATTGTAATATTCAGCCATACTCTGTTGGTAGTATGCCACTTTGATAGAAGTCACTTCTGCTTTTCTTTGAGGAGGTCAAGCCCGACTCCTAATGTCTCGACGTTGTCTTCGGCACGAAAATTTTCCGTCATGAATGTTGGCATACCAATCTCCATGGGTATCATTGCTTCAGATCCGTATGCAAGAGCGAATGGGGTTTCCCCTGTCGAAATTCTTTTTGTTATCATGTACACCCAAAGAACACCAGGTAATCCGGATGTCCACAATCCTTTTGCTGACTCGAGCTTTCTTTTGATCGCCTACAAAATTGTTTTATTGGTGACCTCGGCTTGCCCATTCGCATATGGATGGGCGAGTACCGAAGTGTTGCTGGATGTTCAGGTTTTTGCACAGCCCTCCTTGATCTTCTGGCCTTCGAATTGTTTCCTATTATCCGTGGCAATTACCCTTGGGACCCCGAATTGCGTATTATGTATTTCTAAAGAAACTTCTCGACTTTGGTTTCTCCTATCTTTGCTAGAGGTTTTATTTCTACCCACTTAGTAAAGTAATCTACTGGCACGAGGAGAAACTTCTTTTTGTTGGATACAGGGAGTGGTCCTACGATGTCCATTCCCCATTGCGCGAATGGCTAGGGGCTACTCATCGGGATCAGGTTCTAACCTGGCATGTGAGTGTATGGGGCAAATCTCTGGCATTTGTCACATGTGCAAATGAGTTTATGAGCATCTGCTTGCATCGTTGGCCAGTAGTATCCTAGTGTGAGTGCTTTATGGGCTGGTGTTCTCCCTCTTGGGAGATTCCCACATGTGCCACGGTGGATTTACATAGCCAGCTTCTTCAGGTGTAAGGCACTTTAATAGCGGACTGGTAGCGGATCTTCTGTAGAGTCTGTTATTGATCATTGTGTATCGTGCTGCCCGATTTCACAGTTTTTTGGCCTCCATCTTATCTGTTGAGAGTTCTCCGCTTGATATATATGCCAGAATTGGAATAGTCCAGTTGTTTTATTGGTTTGTGGCATATGCCTCTTGCACCTAGTTCTCGAGTATGGAACTTTCATGCATCACGACGACTGGATTATCACCTTGTTTATCTTGTGATGCCTCATTTGCCAGTTTGTCGGCTCTTTTATTATTCACCCTTGCACACCGTCGAACGATTGTGGTTTGGAAACCTTTTATCAGTTCAGTAGTCCTTTGGTATTAGGCTTTTATTCGAGCATCTTTGACTTAGAATTCGTCGTTCAATTGATTGACCACCAATTTAGAATTAGTAAAGACACTAATATCGTTTATTCCCGAGTGTTTTGCAAATTGTAGCACAACTATCACTGCTTCGTACTCAGCTTTGTTGTTTGAAGCTTTGAAATTGAATTTTATCATTTTTTCTAACGTGACGCCCTCCGAGTTTTACAGGACCAATCCAGCTCCACTTCTCGCCTCGTTGGATGCTCCGTCACAGTGGAGGATCCATCCATGGATGGTTTGTTTGATTTTCCCTTCCTCATTTTTGCTTTCTGCTGTTGATCACTGTTGCCTATAAATTCAGCGATGAAATCTGCCAATGCTTGGGCTTTTATTGCGGTTCCGGGGGCATAGCAAATATCAAACTGTCCGAGTTCTACTGTCCATTTCACCAATCTTCCAGAAAGCTCTGGTTTGTGCAACATTGATCGAAGTGACTACTCGGTCATGACTATGATTAGATGCGCTTGGAAGTATGGTCGTAGCTTTCTCGAAGACACGGTCAAGGCAAGCACCAATTTCTCTAGAGCCAGATAGTTGATCTCTGCAATTGCAAGTGTTTTGCTGATGTAATATACTGATTTTTATGCGCCTTTTTCCTCTCGTATTAGCGTTGAGCTTACCGCATGGTCATATACAGATTAATATAAATATAGTGCTTCCTCCGTGCTCGGTTTTGTAAGCGGTTATGTGCTCCCCATATATGCCTTTAGGCTTTGAAAAGTTTTCTCGCACTCTGCATTCCACTTGAATGTCTTGTTTCCTTTCAAAATTTTGAAGAAAAGTAGACATTTGTCTAAGGATTTGCATATGAATCTATTCAAAGTCGTTATTCTTCCATTAAGAATGTGCGCTCTTTATGTTTGTTAGTGACTGCATGTTCAGAAGTGCATGTATTTGCTTTGGGTCGGCTTCAATTCCTCTTTGATTAACCATGTATTCGAGGAATTTCATGATTCTACTCCAAATGTGCACTTTTTTTAGATTTAGCTTCATTTTGTGCTTCTGCAGCTGAGAAAATGTCTGCTCGAGATCTTTGATGTGGTATGTTCGACACGAGCTCTTGACAATCATATCATCGATGTAAACTTCCATCGTCTTACCAATTTGATCTTTGAACATTTTGTTCACCAGCCGTTGGTATGTGGCTCTCGCGTTCTTTAATCCAAATGGCATTACTAGATAGCAGTATGTACCTCATTCCATTATAAAAGATGTATTTTCTTGGTCGGGAGGGTACATTTGTATCTGATTTTACCTAGAGTACGCATCCATAAAGCTCAGGAGTTCGTGTCCAGCGGTTGCATCCGCTATCTGGTCTATTCATGGAAGTGGGAAATTGTCTTTTGGGCATGCTTTATTCAAATCGGTGTAATCCACACATACCCTCCACTTGCCATTATTTTTCTTTACTAACACTGTGTTGGCTAACCAGTCCAGGTAGTGAGCTTATCTTGTCATCCCTGCATTAAGTAGGCGGTGCACTTCCTCATTTATTGCTTGATTACGTTCTAGAGCCACTAGGCTTTTTTTTTGTCGAACCGGCTTCTTGTTCGGGTTGACTTGTAATTTGTGGGTAATGACAGTCGGGTCTATTCCCACCATGACCTTCATCATTCATGCAAAAACGTCATGATTATCTTTCAGCGGTTGGATTAGTTTCCCGATGAGCTCTGCGTAAATCTTCGTGCCAATCCGAACTGTTTTATTTTCTTCACCGTCCAGGTAGACCACGATCGTTTCTTCTTTCGATTGTCTGGTGTTTGGTTGATCCCTTGGACTGGTTGGGGCGTATTATCATCTGGGAGGTCAGGGCTTATCTGACCAGGTTGTTGTGGAGGCTCTTCTAGTCGTTGCAGTAATTGCTATTTGTGGGGAGCTTTATCATTGTGCGAGAAGTGAACTCAATCTTTGTCTTTGTTGGAAAAGGTCAAAGTTCTTTGCATCGTTCTTGCACGTTGTGTAGATGGCTCTTGGTATCTAATCTTTGGTCGTAAATCCCAAACTACTAGCTTTTGAGATCAATTGGATTGCTCATTTCTCCAGTTGTGCCATGCAAGACGTATATTAGCTCCCTTGATTGTCCTTCCGTCGAGGTTATTCTACCTTCGGACTCTCTCAGCTTAATGAACTCTCCAAGTCTTCCATCTCTGAGATGGCGTTCGACCTCGTATTTCAAGTTGTAACGATTTTCAGTATCGTGTCTGTAGTCATCGTGGAAGGAACAATATCTACTATTACTTCACCTGTCTGGATCTCCTCTCACTTTTGGCGGCCACTTGACGACTTCCCATTTTGCTATAGCCTTAAGGACTTCGACTCGACTTGTTTTTAAGGTTGTGAACGATTTCCCTGTTGGTCGTTCACGTTTGGATCTCCTAGGTAGCCTTCCAAGCTTTCGTTGATCGAACTCGGGAGTGTCATTGGTTCGATGTCTCTTAAGCTGGGCACTTTCTTCTCAAGGCTTGTTACCCTCTCGCTCTCGGGTGAGTTTATCCACCATTTTTATCATGTGGTTCATCTGGGTCATGAGCACCTCCACACAAGAGTCCAAGGTACTTCTCTAAGATGTCAGAGACGTCTGAATCGTTATATGTTGTGGCTCTCTACTTTCTGGAGCGGTTGGTCCGACGGTCGTCGCCGGATCTGAATCATGAGATGGGTTGCTTCGATCATTGCCAGATTGATGGTCTGTAGAGTATTCCATTTGTTTTGATGGCATCTTTGATCATTGATCAGAGCTATCGTAGATTTTTTTTCAAAGAAACTTGTCGTTCCCCATGAATGTCGCTAAATTGATGCGTCCAAATCTCGTCCTTCTGAGAGTTTGACATGCGAAACAAATATTAGACTGTCAAGGATCACTTTTTTGGTGGCCAAAGGCACTTTGAAGCTTAAGTCAGTGACTTTGTTGAAGAATGAAGTAAAATTGAACAAAACTCAGTTAAATTTGCATACCATTGTCGATTGTTCATTTACCTTATATAATGGTCGTTGTTAATTCCCTGCACGCTTAAGCATGTGAGGCGCAACGGAATGAGAGGTTTTTCGTAACAGTCTCCTCTTTTATGAAGACGCGTCTGTGGAGGCGTAACTCCCTCCACGACTATTTGCTTATGCAACGTTTCTCTTCTTTATGAGAGAACTCACTCGAGCCTAGATAAGGGCCTTAGTTATGACTTCCTCTGATGGCCCTATTTGGGCTTTATGATTGGTTTTGCCCTCTTTGGGCTTTATGAGCTGGCCTGATTTCGGGATACCCGATCCTTGAGATGGACGATTCTGCCACGTGTACGATAGTGATTGATGGTATACCAAAATGGTTGCGACCCTGAGCCATACACGTGTCATGATGATCTCGAGGAAAGATAGGCCCTAGCGTCAACCCAACACTGATCATGCGCAAGCAGTTTTAGGCCCGCCCAATGCAGTCCGCGAAACGGACCTGGACTCTTATAGTTTGCTAAGCCTACGCGTCTCACAACCATCCTCAATACCCGTAAGCCTTGCTAAGGCAAGCATCTTGAGGATCACCTTCGGACAAGCAATTACACCAGCTTTCCGCTTTCAACTAGGAAGCAAATACCATAGTACATACCACACAGGGAAACTTCTCTTTACAGATTACTATCTGATTGGGAACTACCTCCCGCGTATCTAGGAGCACAGGGCTAACAGGGAAATTCCTCTATACAACACGACTCCTAATTAGAAAAGGATCTCCACGAAGAATGTGGCTCACGTGGTCTGTGGCTCACGTGCGTTCCTTGTGCAAGTCAGAAGGTTTGCAGGTCTGGTCAAAGTAGGGAGCGAAAAATGTCTGCATCAGTTTGGCGTCGTTCGTGGGGATGACAAAGTTCTTAACCTTTTTCTAACATCATCTCTCCTCAAAATATGAAAAGATGGTGACCACCCGATCAAGCAATGATGGGGAACAAGGGAAACGTCGAGCGCTCAGCCTGGTGCTACTTCACCACTCTTGACAGTGCAAATAATGCGCAGGCATCAAGCTGACCTCCCGGAACAACAACAACACTGACAGACCCCGAATCAGATCCAAAATCACTTTTTATATGTCAAGCTTTGTCGACGATAAAGACGCTCAGAACGATGAAACAAAAGCTTGACAAAACACTGAAGGCTTACCTAACCCGCTTCAGCGGTGAGCTAACCGCCGTCAACGAGTGTAACGACACAACGAACGTCTAAGCCTTCATCAACGGTCAGGGGAAAGGAAAGTTCTATAACTTCTTAACTCTACACCCACCGGAAAATATGGTAGACCCGATAAGGGAGGCGCAGAGCTACCTCACCCTAGAAGAAGAATGAGCAACCAGGAACGAAATCGGGCGCAAGGAGAAATCAGCCGACAGGATATGCGTGCTTCATGGAGCCCATTTCGAGTCCAAACTATCAAACAGGTTCAGGAAAAAAGATCTCTGAGGTATGAGGATCCAAGAAATACGTGGCGAGCAGTTGGCATCGCGTGCCCAGAAGCATGACCACTCCATGCCACTAACATTTAAATAAGGAGACCTCCAGGGCATACAACTCCCGAACAATAACGCGCTGGTAGTAACAATCTCCCTGGCAAGCTGGGAAGTAAGGAGGTCCTTGGTGGACACTGGGAGCTCATTGAACGTTCTGTTAGCATGCAACTAAAGGGGAAAACATTGACCCCGATAACCGTATGATGATCGATTTCAACGGCGAAAAGCGTTTCCCCATGGGAAATATACAACTAACGGTAATAACGGAAGAAAAGCCAACTAAAAAATCTTCTTTCAAGAATTCATAGTAATCGATGCACCTTTGGCATATAATGTGGTCCTGGGGAGACCCTGGATACACCAAATTGGAGCGGCAGTCTCCACTCTACACCAGTACATCAAGTATTCAACAAACCAAGTGATCGGTATGTTAAGGGGCAACCAAGCAGTTTCCAGGGAATGCCAGTACATGACAGTGTTGCCACAAGTGATCCTCAGTTGGTGGCTGGCCCCACGACTAAGATGACTCTCTATTCCGCCCGAGAAGTAGAGGAATAACAACTTGTCCCAGACAACGAGGCTCCAGTAAGCCCTCGAGGCAAGCCTAATGCCGACCAACCGGAGGAAGAATCCATCACGATCTACCTCGATAACCTTCTCAACAACAGGACTATCCAGATCGGTTTCCGCTTGAGCAAAGAATTGACGGAACAACTCAAGAAGCTGCTACAACGGAACCAAGACATCTTTGCATGGACCATGCGAGACATGGTGGGAATCAACCCGTCAATAATCACCCATCACCTAGAGTTGGACTCCGTGAGGAAAATCGTACGACGGAAGAAAAGAAAAAAAAGGCTCGTGGCTCCCGAGAGGAACGCGATCATAAACGAGGAGGTACAATGTTTACTCAATGCAGACATGATTAAGGAAGCACGTTGCCCAAACTGGCTGGCGAACACCGTTCTTGTAAAAAGGAAAAATGAGAAATAAATAGTGTGTGGACTACACAGACCTTAACAAAGTCTGCTCGAAGGATAACTTTCTGCTCCCCAGCATTGATCAGATCGTGGACGCCACATTCGGGCACAACTTACTAAGCTTAATGGATGCCTATTCAGGCTACAATCAAATATTAATGCACCCCCTAGATCAAGAAAAAACATCATTCGTAGCTGAAAGAGGGATATATTGCTATAGGGTAATGCCATTCGGATTAAAGAACGCAAGTGCTACATACCAACGACTAGTCAACCGAATGTTCAAAGAGCAGATCAACAAGAACATGGATGTCTACATAGATGATATGCGCGCGGACTACGACGGCCGAGGAAGTGGGAGTCTAGTCAGTGTTTGTCCGCTGATGATGATGACCCGCCAAGGGATCATTGTTCTCCAACAGACAACGATCGCCGAACTTACCAGGTAAGCTTAGTCAGTTCACGACTGATGACGATGGCTTTTGGTGCCCGATGCCTAGTTCGCTGTGTGGAAACTACGAAGGCCAAGGAAGTGGGAGTCTAGTCAGTGTTTGTCCGCTGATGACAACGACTCACCAAGGGATCATTGTTCTCCAATAGACAATGATCGCCGAACTTATCAGATAAGCTTAGTCAGTTCGCGACTGATGACGATGGCTTCTGGTGCCCGACACCTAGTCCGCTGTTCGCAGACTACGACGGTCGACGAAGTAGGAGTCTAGTCAGCGTTTGTCCGCTGATGAATATGACTCGCCAAGGGATCATTGCTCTCCAAGAGACAATGAAGCGTCAACGCATGGTCCAATGTCCTTCCCTCTAAGTCAACAGGGGAAGTAACAACATCAAGAAGGAAGCAACGACCCCCTTCCCCCGAGGTTGTCGTCTGAACAGACTGCGACATCCCAAGGGTAGAAGCCACGCGATTAGAGGATTGCCTCCTCTTCTGAACAACAACAGGAGGCACATTCGCCTTCAATTCTGCAAGCCTAATCGGGCAGGACAGGGTCAAACTTCTCTTCCTCGAACGACGACTGACAACTCTTTCACCCGGTGAACTCGGCACAGTGAGGACATCATGAGAATACCACAGCAACCCGATGGGCACAACATTCCCTGGCATTATGACCTCCTCAACGGACATTAAAGGGAGCATGAGGAACTCTCTCTTTATCCCCCTCTCCTCCTCAGTAAGAGGCGAAACAAAAAATTTCCCTGAAATAAAGAAATGACATCAAACCAGTGTCGCATCAGGGATCAGAAAAATAAGCCAGCGACAAAAAAACTTACGAAGATCAAATTGGAAGTATCAGGGAACTCTACGACTCCCAAGCTTGAAGTACAAAGAATTCACCAAAGCCAAAAACCAATACTTTTCCCAAAGCTCAGCGTTATCCACCACCAAACGAAGACAAACAGGGCAATTCAGTATGCAGAGGCCCCTGGGATCTAACCTAGCGGTGGTCATATGATGGATCACCGCTAGAGTCAAATGAATGTCAGCGTCATGTGCCCTCAAAAGAATTGCAAGCAAATGTTAAACCCGCTGAAGACCATTTGAGTGGAAAGCATGCAGAGGGAAAGGAAGAAGCGCCAGACGTCATCAGGCATTAGAAATCGGAGCCCTGACTCAAACATTCCCCGGTGCCAACTTATGGACCTCTGAGGGGGTGTAGTTGGAGCCAAATCTCCAAACGCGGGAAAGATTGGAATACATTACAAACTCCGAAGCCTGATTTACTCGGTTTCATCAACCAGGCTATCCTCAAAGAGCTTGAGGCATGAGAAGGACAATAGATCCTTGGAAGAAAGTTTAACATTATCAGCCATTAGTGGAAAGAACAAATCAAACTTTACAGCAATACTATTGCTTGAAGGAACAACACAGATGAAAATAAGTAAAATCCTCCTCGAAGCAGCAAATATTTATAGGGAAGAAAAATTGTACATTCCCTCCTTGTGCAGTCGTGTACCCATTAATGTTACATGCTGCTCGAGACAAACGCTTCAGGTTCAATCATCACGACGGTACAAATGCTTTTTTAAAGAGTCAGTGGACCGACTAAACGCCCCACTTACTTGGGAGGGGGGAGTAGCTGATGATACACCAAAATGGTCACGACCCTGAGCCATACACGTGTCATGATGATCTCGAGGAAAGATAGGCCATAGTATCAGCCCAATACTGATCCAACTCAAGCGGTTCTAGGCCTGCTTAATGCAGTCCGCCAAATGAACCCGAACTCTTACAGCTTGCTAAGCCCACGTGTCTCACAACTATCTTCAATACCCATAAGCTCTGTTAAGGCAAGTATCTTGAGGATTAGTGTGAGACCCTAGAGTGCGCAGACCTGAGGGTGAGGGTGAGGGTTGGAGCCCAATAGGCCCAAGAGGGGTTGGACGAGCTACAAAGGGGGACATAGTCCCACATCGCCTGGGTGCGGGAGGGGGTGATCTACTTATGTGTGAGGTCGGATCCCCAAAGTATGAGGCCTTTTAAAGCTATGCGGGTCGGTTGAGCCCAGAGCGGACAATATTGTACTGTGCGGATTGGGTCGTTACAGAATGATATCAGAGCCCGACCTAGCCGGAAGTGTGCCAACGTGGACGTTGGGCCCTAAGGGGGGTGGACGGTGAGACCCTAGAGTGGGCAGACCTGAGGATGAGGGTTGAAGCCCAACAGGCTCGAGAGGAGTTGGACGAGCTACAAAGGAGAACATAGTCCCACATCGCCTGGGTGCGGGAGGGGGGGTGATCTACTTATGTCCGAGGTCGGATCCCCATAGTACGAGGTATTTTAAAGTCGTGCGGGCCGGTTGGGCCCAGAACGGACAATATCATACTGTGCGGATCGGGTCGTTACAATCAGCTTCGGACATGCAATTATAGCAACTCTCCGCTTCCAACTAGGAAACAAATACCAGAGTACATATCGCACAGGGAAACTTCCCCCTATGGATTACTCTATGATTGGGAACTACCTCCAGCGTATCTAAGAGCACAGGGCTAACAGGGAAATTCCCTTCTACAGCACGACTTCTAATTAGAGAAGGATCTCCACGAAGATCTCCTTTCTAAACTACACAACCGATGGTCAGGTCGAACCAGGACTCCTGCACTATCAATAAGACATGAGGTTAGTAAGCTAAGGTACGCTACAAATTCCATGTTTACAGTATTACACCTTCCTTATATCCCTGTCTGACTTTAGCATCGGAGTGCCATCGACCACCACAACGGTGGTCCGTGGCTCACGTGCGTTTGTTGTGCAGGTCAGCAGGTTTGCATGTCAAGGTCAAAGCAGGGAGCGAAAAATGACTGCATTAGTGATAATGGTCTATTTTGATGTATCATCATTAATAATTTACACATTAATAATGTTCTTATTTTTTTTATTATTTAAAGTGATTAATAATGGAAGAAAATCTTGGGGCAATGGAGTGTAGTTCTCTTGAAGACATTAGTTGGAAGTATGGTGTTGCAGTAAATGTAACAAACATATAACATAGGAATCAATATAAACACTTGCATTGACTTGAGCTAACACCTCTAAATCTAGTAGTTAAACAGAATGCATATATTAGAAGCTTATATACAAGCAAAATGCATATATTTACACTTTTTATATAATATTAAAATCATTCTTTTAGGGTCGCTTTACTTGCGTAAATCCATCGCTTTGCTTTTTGCTTAAAGTCAAGCCATGGCAAATTGCTTCGCTTTTGCTTCACGCATTGACTACCTTGAAAAAAATACAAACAATAAAAATCTAGATGTGTTAAAAAAATTATTTAAAATTTTTGGTTAGTTTGCCAAAGTAAGGGCCTAAAGAAAAACGTGAACGCAACTGTTTTTTCTGTGTTTAGTAGTTCATGCATTTCATTATTTGTAGAGTTTCTAGAATTTTACATAGAGAACATGAAGAGGGTGAGATAGAAAGTGGAGATATAATAGGGAAAAAAGAATTTGATGAGAGTATTGAATTATTTTTTAAATTACTTTCCTTAAAGTTTGAGATTCTTATAGTATATTAGTTTTAAACCTAGTTAGATAATCAAAACATCCAATGGTCGGGATTGCTATATCATGTGTCCCTGATTTACCACAGGGGTTGGCAAACTTGGACTTAATAGTGACTTTATGAGAAGAATGATTGGCAAGCAGATTTTAATACAAGCTCGAGCCGCAGTGGTGCTCTTAAGGAGGATATCTCTTAAGATTATTATATGAGTTTTGTAAGTGCATCCACAATAAGTCGAGGCTGTAGTCGTTTTAAATAAAATTTAAACATGTTATTTTGATTTTAATTCACCCAACATTAATTTTAGGGTTAATTGCTCTTCCCCTCCCCCCAAAATAATAAATAATTAATTGCGAAGTACCTCCATCATTACTCTGTATTGGAGTCTCCCCCGAGGCTAACAATCAACGTGCCTTGACCGTTTATTTTTAAAATAGATTACCAAAATGTCTTTGACAAATGAAAGACTGAGATTGAATGTTTTGTATCTCGAACATCTCATCTCAAAGAAAATCGAAGGGTCTAATTTAAATGATAAACATATCTCGAGAAAAAAAATTAACAGTTGTTAAAAAAAATCATTATCTTCCCCATGCTCCATTCGTTTCCTTATTCCCCCTAATTTTGTAAATCACCACCGCCCCTTCTTCACCGCTCTCTCTTGTTTGCAGCTTCCCCACCCCCTTTTTACCCCTCTCTCTATTCGAAGCCCCACCTTTTTTTCCTCCCTCCCCCTCTCTGGTTCGCAACCCCATCCACCCCTTCTCTGGTCCGCTGCCTACCGCTTTGTCATGTTCCAAATTTTCAGAAAAATGAAATCCATATATCTACATAGGATTGTCTGCTTCCCTCTAAATTCGACGTGAAAATTCAATAACAACTTAAACATTTATAAAAGAGTTGAAGTAGAACAAAAAGACTCTAACCCGAAAATTGTTGATGAGATTCGCCCACTAAGGAAGATTCCAATAGCACTGCCCAAATAATCTTTAAACCAGAGACAAAACTAATCGGCTACATTCTCAAATGAATGTACCCAAGAAGCAAAAGCTCAATTGGGTCAGCAATTTAGCTAGTATGAGTAATCTCCAACTCTAATACATAAAAGAAGTGCATGATATAACATGAAATTACGTACATAATAAAATAACACCTCCAACACATGTAGTTACTCAATAAGGCAAATGTATTAAATTATAAAAAGACATTTAGTTCCTTAATGAGACAATCATGACATTCTAAGAAATTCTTAAAATAAATAATTATTTTACTTATACTTAAGCTATAGAGGTTTATCATGGCAAATCAGACCTGCAGAAATATTAGTGGACTTGCAATCCTGCAAGAAACGACCAGAAATAAGTAGATGAAAATTCATAATTTCTTACTGCGTCAGAGTTTTGTAATTTTTGACCAAACTATTCAGAATTTGGGAAAATTCAAAAAAAAAATAAAAATTGTTCAGAACATATTTTTTTACTAAATCTCAGGAAACCAAGTAATTAGAGTTGTCAAAAAGGTCTCAAATACCTAATTTCCTATAGAGTGTCTAGTCTACTTAAAACCTGAATAACTCACTATAGGTGCAGAATTTCAAAAATATTCATTTAAAAGAAATGTTCGAAAATGTGTCTTTTACTTAACTACAAAAATTCATACCAAACCGAGTAACCAATTGGTCGTAAATTATCAACTAATATTGTCATGTCCATACCTTATTTGTCTTAAACAAATTACTCATTTTTAATGAATTGATCACCTTAAACTATACCACATTCACACCACCTGCGTGCCGAACATAGAGCTTGTATCATCGGATACTCCTAACTATTGAGTAACATATAAGCCAATCTTGAGCTATCAATGCGCATAAATCACGTCGCATTTTTTTACGGATAAATACCAAGCCTATTGATGCGTCCAAATCCAGTCTCCTAGATATCTGACCTGCAAAACATTGTTAGATTGCCAAAGACCACCTTTTTGATGGCCGAAGGCACTCCGATGCTTAAGTCAACTAATCGATGGGAAAAGACTCAATTTGGACAGAGTACAGTTTAGTTAAATTTGCATACCTTTTGTCGAATGTTCCCTTTACCATATATAATGTCCGTCATTAATTCTATGTGTAACTTTGCAATGGTGTCCTCCTTCATTGAGGTACGTCCTTGGGGGAGTGATTCCCTCCACGACTTATTTCTTCTGTAATGTATTTCTTCTTTTAAAGGAAGAGATCCATTGGGCCTGGATTCAAGCCCTTGATTACAATCTATTATCAAGGATCCCTTTCAGGCCTTTTTGATGACTGGACTTATCTTTTCGGGCCTCTTGAGTCAGGCCTAGACTAAAGTGCCTGCTACTCTTGATAGATGTTATTTGCCACGTATACGATCATGATTCGAATCTCATTTGATGTATAATCAATTATCTTAGCCATAAAAACTATCTTCTTTCCACAAGACTAACCCGAAGGTTACTTCAGTTTCTCTATAAGAAAGGGGCGCCCCACTCCGCAAGACCCAAACCGAAGGTTATTTAGTTTCTCTATAAGAGAGAAAAATCACAAAACAACAAGAGGTGTTGTAATTCGAAATGATATAATTCCACATAATTAAAGTTTAAGGAATCAAAGTTGTCAATATCATATATTATGATATCTCAAAATTATTTCACAATGACATTTTGTCTTTTATAAATAATTCCACCACAATAACCATCCATACTTTTGGGGAAACATCATTTTCATAAACCAACGCTCTATAACAAAACGACAATTAAGCCACTCCTTGACAAGACAATTTGTTTAACAATTAAAATATCCAAAATTTGCATAATGCATTAAGTCTATGCATAACAACACAAATGTCAAAATTTATCATAATGCATTAACATACATTCCTCAACTATTAACATCTCAACAATCACTATGAAACCAAAACCCACATACTTCAAAAACACAATCATAGACCGAAAACAAGCATATCGAGCAATAAAGGAGTTAAGGGGTAATATATATATTTTCTAAATTCAGAAAATTATACTTCAATTAAATAGATCTTAAGATGAAGATTCCAACGGTGAAAACTTCATCGAAATCAGAGCTACGGTCTATCTTATAAACTTGGTCAAAACTTAGATCAAGTGTTGTAATCAGCATCGGAGCCAAAATTTCAGCAAATTCAGTTTGCAACTGACTAATTTCGAGTCACTACAAAAACCTCATTTCACAGCTATCACACCCCAATTTTCGCTTCCCCAAAACTCGGGGCGTGGAAATTTAACAACAAAATCATTTTATAAAAAAAATTAGGATAAACAAAAAATCTACCTTGGAAATTCTTTGGCGATGTTTGCCCCACCAGTAAACCTTCAACAATGCCACCCAAAAAAACTCTAACCTGAGAGAGACTAATGGCTACGTTTCAATAAGAACGTACCCAAGAAGCGTAAACTTACTTGGGTCAGTGAGATAGCTGGTATGAGTAATCTCAATCTCTTATAAATAAATAAGTTACATGCTTTAACATTAAAATTTCATAAACAACAAAATAACACTCAAAGAATTATAGTTCTTCAACGAGGTAAACATTTCATACTAATAAATTTTATCATGCTTAAAATATTTATTTATTTTACCAACATTTACAAAGTGAATGACGAATATGGTAAGTATAACCTGCTTAAATTGTTAGTAAACTTACCATCAAGCACGAAACGGTTAGAAACAAATGGATAAAATTTCTAAGTTATCAATCCTCATAAATACAATTTATTTTCAAACAACGATACAAATCGTAGTCATGATACACTATTATTAAAATATCAACAAAACACATTTTCTACATTTATGAAGACATGTAGTTATCATTCGATGGTTGAATAAGCATTTAGTTTTTTTCCTTAAGGCAATCATGCACATGCACAAAATTTTCGCTTCTTTTCCACAATCGCTTTACCCTCATTGTGTCGAACGCACCTCACCCAAGTGTGTCTCACTTGCCTTCGAAATCACTCGGAGCATACATGTCCCATGTGGGGTGTCACATCGAATAACATGTCATTTCACCTGAAGTTCGATCATGACAAGTATATTCTAGACATTACACGTACCTCCAAACACACATGGAATGGTGTACTCAATATGCAAGCAAGTCTATATACTAAAATCACATTTTTCATTTTTTTTTCGGAGCACAAAAGACAATCAACTAACTCTCAAAACTCTTTTATGGTGACACATTGTCAACCATGACAAATCAACCACAATATTCACCCCTTCTATTGGGGTAACAGATAACGGTTTCATAAATAATAAATCTCAAGTTATAGACTTCACAACATCACACACAAGTCACTTATATCAAACATCAAATAAAGCTTACACTTAGAATGCATTTGTAATAACCGTATATATATTGCTATAAAATAATTAAAATTTATTAATAAAAAATAAACAATAAAGTTATATACATTACAAGAAGATTACATTAAGAAAATTCGCAATCCCACATACCCCTACAACATGTTTAACTAATGACAACATTTGCATAAAAACTAAACTTAATTTGCAAACACTCATATACATTTAGACTCATCGCACCTACACTAACCACATAATTAATTTACAATCAAGTATGTACATAAAAATAATTTAGCAATAACAGCTACTAACCACATAATTAATTTACAATCAAGCATGTACATAAGAATAATCTAACAATAACATCTATCAAATTATTATTAATTATTCTAAGACATTCATATATTGTATTTTTGTAAGGCAAAAGAGAGTGAGAATTACTCACCTCAATTAACATCTAACAATTTTAGAAATACAATTTACTAATCAAAATAAATCATAATATCATGTTAGAGAAAGAGAAACTCGCTAACTTCTACTAAAAATTTTATATACAATACCTATCATAGGTGAGTATAATATAAGGATTTCTAAAATTTGACTAGTGGCAGGTTTCTCTGCCTCGAGGGAGATCTAACCGTTGGATGGACCCCAAACCAACGATATATTTTTCGTACACGTGTTATGATTCTACATATTTAATTGAAAGAATTTTTACCACTAGAAGGTCTCGATCAACTGAAAACAATAAGACAACCCTGCGCTGAGCTGTCTTTATTACGGGATTTAAATAAAAACCTAGTTTTATGTTTTCTCTTTTAACTCAACCAATTCCTATGAAAATACAATAAAAAAATTTCATATTTTAGAGTTATATCTGTATTAAACTCAAACCCTAATTGATTGATTAATATAAAAATTAAAAGAGAACGAAGAAAAACTCACATGTGCTATGCATTCTTCTTCTTCTTTCACCCTCTTCTTCTACGCAAAGTTTTCTCCCTTTTATTTTTGTGAAGTATAAGAGAAAGTAGCTATATATTTTACCCTAATCAAACTATTTTATAAGATTCTAATTTAGTGTTTCCTGATTTTGGTTAAATACACTCATACACACACAGTCTCTACTTTCTTTAACCACTACAAATAAAACAAGGTTTTATACAATATATAAAATTATAATATATTTCTAAAATAATAAATAAATATTATGCAATTAGGCGGATATTACAAGTTACACATCTCAAAAGAATCTCATCCCCATATTCGAAAGGTAAGAGAGTCATGTGAATTTTGAAAAAAAAATACAATTGGGCAAACAAAATGAGATTTTAAAAATACATGCTCAAATAAGAGTTTACTCAAATCCTATATTTATAGAAAAATTTCACATCTTACAAAGTAACACACTAAAGATGCATAGACACGGTGTTGCTATATTATTTTAACAAGAACACAAAAATAATAAATTGAAACACTTTATGTTTAAAAATATTAATATATACACCTCAAAGGAATCTCATCTCGAGATTCGGTAGATGGCATAGCTAGGTAACTAATTCTACAATAAGTCAACTACTTATTGAATGAAACAACACTAGAGACCAAACATATAATAAAGCATATATAAACCACCCCTTAAAAATAAAGCACACATGACAAAAATAAACAAGTAACACATGCACATGCACAAAACTTCGTGAAGATAAATACACAAAAGATATATTATAAAATTTAGTAAGTATAAAATAATATTGGGTGCTACAGTATAAACATCTCAAAAGAATATCGTCCCGAAATTCGCTATCAGGCTAATTAAACACTGGTGATGACAAAACCACTAAAAGGAAATACTAAACGAAATGACATCCAAATTATGATGCATAAGAAAAAATCAGATGACTACACAATTCAAATGAATCTTGTTGCAAGATTCAACCAAAAAAGATATGGCATTAAAGGTTCCAGTCTCACCTCTGCAACCTTATCCCTAAACCTCTTTACTCTTACTCACCCATATCGACATTCTGAAGATCACCTAGACTCTACTTCAACCTAGGGTAACCAAATGCACTGATACCAAACTGTCATGCCTCGATTTTTGAGAAAATGAAATCTTTATAAAAACAAAAATGTAGGATTAGGATTATCCGCTTCACTAAACTCGAGACATAAAAATTTAACAAAAACATTTTATAAAAAAAATTAATATAGACAAAAATTCTAACCAATAAATTCTTTGGCGATGTTTTCCCCACCAGTAAACCTCCAACAATGCCACTCCAAAAAACTCTAACCTGAGAAAGACTAATTTGCTATGTTCTAATAAGAACGTACCCAAGAAGCGTAGATAAAATAAATTACATGCTTTAACATTTGATGCAGTCAAATTTTGCTCCCTACTTGACCTGCATAAGGAAGGCACGTGAGCCACAGACCACCATTGTGGTGGCCGATGGCACGCTGATGCTAAAGTCAGACAGGGCTCTGAGGAAGGCTTAAAGCTGTAAATAGAAAATTTGTAGGTACCTTTATTCGCCAACATCTTGTCTTATTTATAGTGCTGGAGTCTTGGTTCGGCCAGGCCATCGGTGGCATAGTTTAGGGAAATAGATCTTCCTGGAGATCTTTCTCTAATTAAGAGTCATTTTGTGGAGGGAAGTTTTTCTGTTAGATTTGTGCTCCTAGATACGCGGGAGATAGTTCCCTATTGGAATGTTGTCCATACACGAAAGTTTTCACGTATGACGTATACTCTAGTATTTGCTTCCTAGTTGTAGACAAAGTACTGTTGGCTTGCCCGTCCGAAGCTGATCCTCGAGATACTTGCCTCAATAGGTCTTACGGGTATTGGGGACGGTTGTGAGATATATGAGCTTAGTAGGACACAGTAATTCGGGTCCGTATGGCCGCTTGATGCCGCTTGCCCGGATCAGTGCTAGACTGATGCTTGGGCCCTTTATTCCTAGAGATCATCATGACACGTATACAGGGTAGATGAAAGGACGTTTCAGTATATCAGCAGCTACTCCCCCCGAGTTAGTGGGTCACCTAGTCGGTTCACTAAGTCACTTCTCGAAAAGATATGCCGATCATGATGATTGAGTCTGAACCGTTACTCGGGCAACACGCTTCATTGATTAAGCGTGCGTCGGTTCAGTGGAAAAAAGATGGGAAATCAATCTCTATTTAGATCTCCCTTTCTGCAGAGATTGACTATTTCATATCTCCATTTTTAGAGACTCCGCTCTTTCGACTTTTAATTGAAAACTTATTCACTTTTCCCATGGCTCGCCAGAATCAACTCGACGATGAGCTTCTTGCTAAGGGCCACCAGTTCTTTGAAGATACATCAGTATCCAAATCGAGCCTGGTTGAGATTCGAAAAATGTATGGGGTCTCTGAAGACCTGAAATTTTTCACATTGGGTGTGATTAGGCGCCAATGTTTTCACTGAAAGGATTCATTTGTTTGCACCATAACATGCTTCAGACGAGCGTCCATTTTCCTGTTATTGATGAGATCTGGGGTTCCTTGGTATCCCTCCTTCCCAGTTGGTACCGAATGGGTACATGATTGTTCTCCTTATATTGATCAGGGCAAAGGACACTGGTGTCCAAGTGACTCCGAGGGTGATTTAGTTATTAACTTCTCCTTGACTAAACAATCACGCTGAGTGTGAGATGAAGTCGCCGGCTTGCTTCGAAAAATTGTCGGATGACTTCAAGTTCTGGAAGAAACACTGCTTCCTGGCTCCTTCGGACCCGAAGTATTTCGAGTTCAATGGTTACCCGCTTGAGAAGGAGTTCATGCCACTTCGTATGTAAAATTTTGTCCTTTGATTCCATTGTGTCGATTGTATGCTGATCTTTATGTGTGATCTCTGTAGGGAGGTTCCCTACTACTCATCTTTCCTTGGAGGAGGAAGCTGTTGTGAAGGCATTTCGTGGCATGCCTCGAATAAGAGTGGAGGATGTTATTTGCACTTTCAATTTTAGTCGCAGTGTGTTATGGGATCATTGGTATGTGGCTCCCACTCTTTTAAGAGTGCTGAAGGTTCAGTCTGAAGGTGGAACTCCTTCCAAGAATAGGAAGTCCTCAAAAGGTAAGGTTTCCTATTTGTCAGACACAGAGGGGCTTTCTGAGACGCTTGCTTCCTTCATAGACTCGAAGAAGTCTCGCACTGGGGCTGAACATGCTTCCAAACAGTACGCTCCGTTGAGGGAGGAGCGTGATTCTGACATGTCTACTGAGGCGGAGGTTGTAGCATCTGATTTTGAGAAGAACCACCTGCGGCTAGCAGGGCTTGATGACGCAACGAAGATGAGTAACGAGCAGGGAAAAGTTTTGAATAAGAGGCTAATGCTGGCTACTGTGGTGGCTTATGCTACTACTGACCAATCAAGTTCTGTTTTACTGGAAGGCCTTGTTAAAGATTTGTCTGTGGCCCCGAGGTATTTCATCCTGCTAGTGGATCGCCTTACAATGACCATTGCGACGTGGATCCTCTTTCTTGTAGTATGCATTGCCCTCCATCCCGCTCTAGGTCATATATCGAGATAACGGATAGTCTGATAGACAATTTGTTTCCTTCTCTCCCTTCGAATTTTACTGAGTCGGCTCACAAGAGAGGGTCGGGCTCTTGTGACAAGGAGAAAGCAGTGGATGAGGGCCCAGGTGCAGTAAAGACTCAAAAGGACGGTGCTAGTGTAATTTCACATCTGGGATAGCTTCATCAAACGTGCGGATGAGTTTGTTTGCTCTCGATGTAATAAAAATGAACAACCAGGCCTGGCACCAGGAGATTGATATTGATTATCCTTCGAGAAAGCATATCAGTAGACGTTATAGTTGGTTGGTGACCTGCGCCTTAAAGCCAGAAGGGGATGCGCTAAGAGAGTGTATGGATAAAGGGCTGAAGCATCTAATGTTGGGGATGTCGCATCTGAGCCAAGTGGCCATCGTTGGGACAAAAGTTGAGGCCGCCAGCGAGAGGGTTTATACCATGGAGCGCGTCTTCTCTAATACGCATAAGTCGTATTCGGATGCACTCTTTGAGATTAAATCACTGAGAAAACAACTTGAAGATAGGAGGCTAAAACAATTAGCTGCCGATGCTGAGGCCTCGAGTGTTCGTCTGGAATCCCTTGAGTCTGATTTATCAGAGGCGGTGTCTGTCAGGGGTGGATCTAGAGAAGATTTGAACCTGGTCTGTCGTGGCTTAGGAGTTGCGAAGAAAACTGCGGCTAAACTGCGGTATGAGTTGCGATCTCTAACTTAGGAGAATACCAGGGAAGAATCAGATCGGGCTATCCAAAAACAACAGTTAGACGCCGATGTTGAATTCATTGCTTGGGAAGCGAGGAAAGCAGGGGAGCAGCTCCTCCGGGTGCAAAATGAACTTTGCGCAGTTAAAAATAGCTTGATTATTAAGCAGTCCAAGAATGACACGTTGACAGGCAAGCTTGAGCTGCTAGAGTGTGAGCTTGCTGAAGCAAAAATGCACGAGGAAGAGCTTCTTAAGGTGCAAGGCACATTTGAATTCCGCAAGATCATGCATGGGAGTTTGGAACTGCTGGCGTTGATGAAAGAAGAGCATCCGAAATTGGACCTTTCTTACTACAGGAAGGTGTCCTTTGTGGATTTCGAAGAGATCTCTGAGCAGTTAGAAGAAGAGGGCGATTTGAATAATGGCTCAGGTCGAGGCACGCGCGGACGCACCTCCTGTTTCTTCTTCTGTTAAGCTTAGTTTCCCTGTATTTGTACCTTCTTCTAATAAGGAGTAATTTTTGTACATCTGTACCTTTTTGGACTATTAATGAAAACAAGTTTCTTTCGAGAATACTTCATACTCGTGTTCTACTCAGTCCCCCTGTTTCATGTTTTTCATTTCACCTTGTCGTTGTATTTTGACGTAGGTTTTGTTGGGTTAGAGAGGTGTCGCGTTGTCTATCTGCTATTGAGAGCTCAACCGTTTATGTTGAAAGTAATTTTGATCCGTACGTCCATGAAGTCTCAGAGACACCATCGTGTAGTTGTGCACAGTATTGAGCACTCTGTATGATGTGGATGGTTTGGCAGTAGGTTACTTTACCCAGGCTACAGCTCGTCCTTGAGGTAATCCATCAGAGGCTCAAGTTATATATTGGTTCATCGGTTGCGTCCATTGGCATGAGCGAACTATTATAGTCAAGCCCATGCGTTTTCGTCTATAGTTAAACAAGAGTGTTTGGCCCGAGTTAGGTTTCGTATGCTCGGACTGGTCTCCCGTGTAGCATTCATCCACGCTTGGTAGATTAGTTTTCGGGTCGGCTCAAGCGACCATTGCTAATAATGGGATGTTAGCCCATGCGGGCGTGAAGACACTGACCGAGCTGTAATCAGATTCCGCGACCAATGTCCTGTGGAAGAACAGTGGTCGCGTGGCGAGCCATCGACATTAGTCGAAACTGACTAGGCTCCCACTTTCCAAACCATCTACGCCCGCGCAGAGTGGGCTACGGACTTGGGATGAGCAAATTTGGCGACCATGGTCTGTAGAAGAGTAGTGGTCCCGTGACAAGACGTCGACATCAGTCGAAACTGACTAGGCTCCCCCTTCCAAACCATCTACACCTGCGTGAAGTGAGCTACAGATTTGAGAGTTGGAAATCAACGACCATGGTCTGTAGAAGAGCAGTGGTCTCGTGGCGAACCATCGACATCAGTTGGAACTGACTAGGCTCCCACCTTCCAAACCATCTACACCCACGCGCAACAAGCTACAAATTTGGGAGTTGGAAATTCGGCAACCATGGTCTGTAGAAGAGCAGTGGTCCCGTGGAAAACTGTCGACATCAGTCGGAATTGACTAGGGCCCCACCTTCCAAACCATCTACACTCGCGCGGAGCGAACTACAGATTTGGGAGCTGACCAAAAACTACAATCATCAGTCATCACTGACTAAGCTTACTTGATCGGTTTCGGCGATCATCGTCCGCGGAGGGGGCGATGACCCCTGGCGAGTCATCATCATCAAGTGTGAGAGCGCTAACTAGACTCCCTCTTCCTAAGCCATCGACATTCGCGCACGGCGAACTAGGCATCGGGGTAAACCAGAAGCCGTAATCATCAGTCAAAACTAACTAAGCTTACCTGGCTAGTTTGGGGCTATGCCTATTATGGGCATGCAAGCCTACTTCCGATATCGGATTGTAGTGTGCTGTTTAATTTCCACTAATTTCAATGAAAGTTACTTAAAAAGAGGTACCTTAAATCAGCTGGTGATATGTAGGTGTGCTCCGTCTGTCAAGAGTGACTAGGGCCTCTACTGCTTGGATCAGTGCATGTGGTCGAGTGTCGCTCGGACAGTGGGCCGAGCTAGTGGGCCCATATTGAAAAACTAGGTCTTGTTGCAGGATCATGGTGTCGTGTGTACGGCGTAGATTGTGAGACAATAGAGTATCGATTACTCCCCTAATTAATGGGGTTGTGCGCAACGTCATTGATTGATTTAACATGGACCTGTGCGGTTTTCATGGGAACCGTCGCCTCCTCATTTCCCATACGATATTCAATGCTGACGCGCCTGTTTGGTGAGCCACTACGTCTATATAATGGTGTTTATTCACCGTTGTAGGTATTATCTTCTGCAGAGTGCACCATTCAGATGTTTTTACACAAAGAATACGCTTTGGGTTTTCCAAAGGCTCATGGAGCGTTTCTGTTTTTTGAGTCTTTGGATGTTTTGACATTTGCAACGATGAGTCTTGAAAAGACTTGCTATTATGTGTGGTCAACCGCTCGGGGTGAGCACCTGATTAGCTCATCGAGACCTTGTAATTTATTCTCGTATTGCAAAGAAGTAGTACAGACTTCCCCTCAAGGGACTAGTCTGTCATTTATGTGTTGGTGCTCTGTCGGCCTTTATACCCCATAATTTTTTAGATAACACCAGCAGCCAACTTTGGAGCGGTTGCTTTCCTCCCTCCTCAACTAGCCTTGACACGCTGTGCTGCGCTGGAACTCGGAGTTGTGGGGCGGAGTGAAGTTGGACATGGCCTTTTCGAGTGGGCCATTGACTCCTAGACGACCTTCTCATCCCTCTATGGGAGGATGCACTCGATCCGTTTCAACCTGATTCTTGTCCCAAGTTAAGGTAATTGGGCGGATCAAGCATGTGAGTTGGCTGTAGCTTCTGCCGGCGTGTCGCGAGGCCTCTGGTTGTTGATTTTGTACCACCTCAGGTCATCCTTGCGAGGTGGGTCCAACAGATTATTTAATTGAGTGCGTTCTTTCATACTTTTTTTGTACATTTGCTCTTGTCGTAAATCATCAAGAGAAATCGCAGAGCAGAACTCTTAGTGGGCACCGTAGTTTACCTTGGGTACCTTTGCTGTCACTTCTAAGCCTTCTTCTGAAGTCGGATTGTTTAGGCGAATCTTTATAGTACGTCGCATCGAATTTGGATGTTTGCAGTTTGTAATCTTTTGTACCCGCAATCTGGGCAAATGTTGTAACATCTTTCCAATAATCAATAGAGTGTGTTTGCATAATTATCTTATATTTCTTAAATGAGTCCAAATCACATAAGTTTCGAAGAATTAAACCTCTAAACTGACTACTGAAAGAAAACTAAACAACTAGATAGATTGATTGTTGGCTTGCCTGTTGGCGGAGAGAGGCTGATCCAGCCCTAAAGTAAATTCGCATGGCCCTTGCTTGGATCGTATCTTCGGCGAATTGTAAAGTTTCGCCAACGCCGTTGAGGTTACTGAAGAGTAAACCTTGCTTGGGAGGGTCCTCGTGCACCGACTAACAATTGTAGAATTGTGCGCCTGCTTGCGATGACTTCCCCATTTGGCCTTATGTCCTGTCAGGCCAGAGGGTAGACCGCTCATGCAATGTTGGACTGTCTTCCGTCGCTAAGTTGAACCACTGTTGCTAGGTCTTTAGCCCCATCTGGAAAGAGCGACTCCTCCTCAGTTTCTGCATCTGGCTTCTTCTCAACTTGGTTGGCAGGCTCCAACTGTATCTGAGAACAATCTATCTGCTTTAGCGCGGCATAATGGCAACCCTGTGCCATTGGTTGGCCCTCGCGAATTGTTCCCTCTGAGTGGTTGGTGGTATACTTGATGCACTGATGAAGGGTGGAGACCACTGCTTCCATCTGGTGAAGCCAGGGCCTCCCCAAAATGAGGTTATAGGTAGACGGTGAGTTTACCACCATGAAGTCCAGGAACAGAACCTTCCTCACTTGTGGCTCTCCTACCACCACTGCTAACTTTATCTTCCCGATGGGGAAGCATTTTTCTCGAATAAACCCAATCAACGGGTAGCTGAACGGGGTTAAGTTCTCTTCCTTGAGGTCCATGCTGCGAAATGCATTGTAGAATAGGACAATGACGAAGCTTCCCGTGTCTACCAAAACCCTTTTTACTTCCCGCCTTGCAATAAAAACCGAAATAACAAGAACGTCATTGTGCGGTGCGTGAACGCCTTCGAGGTCCTTATCTATGAAAGTCAAGGTCGGGATTGGGCTCTGTACTCACGAGTAATTCACGCGTCGGTCCTCGCTGGTGGGTTGTGTCCGCATCTCAATAAGTGTCAATTTTCAGGACTTGTTTGACTGTTCTCCTTCTGATCCGACTCTGTGAAGGACATATATAATGCCCGGAGCCTCCTTTTCGATTTCTTTGACCACCTCCCCTTTTTCCCTAGTCCGGTCTTTCCTTTTTCCCAAGCCCAGAAACTCTTTTAGATTGCCCTTTCGAATCCAATACTCAACCTCATTCCTCATACTCTTACAATCGTTGGTGTTGTGGCCACCCTCCTTGTGGTACGAGCAATACTTGTTGTTGTCACCTTTGGAGGGATCCCCGTGGTGCTTCGGGGGCCATTTTAGATCCTCCCAATTCTTCATGGAATTGAGGACGTTTGTCAAGCTAGAGTTGAGGGGGTTATGGTTCTGGATCCAACATAGTTGGAAGATTTTCTAGCCTGTCACGGCTAGAGTCTGACCTGCTATCGTAACGCTTTCGTCTGTTCCTATCTTCGTCTTCTTGTCTATTTCCCTCCCTTCTATCTCTAGAAATAAAGGATTTTTTTTCTTCTGTTTCAGTTTCTTTCTTGGTCGATCGCATTTTCTCCAAGATGATATACCTCTGGGCGCCTTTCAGAAGTTATGCCATATCAATGGGGGGTTCCAGGGTGAGGAAGTCGTAAAACTTTATCTCTCTTAGCCCCGCAATAAAAGCTGTAACAGAGGTATCGTCGCTGCAACCATCAATTAGTGTCATCTTGTCATTGAAGCGTGTGACGTATTCCCTTAGTGTTTCATTTGACTTCTGACTCAGGAAGAGTATATAGTGCGGGCCCATCTTGATTTGCTGGCTGCCAACAAAGGGTAAAAAAACGTGTAAGGAATGTTTTGGCCAATATATTGAATGAGTCGATTGACTTTGGCGGGAGGTTGTGGAGCCATGTCAGCGCTGACTTATTCAGGTTGATAGGGAACGTTCTGCACAACACTGATTCAGAACCTTCTTTGAGTGCCATCACATGCTGATAATGGTGCAAATGATCAAACGGTCACCAGATTCGTCTTGGAACTCAAGCTTCGGGGGGCTGAACTTCTTTGGCAGAGCTTCATTCATGACGTGGTACATGAACGGGGGAACAAAAAAGTTGTATAGCACATATGGGTTGTGAGCCCCCGGCGGAAGGGGTTTTGCTTGGTGGGTCGGTCTGCCCTGAAAGTTGGATCTCCGTTGACCATGTCGCCACCTCTAGTCTAGTAATTAAGAACAGATGGGGGCTTGACTCTCATGCGCCTGCTTTTTGTTGTCGTCTAGAGATTTTGGTCTGTGATGTTCCTGATCTCCATCATCGGGTAGTGGGTTCTGCTGAGTGAGGATCTCCACTGCTTTAGCGATTGTTGTATCTAGGATGATAGCAGATCCATCATGGGGTTCGTCGCCGCTGTTGCTGGCATGGGGGTACGAGCCTGCTCCTCCGATGTCACCGGTACCACTGGAAGTGGTGGTATAATGCCAGTCTGAGCGTTTGATGTGTCCCCCTAGTCTCCATTGTTATGGAAACTGTGGTCATCGTTTTCCTGAACTCCAAAGAGTGATGATGTCAATGCTTTGCTAGGAATTTTGTCGTACCCACGGACGGTGCCAAATTGATGCAGTCGATTTTCACTCTCTACTTGACCTTGACCTGCTGACCTGCAAAAGGAACGCATGTGAGCCACGGACCACCGTCGTGGTGGTTGATGGCACTCCGATGCTAAAGTCGGACATGGCTCTTAGGAAGACTTAAAACTATAAACAGGGAATTTGTAGCGTACCTTTATTCGCCAACCTCGTGTCTTATTTATAGTGTTGGAGTCCTTGTTCAGTCAGGCCATCGGTGGCGTAGTTTAGGGAAAGAGATCATCATGACACTGTACGCGGTCGATGAAAGGACGTTTCGGTTTATCATCAACATTAAAATTTCATGAACAACAAAATAACACTCAAAGACTTGTAGTTTCTCAATGAGGCAAATATTTCATACTAATAAGTTTTATCATGCTTTAAATATACATTTATTGTACCAACCCTTACAAAGTGAGGTCAAACATGGTAAGTTTGACCTGCATAAATTTTTATTAGACTTTCCATCCTGGACGAAACGGTTAGAAACAAACGGATAAAATTTCTAATTTATTCATCCCGATAAATACAATTTATTTTCAAACAACAACACAAATAGTAGTCATAATACACTATTATTAAAATATCAACAAAACAAATTTTCTATCTTTAGGAAGACATGTAGTTTTCATTCAATGGTCAAATGAGCATTTAGTTTCTTCCCTTAAGACAATCATGCACATACACAATTTTTTTTTCACAATCGCACTACCCTCCTTGTGCCGAACACACCTCATCCATTGTGCCTCCCTTGCCTTCGAAACCACTCGGAGCGTACATGTCCAATGTGGGGTGCCACATCGAGGAACAAATCATCTCACCCGAAGTTCGATCATGACAAGTATATTCTAAACATTACACGTACCTTTGAACACACATAGAACGGTGTACCCGATATGCAAGTAAATCTGCATACCAAAATCACATACCTAGTATACAAGCAAGTCTGTATACTAAAATCACATTTTTCATAAATTTTTTCAGAATTGTGGAAAAGAGCACAAAAGAAAGTCAACTAACTCTCAAAACTCTTTTATGGTGAACTTTGTCAACCATGACAAATAGACCACAATATTCACCACTTCTATTGGGGAAACAGATAACGGTGTCATAAATAATAAATCTCAAGTTATAGACTTCACAACATCACGCACAAGTCACTTATATTACACGTCAAATAAAGCTCACACTTAGAATGCATTTGCAATAACCATACATATATTGCTATATAATTATTAAACTTTTTTAATAAACAATAAAGTTATATACATTGCAAGAAGACAAACATTAAGCGAATTGGCAATCCCACATACCCCCACAACATGTTTAACTGATGACAACATTTGCATAAAAACTAAACTTAATTTGCAAACACTCGTATACATTTAGACTCGTCGCACCTACACTAACCACATAATTAACTTACAAGCAAGCATGTACATAAGAATAATCTAACAATAACATGTATCACATAATTATCAATTACTCTAAGACATTCATGTATTTTATATTTGTAAGGCAAAAGAGAGCGAGAATTACTCACCTCAACTAACATCTAACAATTTTAGAAATAAAATTTACTAATCAAAGTAAATCATAATATCATGTAAGAGAATGAGAAAACTCACTAACTCTACTAAAAATTTTATATACAATACCCATCATAGGTGAGTATAATATAAAGATTTCTAAAATTCGACCAGTGGCAGTTTTCTCTGCCTCGAGGAAGATCTAAGTGTTGGATGGACTCCAAACTAACGATATGTTTTTTCATACATGTGTTATGAATCTATAGATTTAATAGGAAATGATTCTGACAAATATAAGGTCTTGATCCACTCGAAACACTAAGACTGTGCAGAGTTGTCTTTATTACGGAATTTAATAAAAACCTAATTTTGAGTTTTCTCTTTTAACTCAACCAATTCCTACAAAAATATAGTAAAAACTTTCATATTTCATATTTATATCCGTATTAAACACTAACCTTAATTCAATGATTAATCAAAAATTAAAAGAGAACGAAGAAAAACTCACAGGTGATATGCATTTTTCTCCTTCTTCTTCTTTCACCCTCTTCTTCTACGCAAAGTTTTCTCCCTTTTGTTTTTGTGTGTATAAGATAAAGTGGCTATGTATTTTATCCTAATCAAACTATTTTATAAGATTCTTATTTAGGGTTTTCTAATTTTGGTTAAATACACTCATGCGCACACAATTTCTACTTACTTTAATCACTACAAATAAAACAAGGTTTTATATAATATATTACTAAAATAATAAATAAATATTATTTATATTTATGCTGGTATTTCACACCTCAAAAGAATCTTGTCCCGAGATTTGGAAGGTAAGAGAGTCATGTGACTTTTGAAAAACAAAAAATACAACTTGACAAACAAAATGAGATTACATGTTTAGATAAGAGGTTACTCAGATCTTATACTTATAGAAAAATTTCACATCTTATAAAGTAATATACCAAACATGCATAGACACAAATCTGTTATATGCGTATATCTATATTATTTTAACAAGAACACAAAAATAATAAATTGCAATACTTTATGTATAAAAATATTTATTAAGGTCGGTGAAAAAATACGGGTGTTACAATATATACACCTCAAAGAAATCTCATCCCGAGATTCGGTGGAGGGGATAGCTGGGTAACTAATTCTACAATAAGCTAACACTAGAAACCAAACATATAATAACCACTCCTAAAAAGATGTTATGCCACCACCCCTTAAGAAATAAAGCACACACGGTAAAAACAAACAAGTAGCATATGTACATGGACAAAACTTCATGAAGATAAACACACAAAAGATATATTATAATATTCAGTAAGTGTGAAAAATACCGGGTGCTACAACAACCAAATTTTACAAACTATATACTGTTGGAAAGCTCAAGGTGTAAGCTTTTCAATGGTATACGAATTAAACTTAATCATATACAAGTATGGGAAGTGTAACCATTTCATTTTATCTCGGTCATCATCTTTTCCAAACAAATAGTAGATTTACAACACATTTCAAATTGAACAGACACACTTCGTTCAATTGTAAAACCCACATATCTTAACCAAAAACTATAATCTATATATCGTTGGAAGGTCGAGACAACTAAATTTCTAATGGTATAGGATTCAAACCCATACGAAAACTTTCACAATCTTTTTCTACTCGCTTCATCATGCTCTATCAAGAGAAATTTCAACTTACTTTACTCAACTTCCAATCTGGAACTTCTCAATGTAACTTCAATCACATCCACATAATTAAAACAACAATACAATAACTACATAACAACCATTTACACACAAATTCAAGAAGTCTAAAAACAACAATAGTTACTGATGCAGTTGTTTTCCACTCCTTGCTTTGACCTAGTCCCGCTAACCTGCTGACATGCACAAGTAACGCACGTACGGACCACCATTGTGGTCATCGATGGCACTCCAATGCTAAAGTCATATAGAAATCTGAGGAAGGAGTAATGTTGTAAACATGAAATTTGTAGCGTACCTTAGCTTACCAACCTCATGTTTTATTTATAATGCAAGAGTCCTGGTTCTACTAGGCCATCGAAGGCATAGTTTAGGAAGGAGATCTTCGTGGAGATCATTATCTAATTAGGAGTCGTGCTATAGGAGGGAAGTTCCATGTTAGCCATGTGCTTCTAGATACGCGGGGGATATTTTCCAACCCAAAAGCAATCCGTAGAAGGGAGTTTCCCTGTGTGGAATGTACTCTGGTTTTTGCTTCCTAGTTGGAAGCAAAAAGTTGTTGTAGCTTTCTGTCCGAAGCTGATCATCAAGATACTTGCCTTGGTAGGACTTACGGGTATTGAGGATAGTTGTGAGACATGTGGGCCTAGCATGCTATAAGAGTTCAGGTCCGTCTGGCGGACTGAACTAGGCATACTTGGAATCGCTTGGGTCGAATCAGTGTTGGGTTGATGTTGGGCCTGGAATTCCTCAAGATCATCATGACATGTGTATGGCTCAGGGATGTGATCATTCGTCACATCAGTTCGCTAAGTCATCTCTTGAAAAGATACGCCACTGATGATGATTGAGTTTAAATCGTTGCTTGAGCCGCACACTGCATTAATTGAACATGCATCGGTTTAGCGGAAAAGAGGCGGGAAGCTAATCCCTATAGGTCATCCGTAGTGCATAGTCTGACTCTTCTATTTTCTTTGCTTTTGAAGCTACTGCTGTGATCGTCTTCTAATTAGAAAAGATTGTTCATCTTCTTCACGGCTCAACAAAATCTTCTTCATGACGCAACCTTGGCCAATGGCCTGGAGTTTTTCAAAGATAGGTTGCTTTTTTAGCCTGCCTTGCTGAAATACGTACGAAGTTTGGGGTCCCTGAAGACCTGCCGTTGTATGTTCTGAAGGGTGACCAAACGCCAATGTCGCCTCCGGTGAGGTTCATCTGTTTGCATCGTGGGATGTTTCAAAATGGAGTGCACTTTCCCGTTCTGGACGTGACCTGAAAATTCTTGGATCTTCTGGGGATTCATCGGGCCCAATTGGGGCCTAATGGATATAGGACCATCCTTCTCATCCTGATTAGGGTAAAGAAAGTTGGTGTCAGCGTGACTCCGCGAGTAATCTAATTGTCGACTTCCCCTTGGCTGAAGGGTAACGTTGTCTGTAAAATGATGTCACCTGCCTGTTTCGTAAATCTACCCGATGATTTCAAGTTCTGGCAGAATAACTGCTTCTTAGCCCCTATTGATTCAAAGTATTTCCGGTGCAAGGCTCGTCCGCTCAAATGAGAGTTCAGGCCGCTTCGTAAGTTCAACTTTTTTTTCGACTTCGGTATGCTTGATTGCAGGCTAGCTAATCGTTGCTCGCATTTCTTTGCAGGAAGGTTTCCCACAACTCCTTTTACCCTAGAAGATCAAAACACTATGGAGACGCTCTGCGGCTTGTCAATGGAAAACGTGGTGGACGTCATAGGCATTCCCAACTTTATCCGCAGTGAGCCGTGGGACAACTGGCACGTGGCCCCCACTATTTACCGAGAGTCGTGAGTTAAGTTGGAAGATGGGGCCCCTTATAGGAAGAGGAATGTTGCTGAGGCCAGAGCTCCCATTTTGTCTGACGTGGAGGAGTCGTCTGAAACGCTTGTCTCATTCGTGAGTTCGAAGAGGTCCCGTGTCAGGACTGGGTTGCCTTCAGCACGACCCGCTCCAGTGCGAGAAGTGCGTAAGTCAGATCGGCCTGTTAGGGTGGAGACTGATGTGTTCGACTGGGAGAAGGATTACCTGTAGTTTGCAGGGGTTGAAAATAGGTCGAATGTCAGTGATGTGCAGGCCGAACCTTTGAATGAGCGTCTAGTGCTAGTTGCAATGGCGTCTGCCGGTGCTGATTCACGCGGGATGTTACAGTAGAAGGCTTCTGTGAAGATTCGCTTGAGGTTGTAGAATCTGATCATCCCATTGGCGCCGTCTAAAAGTGGTTGTGGCACAGGCCAAGTTTCTTGTAGTCTACATTGTTGACCGTCTCGCTCCAGGCCACAGCTAGAAGTGTTGGAGGGTCCTTTGGATAATTTGCTTCCTCCGGACCTTGCCGAGCCGTCTCTCAATAAAGGGTCGGTTGTTCGCGACAAGGGAAAGGATGCAGATGAGAGGCTGGGAATAGTGGCGACTGTGAAGGGTGGTGCCGGCGTGATTCCTGATCTGGAAATGCTTCATCCAGATGCGCGGATAAGCCTATTTGAACCAGACTTGATAAGGATGAGCTCTCAGGTCTGGCACCAAGAGGTTGATGTGGAGCATGCTTCAAGGAAACATATAAGTTGGCGTCACAACTGGCTGATGATTGCACTCCGAAGCCCAAGGAGGATACACTGGAAGGGTGTATGGAAAAGGGTTTAAAGTACCTTATGTTGGGTATGTCTCACTTGAGCCAGGTGGTCGTAGTTGGGACGAAAGTCGAGGTGGCTAGTGAGACGGTATACACCATGGAGTGTGTCTTCTCGCACATGCAAGCGTTGTATTCTGATGCACTATATGAAATTGAGTGGCTGCAGAAGCAGATTGAGGAGAAGAGGCTGGATCAGTCAACCGTGGCCACTGAGACTCAGAGGGCTCGTCAGGAGGCCTTTGAGCGTGATCTGGCAGAGGCGGTGTCCGAGAGAGACGAACTCAAGCAGAAGTTGAGCCGGATCCTTTGAGACGTAGAGGTTGTGCAAGAAGCTGCGGCTAAGGCGTGTTATGAACTGTTATCTCTTGCTGAAGAGAATGCTTCAAAGGAAGCCAACTAGGCTACTCAGAAACAGCAACTGGAATCTGATGTTGAGTTTAATGCTTGAGAGGCAAGGAAGGTCGAGGGCCAGCTCGAACTGGAATGGCATGAGCTCAGTGCTGTGAAGAGTATTCTGGCCACGGAGCAGTCTCAGGTTGTAGCGCTGACTGGCAAGTTGGAGCTGTTGGAGCGTGACCTTACTGACTTGAAGGTGCGGGAGGAAGAGCTTCTGCGGGAACAAAGCAGATACGAGCTTTGTTGGGTTGTACACGGTAGGTTGGAGCTGCTGGCGTTGATGAAGGAGGAGCATCCGAAATGGGACCTCGGTCTTTACAAGAAGATGTCATATGTAGACTTGTCTGTTGCCTTTGCGTCATCGGACGAGGAGGACAGTTCGGGCCCTGATGCCCAGGCCGTGGTGCGTACGGACGCAGCTCTTGCTCCTTCCTCCAATAGGCTTAGCTCTTTTGTTTTCGTACCTTCTCCTAATAAGAAGTAAACTTTGTATACTTGTACCCTTTCCGTTCTGACCGTTAATGAAAACAGTTTTATCAGCTTTGTGTTTGTTGTCTCTATTACATGTTTTTCATTTCGCCTTGTCGTCTTGCTTTGACATAGGCTGGTTGAATCAATGGGATGTCGAGTGGTCTATCTGTAGTAGAGAGCTTAACCGCTTTATATTGCGAATGACTCGGGATCATTATTGTGTAGTCATGTCTAATATTGAGCACGTTGTGAATAGTTTAGCTGGGGGTTGGGTTGTTCGAGCTGCATCTTGTTCCCAAGGTAAGTTGGTTGAGGCTTGCCTTGCTTGTTTGATTGGTCAGCTGCAGCTGCTGCTATGGGTGAGCGTATGTGTCAGAGCGTTTGTTCCAAGTCAGACGTCGTAAGCTCGAGTTGACATTTTATGTAGCATTTACCCGGGCACTGGCCGAATGATCTATGTATCAGCGTGAGTGGCCTTTGCTAATATTAGAATGAGCAATCCGTTTGAGTGTGAAGACGCTGACTCAGCTAGATTCATCTTTGTGGCCGCTATTTCGAAGGAGAGCGATGGTTGCATGGCGAGCTGCTTGGGGCTCCCACCTTCCAAACCATTTATATCCGAACAATATAGACTACAGGTTCGGGGAGTAAAGATTTGGCGACTACGCTGAAGAGCAGTAGTCCCATGGCGAGTCATAGACATACGTCAAGGACTGACTAGTCTCCCACCTTTCGAACCATCTACACCCGGGTGGTGGGGGCTACAAGTTTGAGGTAAAGGGGTTCGGCGACCAGGCTGAAAAGCAGTTGTCTCGTGGCAAGCCGTCGAAATAAGTTTGAAACTGATTAGGCTCCCACCGTCCAAATCATCTACACCTGTGCGCATCAAGCTACAAATTTGGGAATTTTCGATGGCCACGCTAAAAAATAGTGGTCCATTGGCGAACCGTTGGAATCAATTCGTGACTGACTAGGCTCCCACCTTCTAGACTATCTACACCAGTGTAGTGGGGGCTACAAGTCCAAGTTTAGTGATTCGGCGGCCTCGCTGAAAAACAGTGGTCCCGTAGCGAGCCGTCGAAATCAGTACTGACTAGGCTCCCACCTTCTAAACTATCTATACCCGTGCAGTGGGGGCTGTAAGTTTAGGGTTGGTAATTTGGCGGCCACGCTGAAAAGCAGTGGTCCTAGGGCGAGTCGTCAGAATCAGTTCGGGACTGACTAGGCACCCACCTTCCAAGCCATCTACGCCCATGCAGCGGGGGCTACATGTTTGGGCTTTCATCAGAAGCTTTCGTTGCCAGTCGCCATCCCATTGGCGCGGGGGCGTGAGTCTGTTGTCCATGCATGACCGGAACCGCTAAAAGCGGCGGTGCAGCACCATCCTGAGCATTTGACGTATTCCCTTGTTCTTCGTTGTTGTGTGACCTAGTGGTTACCATCTCTCTGGGTTTTGAAGGGAGACAATGCTAGTGAAAAATTAAGAACTTTGTCGTCCCCACAGACGACGCCAAACTGATGCAGTCATTTTTCGCTCCCTGCTTTGACCTAGTCCTGCTGACCTGCACAAGTAACTCACATGAGCCACCGTTGTGGTGGCCGATGACACTCCGATGCTAAAGTCAGACAGGGATCTGAGGAAGGCGTAATGTTGTAAACAGGGAATTTGTAGCATACCTTAGCTTACCAACCTCATGTCTTATTTATAGTGCAGGAGTCCTAGTTCTACCAGGCCATCGAAGGTGTAGTTTATAAAGAAGATCTTTGTGGAGATCCTGATCTAATTAGGAGTCGTGATGTAGGATGGAAGTTTCATGTTAGCCCCGTGCTCCTAGATACGTGGGAGATAGTTCACAATCCAAGAGCAATCCGTAGAAGAGAGTTTCTCTTAGTGGAATGTACTCTGGTATTTGCTTCCTAGTTGGAAGCAAAAAGCTGTTGTAGTTGCCCATCTGAAATCGATCCACAAGATATTTGCCTTAGTAGGACTTACGAGTATTGAGGATAGTTGTGAGACGTGTGGGCCTAGCATGCTGTAAGAGTTTGGGTCTGTCTGGCGGACTAAACTAGGCGGGCTTGAAACCGCTTGGGCCGGATCAGTGTTGGGCTGACGTTGGGGCTCGTAATTTCTCGAGATCATCATGACACTTGTATGGCTCAAGGATGTGACAATTTCTATGTATCATCAGTTATTGTCCCTAAACACAAAGGAATCCAAAAAACTTGGTATACTCACACAACATTTAACAAAAACAATCATAATCATGATGCACAAAACATGTACAAGATTCAAAAAAAATTTTAAAAAAATAATCATAAACACAAAGATCCAAGAAAACACGCACAAAGAGAGTGAGAAATACTGACAATTATGTAACCTAGCACAAAAACTTCCGCACCCCCGCAATTGCATACCACTGGCACTCACGCACGTGCTTTCTTCTTTTCTTTTTCTTCTTCTTCCAACTTCTCATACTTTTCTTTTTGTGCGACTAGAGAGGAATAGCCTTCCTCCAATATAACTCAAAGAGATATAAACCCTCCATGATTAGAATTTTAAATATAATTATGTAGGCACCCCTATTTTATTTATTTATTTGTTTTATAATCTAATCACAAACTTAATAATACCCTTACAAATTATAATTATAATATTATGGGGTCGTTACACGCCCCCTGTTCCTCTCCTTTCCCTGTTTCGAAACAAGT
This sequence comes from Berberis vulgaris, assembly GCA_963556465.1. NCBI lineage: Eukaryota > Viridiplantae > Streptophyta > Magnoliopsida > Ranunculales > Berberidaceae > Berberis > Berberis vulgaris. The sequence goes on from OY747126.1 coordinate 24,580,334, forward strand.
TTTGGCTGCAACAAAGAACATTGTTTGGTTTATGAAGAAAGTAAACACAAAAGGACACTACTACCAAATACCAAAGACAAGGAACCTACACGAGTTTTTCCACTTCAAATGTATTGACAGGTGACTTAATATGTGATATATTTTTGTGTTTCTCTTTCAACTAATTAAATAATAAAATGGCATTCTTGAGATCTGTAGATAGTTCCATGTAGAATCTGAATGGTTCAGTAGTTATCCATTACTGGACTTACTTGAGTCTCATGCGTACTAGCACTTGTCTAGTACTCTAGTTTCCCTTTGAAGAATGCGATAGAGTTTAACTCATGAAACCCTTATGGTTGTTGATTAAGGTTTTTTATTGTTGTTTTTATGAATGATATTGAGAACATGGACCCCAATAGTGTGTGTAGCTTCTGAAGGTTTAGGCATGCAATATCACTAGAATCTGTTATCACTCTGACATAAATTATTTTGAGTCAATAGCTCACTGGATTCTTAGTTGTTTAAGCATTTATCACTATCACTAGAAGCAATTCGATCATATCACACAGAAAAAAAAAAATGTCGTTTAACTTTAAAAGGGCTCGAAAGGGTTTAGGCTGTACCTTTTTATGTACCTTATAAGTCACTTGGTATTTTAAGGGGAGTTGAGAGTGCAAACAGCTTGAATAGAAATAAAGAAAATGCTAAGCTGAGCTGATGAGAACAGACTCTACTGAGCCTAACCTTCTGAACTGGCTTCCATAACTTGAGCCTTTCAACCCAATTCATGGAAAACCTTAGCTACATTAGCATGACATAACATGACACTCAAGACTAATAGACAATTGAAATAACACAAACACTAATTGGCTTAATTTTAAGAAAATGCATAATCAACAATTGCTATTTGCTTCATATCTCCTTGACCTTTTCATTACTATCTTCAGTTGCTGTAGTTGGGAGTTCATTGAGATCAAAAGCCAACATCCTCCGCCCCATACCCAAACCGGTAGCGACCTTACTTGAAGGTGCTGTTGGTGCTTCCTTATGAAATTGTAAGGCCAATGAGCTTGGATGAACTACAACTGGAGTCCAGTGACATCTTATGGCCTCCCAAAGCTTGACCAGGTGGGAATGTCATGTTGCAGATCTTACACCTATGGGTACTAACAGTACTACTCACCAAAGTTGAGTTTGATCCCAAGATATCATTCCATCTCCATTTCCTCCTCTTCCTATTCCTCAACTGGAGCTGGAGCTGGAGCCGGAGCTTGAGCACTACCAAATGCAAATTCATCTCGAGTGTGAAGAGAAGGACTAGTCTTAATTTTGTAATGACTTTGATCTGTGCCCACCGAATGTTAGGTGAGAAGGAAGTGACTTGTTGCTGTTTGATTTGAATGAAATTGTCCAGGAAACTTACGGTTTTGCGGAATCCTCGAAATCGTGTATGCGGAGATGCGATCGGATACGAAATCACCAAACCGAAAATCATCTCACGTTAACAGCCCAAGTACCTTGTTGTTACAGTCTTGTTTTTTTATTAAAGAGGACGAACAGAGAATACAGTTGTACATTTCTCATTCCTGAAACCCCATCTTTTTATATCACTTATGGGTTTCAGTTTCTTTAACTGTTCTCGGCGGTTTGGCGGTTAACCAAACCACCGAGAAGTTTTAAGCATGTTCACATTTTCTGAAAACTAACAGTTGCAATTAGTGCACTAATATCTATCTGCTGAAATTTTGTGCTTGTACTCATTCACTCCATTCGTGTTATTTTTTCAGCTTCTTCTTTTTATTTTTTCATCTTCAGCTTCATTTTTGCCAAGACCAAACTCCCATCAACGAACTCAGTCTCTGGTAATGGTTTCTCTGTTTCAAAACTGATAGAGGGGCGGGAGATTGTTAACCAGAGAGCGGGGGAGGCAGGAAGAAGGGGTGGGGGATCGAACCAGAGAGAGAGAGGAAGAAGGGGAGATAGTCACGAGGAAGAAGATGATTTTTTAACAAGTGTTAGATTTTTTTCGAGATACATTTATCATTTCATATGAACCTTTCGATTTTCTTCAAGATGAGATATTCGAGATACAAAACATTCAATTTCAGCCTTTGATTTATCAAGGTATTTTGATCATCTATTTTACAAACAGAAGGTTAAGGGGGATACTGCAAAGTTTGCAATACAAAATAATTATGGGGGTAAATCACAATTAGTTATTTATTATGGGGAAAAAGCAATTAACCCTTAAATTTAAGCTGAAACAATTTAACAAAACGTATAATTCATATACAAATTGATGTAGTCGATTCCTGCTCTCATTCCTCGATGCTTACCTAGACCTACACAAGTAGTACACATGAGCTAAGGACCACCGTGTGGCGGCCGATGACACTCCGATGCTTAAGTTAGATAAGGCTTAGGAAAGGCTTAAAGTTGTAAATTGGATTTTGTAGTGTACCTTAAGTTCATCAACCTCATCTCCCTTTTATAGTGTGAGAGTCTTTATTCGGCTAGGCCTTTGATGACATAGTTTAAGGAAAGAGATCTTGATGAAGATCATTTCCTAGTTGGGAGCTATCCATGTGAGATAGTTTCCCTACAAACCTTGAGCTCCTAGATCTGCGGGAGAGATTTCCCTTTTTGAGTGTTGCAAGAAGTTTTCTTGTCCGACTTATACTCTAGTATTTGTTTCCTAGTCGGAACTAATGTATTGCTGGTCTGCCTGTCTTGGGTCAATCCCCGAGATATTTGCCTTATTAGGGCTTACTATTGTCTTATCAAGGCTAACGATTATTGGGCTTGACCGCGTGACGTGTGAGCTTACTGGCACATTGCAATTCGGGTCCAACATTTTGGAATCTGCCAATAGTAGGCTTATTGTTGTTTGGGCCTCGCTGGATTGAACATGCAATCAGGTCTGCTTTGTTATGTTGACGAGATTATCATGACACGTGTACGATGTTGATTAGAAGACGATTTGAGGTATCATCACAAGTCAAAATGTAATTTTTTTTAAATGCAAAAACATCTCCTATTTTCAAGTAAACGAAATATTTTTTAGATTGTCCTAATATTTCTTTTTTACTGGCATATAGTTCTCGATTTTCATATGTTTTAACCTAATAAATATAATTTTAGTATTAAAATTTTGTTATACGAGTGATTTTAACGTAATATGGAGTTTCTATGACACTAATGTTGAAAACTAAAACTGGGCACCCCATGTGAAGTGTTGAATTGAAGTGGGATTCCTCCCACATCAAGATCTTAGCAATTATTTAGAAGGAATTTATGAGAGCTTCATTTGTGATAGAATAAACGAACTTCTAATTGAAGATTCTCTTGTTGAAGAAAGTGCGAGAAGCCTTTGGTGTGTGTGGGAACAAACAAAAGATTTCTTAGTTACTGTACTTTTCACATAGTGAAGTGTTCGATATTGAATTTTTCAATTGTAGCGATAACCATTTTGGAACTTGAACTTGACGTGTTTGCCATGTTCTTCAGCACCTTCATACACCAACTACCTGGTTGCACACCTCCAAACAAACCTAGGGAACAGCAAGAGCTCTTATACCAATTTGTTGCACCTCGTAGAAGCATAATCAAGCATAACACACTTATAGTTGCTAATTAAATTTGAAATAATAATTTTAAAGTCTTATTTGGTATTGTTGGTCAGCCGTTGATGACGTTGGTCAGCCTTTAGGTATGTTGGTCAGTCGTAGAGCCCTTTGTAAGACGCTAATTTGGCGCAATTGCTAGGGTTAGGTGGTCCCATATCGGTGGTTCAGTCGTAGGTGGTCCGAGTACAGTGTTCCAACCCTCAACCTCTCAGATTTTATGAAAATGTCTTTTATTTCAAAATTTACCCAAGCTTCTAACTCTAGACAAAGCAATCCAGATTTACAAAATAGGATGGAATATAGAATTCCAGAAGTTGAACATAATTTACAAAAATGGTCTATACCAAAAGTTCCTTACAAACAGATTTATCAAGTTTCTAAATCAATCTTTTCTCAAAAATCTGAAGATCTCATAGACATTGTCGAACAGACAGTACCTCTTGATGGTTCTTTAGAATCAAAACAATTGATTTCTACAAATACCCTTGACTTTCTAAAAAATTAAGAATACAAGTATATCCATATCAATCTGATTCAAGTTGGAATCAAACCTCTTACAAAAACTGGCCTTGACACATGTGCCTTAATCGCCCTTCGCGATTGTAGACACAACAGATTCCACGATTCTCTGCTTGAAATTGCAGAATCAACCTTGGCCATGGGTCTAGTCTACTTTGACTGTTATCCCAATTTCTCAATGTCTCTTAAGGATCCAAATGTCCTTGAAACACTAACCCTCAATATTCAGACCTCTGGTTTCGACATGTTACCGGGATCTGAGCCTCTTGCTCTTATTTACAAAATTACCTACAAAGCAATGATGACTCAATTGAGTCCAAAAGCTTTGATGGAATCTAAAAAAGGATATACAATCTTATTTCAGGCTAACAAGGACAAAACCAGCGTTATTCTTCCAAAGACAATTCACTGGAATCAAGTTACTCTTCCAGTAACTTGGCAAGTTCAATCGACCCCTAGAAGGCCTCCTCCTAGTTTGCTTAGTCAAGTCTTGACTCTTGAAGATGGAACTGTTGAATTACAGTTCTCTGAATCTCGGAAAACTAGGTTACAGCCTTTGGATTTCCAATCTGGACGTAGATCTTAATCTTCTTTCAGAACTGCTCCTACCCAGATCCCTAGAACACCTCCTCCTGAGGATCTTCCTCATCTTGATTTGGCTAATTTAAATAATCATCCTTATCATCCCCAGATCCCGCAACCCATCTACAATCAACCATCAGAACAACCTTCTGATAGATCTCCAACTCAATCTGAGATGGCAGATCCTGCACAATTAAACACTTTAACCACTGAATTTGTTTTAAATAAACAAAATGTTAAAGATGAATTTTCTATGGATTACAATTCTGACAAACGAACAACATTTATTCTCAAACTACTTCTGATCAAAGAATTAGTTTAGGTAAATTGTTTTATCAATTATGTGAAGATATCAAAGATCATATGCCATTTTTAGAATGGTATGAATCCATTTATTTATCACAATTGAATGTTGTCAAGAATGATTCTAAACCTTGGCATCTGAAAAACAATTCTATTGTTGAATCAATTTTGCCTCCTTTAGAAGAAATTCATATACAAACTCAAGGACAGACTATCACAGCCTCTCCTTTCAAAAATCTAACTTTTCTTTCTGAATCCACATGAATCTCGAATGTTATTGAGCAAAATAATTATACCAATATTTTGCTTAATGAAATTGGCCAACAATTGACTTATCTTCCTGCTTCAGAAAAGAATTGTTTTACAAATCAAAAAACAAACAAACCAATTACTTTTTTTCAACCTTTTACAATAGAACATGATGCCCTTTCTTCTCCTCCACACATCATGGAAGAGATTAATCGAAGACTTGCAGCCTTGAATATTCAATCTGCAACTGTCTTTGACAAGGTTTCATCTTCAAATAGACAAATTAACACTTTGTCTCATATTGGTTTTGATTCTTCTGACAATGAACCAGACATTATGTATGAATTAGATAAACTTCAAAGATTTGAAGCAAATCCAATGCGTTCATTTAGAACTCAAACCAATACAAATCCTATGCCTACAACAAAAAATTATTATCCTCGGCCTACTTACCCTGATATGTTGTATGAAGAAAAATATTTGCAAACATACGGTTCATTTTCTATTGGAAACATCTATGAATTGAATATAGATGGCTTATCAGAAGAAAATATTATCGAACTAATGCAAAATATGGTTATGATGGCTGCTGCTCATCGCAGTGAAGGCAAATCAGATCATAGTATTGCAGGAGTAATTATTGCTGGCTTTGCAGGTCAATTAAAAGGTTGGTGGGATAATTATATTACTCCCATTGAACAACAAAGCATTTTTCAATCTATAAAAATTGATTTAAATGGACACCCTATCAAAGCTGAAAATGGTGAAAACATTCCTGATATAGTCAGTACTTTGATTTTCGTTATTCTTAAGCATTTTATAGGTGATCCCTCAAAATTCCAAGATAAATCTCGCAATCTCCTTATAATTATTAGATGCAAATCTCTTAGTCATTTCAAATTTTACAAGGATATTTTCTTAAAGAAAGTTATGCACCAAAATGAAGCTAACAATCCTTTTTGGAAGAAAAAAAATTCTTTCAGGATTACCTCCTGTTTTCGCTGATATTGTTAGAGAAAAATTACAACCTGAATACAATGGCGATATTCCTTTTGAACGACTAACATTTGGAAACTTAATTGCTAAGATCAATGAGGTTGCTTTGCAACTCTGCAATGATATCCGTCTCAAAGCCCAACTTAAAACACAAAACATCTCTGGTTCTAATGAACTTGGATCTTTTTGTCAACAGTATGGCTATGAGCCCTTAGCAAGACATTTTCCTAAGACTTCCAAATAAAAGTATCGGTCTCATCCTACCCGACACTTTAAGTCCAAAAAGAATTATGGCCCAAAGGAAATAAAACAGAACAATAACTATTACAAAAATCCCACTCGACACGGCACGCACAAACCCACCCATTTTTTAAAACACAAAGGCCCAATTGTTCAAAAACCCATTTGTTTCAAATGTGGAAAATCGGGTCATTATGCAAAAAATTGTAGAACAGCCCAAAGAATTCATGAGCTAGATGCTGATGAAAACATTAAGCAAATGTTCACTACAATTTTACTCAATTCTGAGTCTGAATCTAACCCATCTGATGATGACCTTCAGGTCTATCAAATGCGTTACGATTCCAATTCTTCTGACCATGAAGAATCGGATCAGGATCATTGTGCTAAAGCTTGTACATGCAATGCTTTAAACACTATCAATATGCTCTAAAAAACTAAAGAATCAAGTATTCTTTTAGATTTTGTTGATCGAATTGATGATCCCAAACTCAAAACTGAGTATTTGACTCATATCAAAAATACAATTACTCACAAACCAGTTCCTGAAATTATGAACCCTTTTTACAATCAGAAAGACATTATCAATAGATTCAGAACTCCTTCTCAGTATTCTGTATCTATTCCTGATTTACAATCTGAAGTCAATATCATGAAAAAAGAAATTGCCCAGCTTAAGCAAGGTCAGACTTGGCTTACACAACAACTTTTGAACCAACAAGTTCAAAATGCAATATCTCAACATGATATTCCTTCAACTTCAAATCAAGAGGTTCAACCAACAACTGAACCAACTTTTCTCAATGAATTAAATACAGTCACCTATCACAAATGGTATATTAATGTGACCCTTGTTATTAATAAGGATTTCACAATAAATACCTTTGCTCTTGTGGACTCAGGTGTTGATTTTAATTGTATTGCAGAAGGTGTTATACCTTCTCAGCATTATGATAAAATGACTCAACAACTATTTACTGCTAATAGTAAGTTAGATGTTCAATACAAACTTGTTGGTGCTCGTATTTGCCAAGAAAAAATTTGTATTCAACAGGATTTTCTGTTAGTTAAGGATATGTCTCAAAAGATGATTTTGGGAACACCATTCCTAACTACTCTCTATCCATTTGATGTTACAAGCGAAAGTATTTCTACCAATATTCTTGGTCATAAGATTATCTTCAAATTCTTGTGCAAATAAAAAATTGCTGAAATTTATTCCCTTAAATTAGACAAATGTTTTATCAATTTTATTTCTCAAAAAAGACAACATTTACATTTTCTCAAAAATGAGATTGCTTATCGCATAATCGATGATCAACTCAAAGATACACAAACCAAAATTGTTCATTTTAAGGAACAATTAACCTCAGAACTTTGTTCTGATCTTCCAAATGCTTTTTGGAATCGGAATCGTCATGTGGTTCGTTTACCGTATGATCCTTCTTTTAGCGAATCAAAGATTCCTACAAAAGCTCGTTCTATCCAAATGAATTCTGAATTAATGGAATTTTGAAAATCTGAAATCCAGAGTTTGCTTTCCAAGAACTTAATTCGTCATTCCAAATCCCCTTGGAGTTGTGCAGCCTTCTATGTCAGAAAAGATGTTGAACTCGAACAAGGATCCCTTCGTCTTGTTATCAATTACAAACCTCTGAACAAAGTTTTACAATGGATCAGGTATTCAATACCTAATAGGCGAGACCTTATTAAGAGATTACACTCAGCACGTGTCTTCTCTAAATTTGATCTCAAATCCAAATCCATCCTCATGATCGATACAAGACAACTTTCAATGTTTCTTTCGGCCATTATGAATGGAATGTTATGCCATTTGGCCTCAAGAATGCACCTAGTGAGTTTTAAAATATCATGAATGATATTTGTACTCATTTTTTCTCATTTTTCAATTGTGTATACCGATGATATATTGATCTTCTCTTCCTCCTTAGAAGACCATTGGAAACACTTGTATCAATTTTCCAAAATTATCAAAGAAAATGGTTTGGTTCTTTCTCCTACAAAAATTGACCTTTTTCAAACAAATGTCAGATTTTTAGGTCACAAAATCCATTTTGGGATGATCACTCCAATCTCTAGAGCTATAGAGTTTGCTGATAAATTCCCTGATGAAATTAAAAACAAAAATCAATTACAAAGATTTTTAGGTTCTTTGAATTATGTTGCAGATTTTTACAAAAACCTTAGAGTTTTACTTAAGCCCTTGTATGCAAGACTTAAGTCTAACCCAAGCCCATGGACTGAAGCCCATTCCCAAATTGTTAGACAAGTTAGAGCCCAAGTCAAAAGTCTTCCTTGTCAAGGGATCTCAAGTCCTGAAGCCTTCAAGATTGTAGAAACAGATGCGTCTAACCAAGGGTATGGGGGTATCCTTAAACATCGTCTTCTTGATTTTACACAAATACAATTGGTCTGATACCATTATGGTATTTGGAATTCTGCCCAAATCAAATATTCAACTGTCAAAAAAGAAGTTTTATCAATTGTTTTGTGCATCATGAAATTTCAAGATGATTTGTTTAATCAAAAGTTTTTATTACGTGTTGATTGCAAATTTGCCAAAGAAATTCTAACCAAGGATGTTTTAAACCTTGTTTCCAAACAGATTTTCGCCAGATGGCAAGGTCTTTTGTCTGCTTTTGATTTCAATATTGAATATATAAAAGGAGCTGATAACTCTCTTGCAGATTTCTTGACAAGAGAATTCTTACAAAAATGAGTTCTCAATCCTCTTCCTCCTTCAGGCCTCCTCCCCCTCCAAAACCTCAAACAAAAGCCCAGTATGCTATGAAGCCTTCTGCTTCTCAGCTCAAGACTCCTCTTTCTTACGCTTTGTCCCTTACAAATCCCTATCAACCTCTTACAAATGCAGAAGAATCAAGTTCTGCAATGACAAGCTTCCCAAAACCTCAAGTTCCTCTTCCAAATCCCTACCTTACAAAGCCCTGCTTGGATCCGATCACAATGATCGAACCATGTTTTTACTCGCTTACAAAAGATACCCATGCAATTGCGAAGAATCTCTTCAATACAAATGCCCTTTTTGAGGAATCAGACATCCTCAAAACTCAAGAGTTCTATGAGTTCATACTGGTCGACACTGACTCAGTTGTGATCACTCATCACCGAGATCCTTTTCATCCTGAGAAAATTTCTCATTCCAAATGTCAAATCATGAAGGTTTATCTGAAAATGATTGGAAGCAACATCCTCGCTTCCATAAGAAGTTTTCAGTTAATTACCTCTCAGCTTCCTACAATTATTTGTAATATATCATTAGATCTTCAGCTAATTAAATCTCATCATTTTATTTGTTTATACGCCTAGACGAGCTTAAAAAATGAGCTAATTTGTATTATAGATAAACTTATACATGGAAGGAGCCACATTGGTTAAAGTGTGTTTTATATATAAAATGAGATCGCTCGATTTCTCAGAAGCCGTGTGCACTTATAAATGTCAAATTTTGTGGTCCAACGGAAAAACTCGTTAGCTTAAGGTGTTTGGTTCAAAACCCATTTGATAAACATATTGTTCCAAGACTAAACTTTTCAGTTTTGTTTAGTTATGTAGTTATGACATATTGTTGATTAATGTAATACATTTTTAAGTGAGATTAATTAAATATAAGTATCACTATGTATAATACTTATTTTGTCATAAGTATATCATCAATTACCAAATTTGAAAAGTTTAGTCATGAGAAGAAAAAAAGTTTAAAATTTTGTCATAACTATTGTGTTTTGCCACTTGATTACACAATAATATGAAAATGACTACGAAGACTCTGTTGGATGCAAGTTTTTCAACACATGGTTGGGTTGGATGGATGTTCCTCATCATAAAAGGTTAGACTGGCCAAATTAGACTTTCCTGAGTCCTTAATGGAATATGTGAAGATTTGGCCAAGACAATCCTAAGGAGATTCGACTATGTCAACTGGATGTTTCTCATAATATATGTTGGGCACCTTTGACGAACACTGCGGCATTGCCTAGATGTTTGAGATTCAAAGATAGCGATTTAAATCAAATGAGTTATATTATAAATAGATTAAATCTCATTATAAATTGCACTCGAATCGTAATTATCGATACGGTAATTATTGATAGACTAGTCATTAGTTAATGTGCTTGATTGTTTGGTCTAAGTTTAAGATGACCTCTAAACAGTAAGGAGGTGTTTGCTTGAGTGAAAATCTAACCTCTTAAGAGAGAAGTTTTAACCTTAGGTGAATGTCTTATTCAGATTTTTGCTAGCCTAAAAGCCTCTACAAATCTCTAATTAGAAGTAGTAGCCAAAGATATCAATTTGAGGTTGTAGCCAAACAAATCAGTCAAACAATAAATATCATTTTTTTAATTAACATAATAATAATTACTCGGATGTGTAAATGTGAAAAAGGGGACACCTACGTCGATGCCAATGGCTTGACGCCTAGAGGGTTAGACCTCAAAAGTTTGAATAGTGCCCTTAAAAAGGTTATAAATACCTTAAAATGAAAGAGAAAGAGGAACGGTTGGGCAATCTCCAGCAGTCCCTCTTTAATCAAATCAATGAAGTGACAAGTAAAGTGGGTCACGAAAATCCATAAATGGGAATAACAATGCTACTTAGGTGAAAAGACAAGATGTATTCCGAAGAAATGCCACGATGATCTAGTTGGATCAGGAAAAAAAAGGGGAACAAGTAAAAGCGCATATAGCATGAAAAGGAAATCCAATTTCGTTAAGACTTGATCTGAATCGTAGTTAAGATCTAAGTTGATTCAGTGAGGGCAACCGCGAAAGTCACCGAATTGGTCAGTATTTTCCTTAAGTTTGTCCCATATATATATAAGGCATGGGAGGACGTCGCAAATGTTCAGGACGAACATGACTTCTTCTTATGCTAGAAGACCATGGGAAGACATCTGCGACCAGAACATGTCTTGAAAGAAGCACACAGTTCTGGCGTCTTATAGTGTAAAAATTGTTCTGCATGATAGATCCAACAGGTTGGATCTTCACCATCAATGAGAGGAAAATCGATTCAAATGAATCGAGTCTGCACTCTAGAATTGTACGGTTTAAAATGATTCACTTGCACTTGACTTCCTGGATTATTGCCCTGTAGCAACTCAATGTTTTTTGTGAAATGATCTAGAATCTAGCGCTGAGATTTTAGTGAGTATTTCCTCCCGCATCTCATCATCTTTTGTGAGGCATCCATAAAGCAATGCAACAATGTCAAAAAGATTCTTACTCAATACTGTCAAGCTTCGGGGAAGGAAGTCAATTATGCCAAATCATATCTATACTGCAATCCCAATGTTCCCCATAGATGCAGGAGACTTTTTAGGAATCTTTTGGGGGTTCGAGAGCTTAATGTAAAGGAAAAATTATTAGGTATCTCACTGTTTACCACCAAAAACAAATGATAAGATTTCCGATTTTTTGTGGAGAAAATGACCTAAAAACTCAATGGTTGGAAGGCTAACTTGTTTTGCTAAGCAAGAAGGACAACTCTGATTAAATCAGTGGCAACATCCATCCCAGTGTACACCATGCAGTCCTTTTTGCAGCCTAAATTCTTGTGTGAGGAAATATATAAGCTGATTTAGAGCAGGTGGAAGGGAAGAAGCAAATCCTTGTTACTTAGTCAAATGGAAGACTTTGCAGGAGGATAGGAGAAAATGGGTCTCATCCATGTATGAAAGGAATAAGTTTCTACTGTATAAACTTCTGTAGAGACTATGCACCATGCCAGATGATATCTGGTGCCACATTATAAGAGCAATTTATTGCACACAGGGAAGTCTTTTAAAAGCAAATTGATAAAGACAAGATGCCTCATTTGTTTGGAGAACCTTGGGTAACATTGTGACAAAATTTAAGCAAGATGTTCACTGGACTGTTGGACATGTTTTTATTTCTGGGAGGATAGGTACTAGTTGCCAATTTCTTCCCTTTGAAGGATCATGTTGGGGACTATGGTAGGATGCTCATTGATGAAGTTCAAGATCTGATAATAGGGATGAATGATAGTAAGGGGTGGAATGAAGAGATAATAGATGAAGCGTTTACACCTTAAGTTAAATAAGTAATTATTTGGACCCCTATAAATAATTCTAACCAAGAAGACACTCTAGTAAGAAAGGCCTTTTTACTGTAAAGTATGCCTATAAGTTCTTCTTTTAGCATACAGGTGATGATACGTAAAACGGTCACATCCTTAAGCCATACACGTGTCATGATAATCTCGAGGAAATACAAGCCTCAATATCAGCCTAGCACTGATCTGGCCAAAGCGGTTCTAAGCTCGTCTGATCCAGTCTGCCAGACGAGCCCAATCTCTTACAGCATATTAGGCCCACACGTCTCACAGCTATCCTCAATACCCATAATTCCTACTAAGGCAAGTATCTCGAGGATCAGCTTCGGACAGGCAATCACTGCAGCTCTCTGCTTCTAAATAGGAAGCAAATACCAGAATACATTCCACGAGGGAAAACTTCCTTCTACGGATTGCTCTTGGATTGGGAATTATCTCCCGCGTATCTAAGAGCACAAAGCTAACAGGAAACTTCCCTCCTACGACACAACTCCTAATTAGAGAAGGATATCCACGAAGATCTCATTCCTAAACTACGCCTTCGAATGCCTGGTAGAACTAGGACTCATAAACTATATAAATAAGACATGAGGTAGGTAAGTTAAGGCACGCTAAAAATTCCATGTTTACAACATTACGCCATCCTCAAATCTTTGTTTGACTTTAGCATCGGAGTGCCATCGGTCACCACAATGGTGGTCCATGGCTCACGTGCGTTACTTGTGCAGGTCGGCAGGTCAGTGGGATTAGGTCAAAGTAGAGAGCAAAAAATGACTGCATCAATTTGGCGTTGTCTATAGAAACGACAAAGTTCCTAACTTTTCACTAGCATCGTCTCCCCTCGAAACAGAGAGATGGTGACTAGTCCACGCGAGAAAGGAAAGCGAGGGAAAGTGTCAGGCGCTCAGCCTGGCACCGACTCACCACCCTCGACAACGCGAGTAATGCACAAACACCGAGTTGGCGCTCCTGGAACAGCGGCAACACCAATGAACTCCGAGCCGGGTGTACGATCTCTTTTCGTACACCAGGCTTGGTCAATGATTAAGACGTTCACATCAATGAAGCAAAGGCCTGACGAAACACTAAAGGCAAATTTAACCCGCTTTAACAATGAGTTAACCACCATCCTCGTGTGTAACAGCGCAACGGTCGTCTCAGCTTTCATTAACGGACTGCGGAAATGAAAGTTCTACCACTTTCTAACATTGGACCCTCTGACAAGCATGGCAGACCTGACGAAGGAAGCGCAAAGCTTCTTCGCCCTAAGAAAAGAACGGGCAGTGCGAAGACAAGCCGAATCCAATGAGCAATTGGTTATCAGAATATGAGTGCTACATAGAGCCCATTCTGAGTCCGAACTATCCAACAAGTCCATGAAGATGGCCCTACGAGGTATGAGGATCCAAGCAATACGCAGCAAACAGTGGGGATCGCACGATCGGAAGCAAGGCCCTTCCGTGCCGCTAGTATTTACAGAAAAAGACCTCCAGGGCATACAGCTCCCGCACAATGACGCCCTGGTGGTAACAAATTCTCTGGCGGACTGGGAGATAAGGAGGTCTTTAGTGGACACAGGGAGCTCTATGAACGTCATGTTTCTCCGTACGTTCTGGAACATGCAACTAGAAGAGACAACGTTGACCCCTAATAGTCGTCCGGTGAACGACTTCAGCGGTAAAAGACTGTCCTCTGTGGGAAAGATGCAGCTGACTAAACAGTGGGAGAACAGTCAGCTCAGAAAACCTTGTTTCAAGATTTCATAATGATCGATGCGCCTTCAGCATATAATGTGGTCCTAGGGAAACCCTGGATACACCAGATGGGAGCAGCGGTCTCCACTCTGCACCAGTACATCAAGTATCCAACGAACCTAGCGATTGGTACATTGAAAGGCGACCAAGTAGGTGCTAGGGAGTGCCAGTACATGACGACCTCGCAACCTGGCAATTTTCAATCAGTGGCAAGCCCTGCGACTAAGACAACCCTCCGTTCTACCCAAAGTATAAAAGGGGAATAACCGATTTCAAACAACGAGGCACCAGTAAACCCTTGGGCCAGGCCCAATGCCGGACAACCAAGAAATCGTTACGGTATACCTTGACTTCCCTCACAACAGCAAGGCCATCCAGATTGGTTTCCGTTTGAACAAAGAATTGGTGAAGCAACTCACGAAGTTGTTACAACGTAACCAGGACATATTTGCATGGACCATGCGGAACATGGTGGGGATTGACCTGTCGATAATCACCCATCGCCTAGAAGTGGACCCCTCAAAGAAAACTGTTAGGCAGAAGAAGAGGCTTGTAGCTCCGAAAGGAATACGGTCATAAATGAAGAGGTACAACGTCTACTCGACACGGGCATGATAAAAGAAGCACGATACCCCGACTGGCTGGCAAACACTGTTCTTGTAAAGAAGAAAAATGGGAAATGGATAGTATGCGTAGACTACACTGACCTAAACAAAGCCTGCCCAAATGACAACTTCCCACTCCCCCGTATCGATCAGATTGTGGACGCCACTTCCGGGCACAACTTACTCAGCTTCATGGATGCCTGCTCAGGCTACAATCAAATATTGATGCACCCCCCAGATCAAGAGAAAACCCTTTTCGTAACGAAAAGGGGAATATACTGCTATATGGTGATGCCATTCGGCTTAAAGAATGCAGGCGCTATGTACCAACGATTGGTTAACCGAATGTTCAAATAACAGATCGGCAGAAACATGGAAGTGTATATAGACGACATGTTGGTCAAGAGCCTCCGCAACCCCGACCACATACAAGATCTCGCCGAAGCATTCAACCAACTCAGGAAATACTGGATGAAGCTCAACCCACAAAAATGCACCTTCGGAATTGAGTCTGAGAAATTCCTAGGCTATATAGTGAACAAAAAGGGAATCGAGGCCGACCCAAAACAGATTCAGGCCCTTCTTGACATGAAAGCTCCGACTAATATCAGATACGTTCAGAGCCTGACTGGGAGGGTGGCAGCACTCAACAGATTCATATCAAAGTCGTCCGACAAATGCCTCCCATTCTTTAAGATACTAAGAAGGAACAAGGGATTTTCCTGAAACGAAGAGTGTGAACAAGCCTTTCAGATCTTGAAAGCATACATGGGGAATCCAGAGCTACTCTCAAAGCCTGTGACAAGGGAAACACTCTATTTGTACTTGTCTGTTTCCAAGCACGCTGTCAGTTCAGCCCTCATATGAGATGATCGAGGGACTCAAATACCAGTATATTACACCAGCAAAACCTTCATAGAAACGGAAGCACACTATCCGGACCTAGAAATTTTGGCTCTGGCATCGATCGTATCCTCCAAGAAACTGAGGCCCTACTTTTTGGTCCACTCCATAACAGTCCTGACAAAGCATCCACTCCGCTTGGTATTGCATAAACCCGAGCTATCAGGTAGGATGGTGAAATGGTCATTGGAGCTCGGACAGTTTGACATAAACTACGCTCCAAGAACCGCCATCAAAGCCCAAGCGTTAGCAGATTTCATTGCTGAGTTCACTGGCAGACAAGAGCCAAAGGTAGACCACCAACCCTCGGATTCAGATATCCAAGCGTGGATTTTGCGCTGTGATGGGCCTTCAGCTAGAAAGGCGAGCGGTGCAGGAAACACACTCCGCTCCCCTAACGACTTCACCCTTGAAAAAGCAGTCAGGTTTGTCTTCCTCGCTTCAAAATACAAGGCTGAATATGAAGCCCTCTTGTCCCGCCTAAAGCTAGCATTAGGGATCGATATAGATGGCCTAACGTCATACAGCGACTCGAGACTGGTAGTCAACCAAGTCAAAGGAGATTTCAACATCAAGGACCCCTGCATGATAGCCTACTGCGACAAAGTACTTGGCATAATGGGCAGGTTCAAGAGTTGTGAACTCACGCAATGCCCCGAGATGACAACAAAATAACCAACGCGCTAGCCAAAGAAGCCTCAACCTCCGACGAAGTCTCCAGCGACCTCATTGAATATCAAGAGCAATCAAACCTCGATGAAGCAGAACATAGAGATATCTGGGCTGCGAAAACGCAGCCAAATTGGATGACTCCAATATTGGGATACATAGCAACCGAAACCCTACCAACTGAGAAGGTCAAAGCAAGGAGACTCATAACCAGAACAGCGAGATACACTCTTCTAAACGACAAGTTATACAGGAGATCAGTGACAGGGCCCCTGCTTCGATGTCTATCACCTTCAGAGGCAAGCCAAGTCCTGGAAAACATCCACAGCGGTATATGCGAGAATCATCGGGCGGGGGAACCCTCGCCCATAAAGCCCTAACTCTGGGGTACTATTGGCCGACCATGTAGCGAGATGCCAAAGATATTGTTCGCAAATGCGACAAATGTCAGATATTCACGCCATACACACATATGTCGGCCCAGCTACTAACTCTGATAACTAGCCCACGGCCATTCGCACAATGGGGAATGAACATCGTCGGACCGCTCCCGACCTCATCCGGCAAAAAGTTCTTTTTTGTGGCCGTCGACTACTTCACCAAGTGGGTCAAGGCCGAGCCCCTACTCAAAATAGGGCAGGTCCAGATTGAAAAATTCATATGGGCAACCATCGTTTGTAGATTTGGCATCCCCAGAGTATTGGTCATCGACAACGGAATGTAGTTCGAATGGAGCAAGGTCAAGACATTATGTGAAAGTTTAAATATCGACCACCACTTCTCTTTGCCAGGACACCCCCAAGCCAACGGCCAAGTGGAGGTTACCAACCGGACGATTCTAGAGGCCATCAAAAGAAAACTTGACACAGCTAAAGGGAAATGGGTTCTAGAGCTACCAGGAATATTCTAGGCAAATCGGACAATCAAAAAAGTCCCTACTGGAGAAACACCTTTCGCCCTAGCATACAGATCAGAAGTCATGGTTCTGGTAGAACTCGAGGTGCCGACCTTCCGAACGGAGGAGTTCAGACCATACGGTAATGATGAAGTCTTGAGTGTAGGGCTAGACCTCCTTGATGAGAAGCATGATCTAGCCTCCGCCAAAATAGCCGCCTACTAACAGCGAATGGCGTAGTATTACAACAGGAAGGTCAAACCACGTGAGTTCAAGGTGGGAGATTGGGTGCTCAAGAAGACCAAACAGAACACCAAAAATGCCGGTGCAGGAAATCTAAACCCAAACTGGGAAGGACCTTATAGAGTCACTAAGGTCAACAGGCCAGGAACGTACTGGCTGGAAGATACAGTCAGCGATGGGCTTAAACGACCATGGAATGTAGAGCATCTCAAAAAATATTATCAAAAAATATTTTCTTTTACCAAAATCTTCCACTGCTGTCCGTTAGGACCCTCGATAAGCCTGACTATGGCTAGACTCAAATATCAGTCCAAAGCCTAGTCTGATTCGCGCGGGCCACGACAGCCGAGAAAGTGGGAGTATAGTCAGCGCTGGTCCACTGATGATGGTGACTCGCTAAGGGATCATTGCTCTCCAACAAACAACAATCGCCGAACTTACCAGGTAAGCTTAGTCAGCTCACGACTGATAACAACGACTTCTGGTGCCCAAAGCCTAGTCCGCTTCGCGTGGGCCACGATGGCTGAGAAAGTGGGAGTCTAGTCAGTGCTAGTTCGTTGATGACGATGACTCGCCAAGGGATCATTGCTTTCCAACAGACAATGATCCTCGAACTTACCAGGTAAGCTTAGTCAGTTCTCGACTGATAATGACGGCTTCTGGTGCCCAAAGCCTAGTCTACTTCGCATGGGCCACGACGGCTGAGGAAGTGGGAATCTAGTCAACGCTAGTCTTCAGCGACGACTCACCAAGGGATCATTGCTCTCCAACAGACAATGATCGTCGAACTTACCAAGTAAGCTTAGTCAGTTCGCGACTGATGACGACGGCTTCTAATGCCCAAAGCCTAGTCCGCTTCGCGCGGGCCACAACGATCGAGGAAGTGGGAGTCTAGTCAGTGCTAGTCCGCTGATGACGATGACTCACCAAGAGATCATTGTTCTCCAACAGACAATGATCGTCGAACTTACCAGGTAAGCTTAGTCAGTTCGCGACTGAAGACGACGGCTTTCGGTGCCCAAAGCCTAGTCTGCTTCGCGCGGGCCATGACGGCCGAGAAAGTGGGAGTATAGTCAGCGCTAGTCTGCTGATGACGATGACTCGCCAAGGGATCACTGCTCTCCAACAGACAATGATCGCGGCACTTATCATGTAAGCTTAGTTAGTTCGCAACTGATGCCGATAACTTCTGGTTCCCAAAGTCTAGTTTGCTTCGCGCGGACAACGACGGTCAAGGAAGTGGGAGTCTAGTCAGCGCTTGTTCGCTAACAACTCACCAAGAAGTCATTACAGACAATGGCCAAGGGAGCCTGGTCAACCCTCAGTGAGCGATGGTTTTTGTCACAAGGTCAACGCAACAATCAAAGGCAAAAATATAATTTGATTGACAGGCGCTCCGCCCAGTAGTACAAACTATGTGATCTACGAAGCATCTAAAACAAAGACAGGTGTTCCGCCCAATAGTACAAACTCTGTGATCTACGAAGCATCTAAAACAAATACGACAATGCGGGACAAAACAACACTTTCATTCAAAAAAGAATAATAATTGTCTATTTAGGACGTTACAACTGTTTTTAAGGAGAAGCACCCTCCTCAGTAGCTAGTCCTGCGAAGCCAGAGCACTCCCCTCAATGAATCGGCCCGTAAGCAGCCCTCCTATAGTGAGCAAAATCTAGGTCGACGTTAGGATGCTCTCCTCTGATCAGCTCCAGAAGCTCCAACCTGCCCCGAATAACCTCAGACTAGATTAACGGCCTCCTGCCCGACACGTCAAAATCCACTGCACTTACCAGGGCAGTGTAGTGCAAACGCTCCTCCGCCAACAGTAGCTCTGCCTCACGAACACGGTGAAGCCCCTCACCGATCACGGATTCCAACTAATGTCGCTCAATAACCCATTCCACCTCTTCTCGGCTTCCTGGGCCTCCAGATCAGAAGATCGTCGGTCCACGGCCACATCCAGACGCTCTAATTCGGCCTTGATTCGCCTCAGCTCAGCACGAGTCAATGCCAGATCAGACTTGGCCACCCTCAGTTGAGGCCTCATACCGATAAATTTTGCTTCGGTGATGGAGGCCGCGACCCCCATGGCCACAAGGTTTGCAGCAGTATCAGAATTCTGCAACTGGCCATTCAGGGAATTCACCCAATAGAGAGCATCCGAATATGACATCCGCAAGTCTGCAAAGGCCTTTTCCAATGCAAGAACCCTCCTGCGAGCCTTGGGGTGCAATGAAACAGGACTATACGACTCAAGGGCACAAGTGATCACTTCAAAACCACGATAACGCGAAGCATAAACACGCAAACCAACTTCCTCCCCCTCTAGGTCAACACGGGAAGCAGAAGCATCTAGAGGAAAGCCACGACCCCCTGAGGATGCCGCCTGGGCAGATCGCGACATCCCAAGAGGAGAAGCCGCCATGTCAGAGGGTTGCCTCTTCCTTGGAACAACAACAGAAGGCACATTTGCCTCCAAGTCAGCAAGCCTGGATGGGCTATGCAGAGCCACACTTTTTCCTCGAACGATGAGCAACCACCCCCTCAGCCGATGAACCTGAAGCGGGGCGAGCCCCGTGAGAATACCGCAGCAATCCGCTGTGCACAACATTGTCAGGCATTATAACATCCTCAACGGATGTCAAAGGGAGCTTGAGAAACTCCCTCTCTACCCGCCTTTTTTCCTCGCTAAGAGACGAAACAACAAACTTCCTTGAAACAAAAGAATAACATCATAACCAGCACCACATAAGGGATATATATAAGTAAGCATACGCCGACAACCAAGAAACTCACGAAAATCAAACTGAAAGTATCGAAACACTCTACGACTGCCAAGCTTGAAGTACCCAGAATCCACGGAAGCCAAGAACAAATGTTTCTCCCAAAATTCAGTGTCATCCGCCGCCAAGCGCAGACAAGGAGGACAGTTCAATCTGCAGAGGCCCCTGGGATCCAATCGAGCAGCGGTCATGTGATGGATCATCGGCGAAGTCAAATGAAGGCCAGCATCATGAGCCCTCAGGAGGGTCGCGAGCAGAATCTTGAACCCACTCGAAACCATTTGATCGGGAGGCATACAAAAATAAACAAATAACCGCCAAACATCATCAGGCACTGGAAACTGAAGCCCATACTCAAACATGCCTCGGTGCAAACCTATGTACCCCTGAGGAGGTACAGTCAAGCCCAAACCTCCAAATGCGGGAACAATGTCCAAATCGCCTAGAATACGATACAAACTACGAAATTGTCAGCCATCGGTAGAAATAACAAATCAAATTTTACAACAATACTATGGCTCAAAAGAACAGTACAGATAAGAATAAGAAAATTTGCATCAAAGCGGTCGATATTTATAGGGGAGACAAATCACACTTTCCCTCCTTGAACAGTCGCATACCCTTTAATGTTGTGCGTCGCTCGAGGCAAACGCTTTGAGTCCAATCATCACAACGATACGGTCTCGTTTTCAAAGAGTCAGCGGACCAACTTAACGCCCCACTAACTCGGGGGGGGGGGGGTAACTGATGATACATAAAAACGGTCACGTCCCTGAGCCATACTCGTGTCATTATAATCTCGAGGAATTACAGGCCCCAGTATCAGCCCAAGCGATTCTAAACCCGCCCAATCCAATCCGCCAAACAGACCCAAACTCTTATAGCATCCTAGGCCCACACGTCTCACATGTATCCTTAATACACGTAAGTCCTACTAAGGCAAGTATCTCGAGGATCAGCTTCGAACAGGAAATTACAGCAGCTCTTTGCTTCCAACTTGGAAGCAAATACCAGAATACATTGCACGCTGGAAAACTTCCTTCTACGGATTGTTCTTGGATTGGGAACTATTTCCCGTGTATCTAGGAGCACAGGGCTAACAGGGAACTTCCCCGCTACGGCACAACTCCTAATTAGAAGGATCTCCATGAAGATCTTCTTCCTACACTACACCTTTGATGGCCTGGTAGAACCAAGACTCCTGCACTATAAATAAGACATGAGGTTGGTAAGCTAAGGTACGCTAAAAATTCCTTGTTTACATCAATGCACATTCCTCATATCCATGTCCGACTTTAGCATCAGAATGTCATCGGTCACCACAATGGTGGTCCGTGGCTCACGTGCGTTACTTGTGCAGGTCAGCGAGATTAACTCAAAACAGGGAGCGAAAAATGACTGCAACACCAGGGTTCAAAACCTTCATATTCCTTTATTCCTAACAAAACCCTCATCCATGATATATGGACAACCTCACCCCCCACCCCCCATAGAATCCTGATCAACTCATCCATGATATATGGACAACCTCGGTGCAAACCTATATACCCCTGAGGAGGTACAGTCGAGCCCAAACCTCCAAATGCGGGAACAATGTCCAAATCGCTTGGGATACGATACAAACTACGAAGCCTGATCAACTCAGTTTCATCGACCAAGCTACCTTCAAAGAGCTGGATGCAAGTGAGGGATAACAGGTCCTTGGGAGAAAGTTCAACATTGTCAGCCATCGGTAGAAAGAACAAATCAAATTTTACAACAATACTATGGCTCGAAAGAACAGTACAGATAAGAATAAGAAAATTTGCATCAAAACGACCAATATTTATAGGGGAAACAAATCGCATTTTACCTCCTTGAACAGTCGCATACCCTTTAATGTTGTGTGTCGCTCGAGGTAAACGCTTTGAGTCCAATCATCACGACGGTACGATCTCCTTTTCAAAGAGTCAGCGGACCGACTTAACGCCCCACTAACTTGGGGGGGTAACTGATGATACATAAAAACGGTCACGTCCCTAAGCCATACACGTGTCATTATAATCTCGAGGAATTACGGGCCCCAGTATCAGCCCAACATTGATCCGGCCCAAGCGATTCTAAGTCCGCCTAATCCAATCCGCCAGACGGCCCCAAACTCTTATAGCATCCTAGGCCCACACATCTCACAGCTATCCTCAATACACGTAAGTCCTACTAAGGCAAGTATCTCGAGGATCAGCTTCGAACAGGTAATTACAGCAGCTCTCTGCTTCCAAATTGGAAGCAAATACCAGAGTACATTGCACGCGGGAAAACTTCCTTCTACAGATTGCTCCCGTGTATCTAGGAACACAGGGCTAACATGGAACTTCCCTTCTATGGCACAACTCCTAATTAGAGAATGATCTCCATGAAGATTTCCTTCCTAAACTACGCCTTCGATGGCCTGGTAGAACCAGGACTCCTGCACTATAAATAAGACATGAGGTTGGTAAGCTAAGGTACGCTAAAAATTCCTTGTTTACATCATTATGCCTTCCTCATATCCCTATCTGACTTTAGCATCAGAGTGTCATCGACCACCACAACGGTGGTCCGTGGCTCACGTGCGTTACTTGTGCAGGTCAGCGAGATTAATTCAAAACAGGGAGCGAAAAATGACTGCATCACCAGGGTTCAAAACCTTCATCTTCCTTTATTCCTAGCAAAACCCTCATCCATGATATATGGACAACCTCACACCCCCCCCCCCCCCCTATAGAATCCACTTACTCTTTTGGAAAATCTATTTCAATATCTTATCCACTAGAGAAAATCTAGTTAGGCATCATCTGAATGTTCCTCTTGAATGTCTTTTATGCCAATCCCATGTTGAAACTTTGGAACATTTATTTGTTAATGTAATGTAAGTAGTCACATATGGATGGACTAACTGGTGGGTATGTTTTTGGATAATCCACCTTCATTCGGCCAGGTCAAAATTGTTGTGGAAAGAAGATGGAGGCCAAAAGGTTCAATAGAAATCACATCCAATGGAGAGTATTTCTTATTGAAATTTACAAACCAAAAAGACAGAGATGTAGCCGTACAAACATGTCATTTCAAGATCAGAGACAAGCTAATGGTGACTAAACCATGGATGGAAAACCTAACTTGCTTAAAAAGGGAGGGAACTATTATACCTGTATGGATCCATATGTATAATGTCCCTACATGGATATGGACAAAGGTTAAGCTACATTGGTAGCATGGTAGGCAAACCAGTTTGATTTTACAGAGCAACTGCCACGAGAACATTACTCACATGTACAACTATATGCGTAGAAGTTAAAACATATAAGAAACTCCCAGAGAAGATAAAACTTGACTTGGGTCGACGTGAAGGGGATGTTGAAGAGGTTATCCTGGACTACCCATGGAAACCTTAATTATGTCCAGAATGCTGCTCTTTTGGCCATCTAAAAGGGAAATGCATGGAAGATGTGGCAGAGAAGATGTTAATCCAGAAGAGTTGAAATTTTAACAGAAGGAAAAGCTTTGAGAACATGAACCTCCCTAAGAGTCAGAATACTGAAAATGGGGGGAAATAAGAAGGAATATGGTTGGGAAGAAACTAACAAGAACCCTAGAATAAGAAGAAACAAGAACAAAGGCAATGAGATAACAAAAAATAGACAAAAAATCCTTTCAATATCCTGGAAGTAGTAGAGGATGAAGAGAATCCAGAGGTAACCACTATAGAGATAGAAGACAAGGAAACAAAATGGAATTGGGGTTATAAGTAACACTCATGTTGAGAAGAAACAAAATGTCAAGAAGGGAATCAACAACCAAACCAATGGGGATGATAACAACAACAAAATGTTTCAAAAGGAAGCAACAAATGAACAACCAAGAAGTAGATAAAGGCCAGATAGTTGAAATGACTCAAAGTCATAGTCCAGAACAGGGGAGATGAAAATACAAGACAAATGGATGTGGTAAACTCCAACAATGAGACTCTTCAAGAGAAATGTGAAATAGAATGAATCAGTGAGCAACTAACAATCACAACTGATGATATCCCAAGAGGTACTTTCTGGGATAGTAGAGAAGGAGATGAGGACAAGAACCAGAGCCAGGTAACATTTTCCCTACATTTAAAGACCCTTATACCCCATCTATCAATACAAGAAGTATTGCAAAAGTTCAAAGCAATAATTGATTTTAGGAAGCAGAAAATTATGATCACTCTTACAAGAATAGACGAACACGAGCAACTACCTAGCCAACTTTCATAATTAAATGTCATTATTGTATGATTAGATCTCACTATAAAAAAGATCTATTATTAGACAATTCATGGCTAGAGTTAAAGAATGTGAAGTGTACAAACATTGATTGATTGGGGAAGGAGCTCTGGTGGCCCAATTCTAGCCATCCATGTTTGCTGGCTAATTTTGTGCCGAGTCTTGGCCCATTTACAATTTTATTCTTTCTATAAGTGATGTTTGTGGTTGTGTTTTAAAGAGAATGGGTAAAAAATGTAAAATAGCCAAGACTTGACCAAAAATTTTCCAGCAAACCTAGCTAACTAGACTTACTTGGTGTATAGAGAAGATCTCACTCTTTAGGAAGTAACCATACAAACGAAGGAACCCACCGGCACCCTCTTAACACTTTGGGGACTGGAGCAAATTACCCTTCTAGATATTTAATAATAAACCCCCACCCGAAGAGTCAAAACCTATAAATTAGCTACCCGTCTCGGCCAGTTCCCGTTTTTTTCAATATAATCTCACAGAAGAGTACTTTTAGCCAACCTAGTCTGCCGGCCTGGTTTGCATGCCTGGTCGGCAGATTTACACTTTTTGCCCCTCTTCTTTTAAACACAACCTTAAACACTTTAAAGAAGAGGGAGAAAAGAGTCATTCTAGCCGACCAGACATGCAAACCAGGCCAGCTAGAATTTTCGCTCACAGAATGGTTTGTCTTCGTTGTGGCTTTTTTGTCAAAATGCTTTGCAAAACTTCTTCCACAGTCTTAACTATCTTTTTCTTTTGTTACAGGCGGCAACTCTTCACACCAATCTAGGCGACATCAAGTGCGAGATCGCTTGCGACGAAGTCCCCAAATCTGCTGAGGTTCGACTCCGTTTTTCCTATCTCTGGTTCTTCTACATATTCATAATTTGTTTTTTGGTAGAAATCGAACGGAACAATCGTGAAATCAAATTTTCCATTATTGTTGATTAGAAATAACAGTTAATGTTTTAACCAAATGAGAGTAATAGAAGTAGCTATTTATAGTTTTGGGATTGCAATAATTCATGTACATAGTGTGAAATTTCTGGTTTCATTCACTAGGGAATGATTGAAGGTAAAATCAGCCGTTAGGGAGATTTTAGGGATGGTATCATCAGGTTCATGTTTGAAAATTTTGATTTGTTTTTAGGTTGGGAATGATTGAAGGTAAAATCATATTAGTGAACTTTGTTTCTCAGTGTTCGATTTAAATGCAAAAAGTGATAATCATAAGCATTTTGATTTGTTTTTAGGTTGATTTCGCTATTTTGCCCGGCGTCAGTTGGTATCAGAGCTTCAGCATCTTCTTGGGGTGAGATTTCATCAGTTTCTATGGCTGGTGGTTGTGGTCGTCGCGGGCAGGTTCCGAACGAGGAAGCCCCTCACCGTGATCGTAGCGTTCAGGATGTGATGAATGAGGATTTACAGAGGCAAGTTGCAGAGCTAATCCAGCATCTAACGGCGCAGGATTTCGGTAATCGTAAGATGGAAGATCACGATTCTGATTCCAGTTTCGAAAACCCGTATCACAATTGTGCTCGATTCTGGGAGCACCGTGGTCGGGAGGATCGTCATGGAGACCTCGGATTCAAAGTGGATCTACCCGAGTTTTCTGGTACGTTACAGGCCGAGGGATTCATCGATTGGTTGCATAAAGTAGAGCGTATTTTTTAGTATAAGGAAGTCCCAGATCATGTCAATGTGAAATTGGTCGCCAAAAAACTCAAAGGCAGAGCATCTGCGTGGTGGGAGCAGTTGAAGCGAGCACGAGACAGGCAGGGCAAGGCCAAGATCATTGATTGGGAGAAGATGAAGGGTCATTTCCTTCCTTTCGGCTACACTCAACCCTTATTTTAGCGACTTCACTCGTTGAGGACCGTTTCTGAAGCATACCAGCGTACACTTGCTGTGAAAAACAAAACAAAGCAGTAGGCCAATAATCAGCAGTGATCAAAGCGGTTGGCCAGTTTGCCCTCAGGAATTCCATCCTACCCAGCAGCCACCACAGGGTAATTCTAACTCAAATATTAGATGTTTTAGATGTGGTGAACAGGGACATAGAGCGACTGAGTGCAAGAAGCCTGCTATTCAGAAGGGTAACAATCTCCTGATTGAGGAAGACGTGGTAGACGAAATTGAAGAGCTTGGAGAGCATGTGTATGATACTGATGAAGAGTTGGATATTGTTGATGCAGATGGTTTGCAGAATGGGGATGTTGGAGTTGTTCTTGAAAATGGTGAAGTGCACGAAGAAACTGATGGAGAAGGAGGTTGGGACCTTGAGGAGTTGGAGATGCCCAACCAGGATCAAAATCCCATAGAAACCAATATAGAGCTCCCAGTTCTCGAAGCAATATCTCTAGAAGAAGCTTTGAGGCAGGTGGGGACAAATTTTATGTATTATTATACTCATACATGGTTCAAGCAGATGGATAAGTTTATTCCTTATGTCAATATGGATGGGCGCGTGAATGCCCTTTACTCCACCCCATCGATATATACTGATGCAAAACATGCAGTAAATGAGACATGGCCATTTCACACTGATGACTTCTTCCCATATGCAGCCCGTACAAATGCGTACTGGCCAGGTTATTTCACCAATATGCTAGCCATCAAGCGATATGTTAGGATGATGAGTGGTTACTATTTGGCAGTAGACGTGAATTCAGATTTGCCAGCGGAGGTGCATCAGCTAGCAGAGTTTTCTGACCTGCTACCAGAGGATCTTCCTCCTGGGCTGCCGCTAGAGGATTCCGATGAAGCTGTTGTGAACTCGAGGACGAGTTCTTTCCAACCCGATGCGACTGATGCAGGAGGGTTTCTAGGGTTCCTAATTTGAGTTTCTAGGGTTTCTAATTTGGGTTTCTAGGGTTCCTAATTTGCTCTTTCAATTTAATTATGAGTTTTTTTAGTTTCCTTTTAGGATTAGGCTTTACCTTTTCTTTTAAGAATAAACTGCTTGTTATTTTAGTATTTGATTCTAATTTTTCTTTTAGGAATAGGCAGTTTCCTTTTAGGATTAGACTTTACTTTTTCTTTTAGGAATAGACTGCTTGTTATTTTTATTTGATTCTAATTTTTTCTTTTAGGAATAGGCTGCTTATTATTCAAATTATTTGAGCACTATAAATAGAGTTCTTCCTCAATATTGTAAGAGACCTTTGATTTGAGTAATTTAATTGAACATTAGAGTTATTTCTCTGTGTTTTGGGCTATTCTCTTGTCTTCTTCCCTGTCAATTATCTGTTGCTATTAGCCTGAAGAATAATCGTTATTCTGCCCGGTGTCAAGAGGATACTTCCCTAACAACTTAAATTGGGTTTGAGTTATTGCATTGGAGATGCTCTCATAAATTAATTTTCTTGTTTATGTTTTTGGTTTGCACAGTTCAAGCATAAAATGAAAAAATGGTCAACACAAACTATTGCCAAATTATAAAACAATTTAAAAACAAACACTTTCTTTTTATCAATAAAACACAACTTTATTAATAACCAAAAAGAAGGAACAAATAATTCAAAAAGTAATAAACATTGGCATGTTTGTTGGCTTGGATCCATAATCTCAGGCAATTTTACTCGAATTCTTGGGAGACAATATCAGCCACTCTTTCTTGTGAGGATGGTGACATGTTGGAACTTCGGTTTCATAAGATCTGTAATGTTGGGGGACTTTGTATTTTATCCTCCCTGATGGAGTGCAGATGCTTCTAACACTAACCCAGGAGGTGGAGGGTCAAAATGTATTTTCGCCCCCCCCCCCCCCCCCCCCCCAAGCAGCAAACCAAGCAACAAAACCTAGGCTGCCTAGAATTTCTAGTATTTGGGTCACTTCATGACTGACTAAGCTTTCATAAAAGAGGCGCTTAACAGAGATCGTATTGTGAATGGCAACTTGGTTTATTGGAAGATACAAACTTTATATAAAAGATGGCACTGAAGTACTAATTTTTTTAAATTTCAGGAATAAAGTTATTATCATTATCAACAACATTGTTTGAGTTACAAAATTTATCTTTAATGTCTACTTATAGGAGGTGGTGCAAAAGATCCATCACCATCCATAAATTCTAGTGTGGTTTGCTTGGATAATTGGAAAATCTTGGAAGCATGGTATGACTCATGTCCTCGTGTCTATTGTTAAGGTTCGTTTTGGAAGCAGGGACATGGACAATGATATTTTGTTTGGAATAAGTCCTTTCAATATGGTTCTTGGTAGGATGAAGATCGACTCTCATGTTTTTCTAAAATTTATTTGATTAAGATTTGTAAGTACTAAATTTTAGATGAGTTTAGTTGGCCATATTTTTTTGACGAAATGCCCAATAAAGTTTGAAGATAGAAGTGTTGGAAATGTGCATTGTTGGAAAACAGTCATGTCTAACACTTTTAACTTGGATGACCCATATAGTATAGCGAAACAACGACATCAAAAAGAGCTTGAAAAAAATATGTTATGGTATGGAGATAATCCCCTATCAATTTACCAGAGTTATTGTATTTCTGAACGATTAGGTGCAAAAATATTTTTCGAGTGGTTATTGTTCTCAATCAATTGGGGAAGGTTCATCTTCCCGTAAAAAGGTTTTATTATTATTATTATTATTGGTGATACATAAAAATAGTCACATCCCTGAGCCATACACGTGTCATGATGATCTCGAGGAATTACGGGCCTCAGCGTAAGTCAAACACTGATCCGGCCCAAGCGGTTCTAAGCCCGCCTAATCCAGTCCGACAGACAGACCCGAACTCTTACAGCATGCTAGGCACACACGTCTCACAGCTATCCTCAATACCCGTAAGTCCTACTAAGGCAAATATCTCGAAGATCAGCTTCGGAATGGGAAACTACAACAGCTTTTTGCTTCCATCTAGGAAGGAAATACCATAGTACATTTCACACAGGGAAACTCCCTTCTACGCTCTTGGATTGGGAACTATCTCCAGCGTATCTAGGAGCACAAGGCTAAAAGGGAACTTCCCTCCTACATAACGACTCCTAATTAGAGAAGGATCTCCACGAAGATCTCCTTCATAAACTACGCCTACGATGGCCTGGTAGAACCAGGACTCCTGCACTATAAATAAGACATGAGGTTGGTAAGCTAAGGTACGCTATAAATTCCCTGTTTACAACATTACGCCCTCCTCAGATCCATGTCTGACTTTAGCATCGAAGTGTCATCGGCCACCACAACGGTGGTCTGTGACTCACGTGCGTTACTTGTGCAGGTCAGCAGGTCTGCGGGACTAGGTCAAAGCAGGGAGCGAAACACGACTACATCAGTTTGGCGTCGTCCATGGGGACGACAAAGTTCTTAACTTTTCACTAACGTTGTCTCCCTTCAAAACCCAGAGAAATGGTGACCACTAGGTCACGCAACAACAGAGAACAAGGGGACACGTCAAACGCTCAGGCCGGCGCAGCACCGCCGCTTTCAACGATTTCAGTCATGCACAGGC
This sequence comes from Berberis vulgaris, assembly GCA_963556465.1. Classification (NCBI taxonomy): domain Eukaryota; kingdom Viridiplantae; phylum Streptophyta; class Magnoliopsida; order Ranunculales; family Berberidaceae; genus Berberis; species Berberis vulgaris. The sequence continues at coordinate 24,610,533 of OY747126.1, forward strand.
AGCAAACTTACGACCCCGCGCCGACAACAGCAACGACGGACCCCAGAATCGATATGTTGTCATCTTAAATAAAGCAGATCGCCAAGGCGGTGGAGGCTCTCACGCAACAAAATCCACCACCTGCTAATGGGCTAATGGAGACCAGGAGCAGCACGAGCCTCAGTCTCCGAAGGATGGCAGGGAGCAAGCACTAGAAAGTCAAGCCCCCGTTAGTTCTCGTTGAACTAGAGGAGGTTGTGCGGCTAACGCTAAGCCTGCCGCCAGGGCAGAGAGGCTTGGCCCTCAGAACCCCCTCTGCAGAGGGGCGCACGACCCAGACGTACTGTACCGCTTCTCCATCCCACCATTTGTGGACCGGATCATGAATGAGGCCCTTTCGAGGAAGTTCACTCCCTCGACGCTCAACTTCTATGATGGAACCACCAATCCATTCGACCACCTGTGCCATTACCAGCACATAATGGCCCTCAAAGAAGGATCTGAGTCGGTGATGTGCAGAACTTTTCCCACTAGCCTGAAGAAGTCAGCACTGACGTGGTTCCACAGCCTTCCGCCGAGGTCGATCGACTCCTTCAATACACTGGCAAAGGAGTTCCTAACACGTTTCGTTGGGAGCCAGCGTTTTCGAAAAGGCTCACACTAGATACTCTTTCTAAAGCAGTGGTCCCACGAGACTCTCAGAGAGTATGTCACGCTCTTCAACAACGAGCTGACTTTTAATAACAGATGCAGCGACGACACGGTCGTGACAACCTTCACTGCGGGCCTCAAGGAAGGAAAGCTCTATGAATACCTCACTTTAGAGCCCCCTCTGGACATGACAAAGGTCCTCAAGAGCGCTCAAAAGCACATTACCTTGGAGGAGTTGAGAACCGTGAAGAGGGAAACCGAAGGATAGAAGAAGCTTTCCGCTCCTAAGGACAAAAAAAAGGAAAAAAGACGCGAGGTCGAAGAACGGAGCAAGAGAAAACGTTGTGATAATAGGTCAAACCCTAGTCGGTACAGGCCAGAGAAAACATCCAACTACGTTGGATCCAGAACTGGGACACCCCTCAATTCCAGCCTGTCGGACGTACTAAACTCCATGAAAAACTGGGAGGATCTGTTGTGGCCCCCGAAGTAGCACAGAGAAGCGTGACAACGACAAGTACTGCGCGTACCACAAGGAAGGTGGCCACGATACCAATGACTGCAAAAGTCTGAGGTATGAAATTGAGTACTGGATCTGCAAGGGCAAACTGAAAGAATTCCTAAACTCTGAGAAGCAACTAGAACAAACCGCGAACCGAGGGGAGTCGTTAAAGAAATAGAGAAGGGGACTCCAGGGATAATCTATGTCCTTCATGGAGTCGGACCGAATGAATACCAGTCGTACAAGTCTCGCAAGCGGACCTTACTAGAGATGCGGACACAACCCGCGGATGAGAACAAATGCATCTGCCATCGAGGATTCAAAGCCCTATTTCCACCTTGACCTTTAAGGACAAAGACCTCGAAGGATTTCGAGCGCAACACAACGATGCCCTAGTCATCTCGGTCTCCATTGCAAGGTAGGAGGTGAAGAGAGCTCTTGTGGACACAGGAAGCTCACTCAACCTCTTGTTCTACAACGCGTACCGCAGTATGGACTTCAAGGAAGAAAACCTGACGCCCTCGGATCACCCACTGATTGGATTCAGCGAGGAGAAATGTTTCTCCCTCAGAAAGATAAGGTTAGCAACAGTGGCAGAGGAGCCACAACTAAGAAATGTCCTGTTTCTGGACTTCATGGTAATAGATGCGCCATCAACCTACAACCTTATCTTGGGAAGACCATGGCTCCACCAGATGGAAGCAGTAGTCTCCACCCTTCACCGGTGCGTTAAGTATACCGCTAACCACTCCGAAGGGACAATACATGGAGACCAACCTATGGCACAAAGCTGCAATTACGCTGCACTTAAACAAATAGAGTGCTCCCAGATCAAACTGAGTCTTACGGAGAAGCCTGAACCAGTGCCAGGTCGAGTGACAACGAAGGCACAACAGTCAAACCATACAGGAGAGGCTGAGGCAAACGGGAAAACAACCCTCGACCTTCCGTCGGTGCGGAGATTAACCCCTCTACAAGGTTTACTCTTCAGTAACCTCTGTAATGCCTACAAGTCTCGACAGTCCGCTGGAGAACGCTAACTATCCGCAAGGGCCATCCAAGTTCACATCAGGGCCAGGATCAATCTCTCTCAGTCAATAGTTAGCCTTTTTTTCGATTGTTTATTTCCCTTTCCGTAGTCAATGTAGAGTTTTAGTTTTTAAAGGTATGTGATTTACAATCATTCAAGAAGTAAATAAATAATTACGAAAACAAACTTTATTGATTACTCAAAAGATGTAACAAGTGCCTTGAGGCGTATACAAAAGACTATATACTACAAGCATCTGAAACCAGTGCGACATGAAGTAAAGACTCGTTCAAACGATCTAACTGTGTAATGGTATCCGAGAAGACTAGGGCAGGTAAGAGCAGGATGAAAATATTTTGATCAACGCTTTTGCTGACATACCCTTCAAATATGGTCTGAGGTGGTACGAAATCAGCAACCAGGTGCTGCGAACTGCCAACTCACAAGCTCGATCCGATCAACCAAATGAACTTGGGACAAGTACCAGGTGGACTCGGAACGCATACCCTCTCCCACGCAAGGAATACAACAATATTTGGGAATCAATGGCCTACTCCGACGAGCCATGTCCAACTCCACCCCAACCCGGATGCCGACTTCCAGCTTAAGACGAGGTGACAGAGCTAATCGAGAAGTGGTGGAGGCAGGGGCTCAGACAATGGTTGCTGGTGCTATCTCTGGAATTAAACATTCAGGAACAACGATAGGGCACCAACGCATGAACGACAGACTCTTCCCTTGGGAGAGAATCCGTACTTATCCGCAATATGAGAAGAAATTACGAGATCTTAGCAGATCAACTATATGCCCACCCAGAACAGGTGACCACGCATAACAACAACTATCGTCGTGCCTGATCAGTGCAAATGTCAAAACATTCGAATATTCCATTGCGAGAGATCTCCCTTCAGCCTTTGGAAAACCCAAAGCATTTTCTTCAAACAAGAACATTACAGGAGATAAGCTCTGCGAAAGATAGTGTCTGCAATGATTGAAAAACACCTAATGGTTCACCAAACAGGCACTCCTACATTAACTGCTAAGCATTTAATACCGTATGGGAAGTGAAAAGATGACAACTCCCAAGGAAACTGCACAGACCATGTTCATTCAATTAATGGCACTGCACGCAACCCCATTAATTGAAGGGGAGTAACCGGTACTCAACCATTCCGCAGCTTACGCCGTACACGTAGCACAACCGTACAGAAAACCCTAACTCTTCCTCTGCAGGCCTGAAGGCTCGACCCACCATCCAAACAGCTACATGCTTGGCACGAGCACAAATTAGCTTTGACGCAAGGATCGTATCTACGGATCACTGTTTGTTTTAAGGTAATGTTGTCCACACATTGCGCGACACTAGCGGACATGGGTTCGCACGCCCTCAAACGGACAAAATCCTTTTCCAACCGGGCAAGCTTAGTCAGCCAAAGCTGATGACAATGGCTTCTGGTACGTCCCGACACCTAGTCTGTCCAGCGTGGATCCCGATAGTCTAGGAAGTGGGAGTCTAATCAGCGTTATCACGTCTGTGACGACGACTTGCCAGGGATCATTGCCCTATTTGTAGTCAATGATCGCCAAACCCAATCAGGTAAGCCTAGCTGGTGATGACGGGCAACGAAATCTTCTGATCAAAGCCCATGCGTGTAGCCCCCACTGTGCGGGCGTAGATGGTTTGGAAGGTGGGAGATTAGTCAGTCCCGAACTGATTCTGACGGCTCGCCACGAGACCATCGCTTTTCAGCATGGCTGCTGAATTGCCAACCCTGAACTTGTAGCCTCCACTGTGTAGGTGTGGATAGTTTAGAAGGTGGGAGCCCAGTCAGTCCCGAATTGATTTCGACGGCTCGCCACGGGACCACTGCTTTTCAGCGTGGCCGTCGAATCACCAACCCTGGACTTGTAGTCCCCACTGCGCGGGTGTAGACAGTCTAGAAGGTGGGAGCCTAGTCAGCCGCAAACTGATTTTGACAGCTCGCCACGGGACCACTGCTTTTCAGCGTGACCGCCGAAAACTCCCAAATTTGTAGCTTGATGCGCACAAGTGTATATGATTTGGAAAGTGGGAGCCTAGTCAGTCCCGAACTGATCTCGACAGCTTGCCACGGGACCACTGCTTTTCAGCCTGGTCGCCGAACCCCTTTGACTCGAACTTATAGCCCCCATCGCGCGGGTATAGATCGTTCGAAAGGTGGGAGACTAGTCAGTCCCCGATCAATGTCGATGGCTCGCCACGGGACTAACGCTCTTTAGCGTAGTCGCCAAATCCTTACCCCTTAAACCTGTAGTCCACATCGTTCGGAAAGTACTAGCCCCATGCAGCTCGCCACGCGACCCTCGCTCTCTTTTGAAACAACGGTCGCAAAGACAAATCTAGCTGAGTCAGCGTCTTCACGCTCAAACAGATCGGCATCCTATTACTAGCAAAGGCTACTCGAGCAAATACATAGATCGTACGGCCAGTGCCCAAATGAACGCTATATAGTGTGTCCGCCTGAGCTTACGACGCCTGACTCGGCACAAACACTCTGATGTATACGCTCGACCATAACAACTCGCCCATAGCAGCAGTTGCAGCCAATCAGACAAGCAAAGCGAGCCTCAAGCAGCTTACCTTGGGGACAAGACACAGCTTGGGCAACCCAATCCCCAGCTAAATTGTCTGCAACATGCCTACTATCAGACATGACTACGCAACAATGATTCTGAGTCATTTGCATTGTAAAGCGGTCAAGCTTTCTACTACAGACAGACCACTCGGCGTCCTATTGATTCAACCAGCCTATGTCAAAACAAGACGACAAGGCGAAACGAAAAACATGCAATAGAGACAACAAGCACATAGTGGATAAAATTGTTTTCATTAACAGTCGACAAAATAGGTACAAGAGTACAAAGTTCACTCCTTATCAGGAGAAGGTACTGAAACAGAAGAGCTAAGCTTAGTGGAAGAAGGAGCAAGAGTTGCGTTCGCATGCACCACGGCCTGGGCATCAGAGCCCGAACTGTCCTCGTCTGACGATGCAAAGGCACAGGATAAGTCTACATACGACATCTTGTAACGGCTGAGATCACACTCCAAATGTTCCTCCTTCATTAGTGCCAGCAACTCCAGCCTGCCGTGTACAACCTAACGAAACTTGCATATGCCTTGTTCCTGCAGAAGCTCTTCCTCTCGCTTTTTCGAGTCAGCAAGTTCACGCTCCAACAACTCCAACTTGCCAATCAAGGCGTCAACCTGAGGCTGCTCTGTGGTCAGACTGCTCTTCACAGCATTGAGCTCATGTCACTCCAGTTCGAGCTGGTCCTCGGCCTCCCTTGCCTCTCGAGCATTGAACTCCACATCAGATTTCAATTGTTGCTTCTGAGCAGCCCAGTCGGCCTCCTTTGAACATTCTCTTCAGCAAGAGATCGCAGTTTAGAACACACCTTAGTCGCACGCAGCTTCCTGCGCAACTTCTACGTCTTGGCGGATCCGGCTCAACTGCTTGAGTTCGTCTCTCTCGGACACTGCCTCTGCCAAATCACGCTCAAGGGCTTCCAGATGAGCCTTCTGAGTCCCAGCGGCCACGGTTGACTGATCCAGCCTGCTTCTGCAGCCGCTCAATTGCATAGAGCGCATCAAAATACAGCCCCTGCATGTGCGAGAAGACACGCTCCATGGTGTATACCCTCTCATGAGCAACCTCGACTTTCGTCTCAGCAACGACCATTTGGCTCAAGTGAGACATACCCAGCATAAGGTACTTTAAACCCTTATCCATACACCCTTCCAGTGTATCCTCATCAGGCTTCGGAGCGCAATCCATCAGCCAGTTGTGACGCCTGCTTATATGCTTTCTCGAAGCATAATCCACGTCAACCTTTTGGTGCCAGACCTGAGAGCTCATCCTTACCAATTCTGGTGCAAATAGGCTTATCTGCGCATCCGGGTGAAGCTTTCCTGGATCAAGAATCACGCCGGCACCACCCTTCACAGTTGCCACTATTCCTAGGCTCTCCTCCACAACCTTTCCCTTGTCACAAATAGTCAACCCTTCAGTGCAAGACGGCTCGATTGGGTCCGGAGGAAGAGGAGGAAGCGAATTAACACTTCTAGTTGTGGCCTGGAACGAGACGGTGAACAACATGGACTACAAGAAACTTAGCCAGTGCCACCACTTTCAGACGGCGCACCAATGGGACGATCAGATTCTACAACCTCAGGCGAATCTTCACTAAAGCCTTCCACTGGAACAGTCCCGCGCGAATCAGCAACGACAGAAGCCTCCATTGCAACCCGCACCAGATGCTCATTCAAAGCTTCGGCATGCGCATCACTGATGTTCGATCTGTCTTCAACCCCTGCAAACCGCATGTAATTCTTCTCCCAGTCGGACACATCAGTTTTAGCTCTGACAGGCCGATCAAACTCACGCACTTCTCCCACTGGAGCAGGTCGTACTGAAGGCAACCCAGTCCTGACACGGAACCTCTTCGAACTCACGAAAGAGACAAGCGTTTCAGAAGGCTCCTCCACGTCAGACGAAATGGGAGCTTTGGTCCCAGCAGCCTTTCTCTTCCTAGAGGGGACCCCATCTTCCAACTTAACTCCTGACGCTCGGTAAACAGTGGAGGCCACATGTCAGTTGTCCCGCAACCTACTACGAATGAAGTTGGGGACGCTTATGACATCCACCACGTTTTTCATCGACAAGCCGCGAAACGTTTCCATAGTGTTTTGCTCCTCTAGGGTAAGGGGAATAATGAGAAACCTTCCTGCGAAGAAACACAAGCAATGATTAGCTAGTCTGTAATCAAGCATATCAAAGTCAAGAGAGAAATTTGAACTTACGAAGCGGTCTGAACTCTCATTCGATCGAACGACCCTTACACCAGAAATACTTTGAATCCGCAGGGGCTAAGAAGTGGTACTTCTGCCAGAACTTAAAATCATCCGACAGATTCACGAAACAAGTCGGCGTCATCATCTTACAGACGGCATTACTCATCAGTTGAGGAGAAGTCAACAACTGGATTACTCGCGGAGTCACGCGGACGCCAGCCTCCTTCGCCCTAATCAGAATGAGAAGGATGATCATATATCCATTAGGCCCCAACTGGGTCAGAGGAATCCCCAGAAGATCCAAGAATTCCCATATCACATCCAGAACAGGAAAACGCATTCCAGTTTGAAGCATCCCTCGATGCAAACAGATGAACTCTGCTGGTGGCGACATTGGCGTTTGGTCACCCTTCAGGACATACAACGGCAGGTCCTCGAAGACCCCAAACTTCGTACAGATTTCAGCAATGCCAGGCTCAGAAAGCAATCTGTCTTCGAAGAACTCCAGGCCCTTTGCCAAAGTTGCGTCATCAAAAAGGTTTTGTTGAGCCATGAAGAAGATGAACAATCCTTTCTAATCAAAAGATGAATAGAGCGATAGCTTCAAAAGCAAGGAAAATAGAAAAGTCAGACTCTGCACTACGGAAGACCTTAATAGGGGTTTGGTTCCCGCCTTTTTTCCGCTTAACCGACGCACGTTCAATTATTGCAGCACGCGACTCAAGCAGCGATTCAGACTCAATCATCATCATGAGCGGCGATCTTTTCAAAGAGATGACTTAGCGATTCGATGTGATGACCCACTAACTCGAGAGGAGGGAGGGGGAATAACTGATGATACATAAAAACGATCACATCCTTGAGTCGTACATGTGTCATGATGATCTCGAGGAATTACAGACCCTAATGTCAGCCCAATACTGATTTGGCCCAAGCGGTTCTAAGCCCGCCTAATCCAGTCCGCCAGACGGACCCGAACTCTTACAGCATGCTAGGCTCACACGTCTCACAGCTATCCTCAATATCCGTAAGTCCTACTAAGGCAAGTATCTCGAGGATCAGCTTCAGACGGGCAACTACAATAGCTCTTTGCTTCTATCTAGGAAGTAAATACCAGAGTACATTCCACACAGAGAAACTCCCTTCTACGAATTGCTCTTAGATTGAAAACTATCTCCCACGTATCTAGGTGCACAAGGCTAAGAGGGAATTTCCCTCCTACAACACGACTCCTAACTAGAGAAGGATCTTCACAAAGATTTTCTTCCTAAACTACGCATATGATGGCCTGGTAGCACCAAGACTCATGCACTATAAATAAGACATGAAATTGGTAAGCTAAGGTACGCTATAAATTCTCCGTTTACAACATTATGCCTTCCTCAGATCCCTGTCTAACTTTAGCATCGGAGTGTCATCGGCCACCACAACGGTGGTCCGTGGCTCACGTGCGTTACTTGTGCAGGTCAACGAGACTAGATCAAAGCAGAGAGCAAAAAATGACTGCATTAATTATTATTATTTTTTAAATCAATAAAAGCAGGTCGCTGATAGAGAAACAAACAAAGCATACTAGTCTCAATTACAAACTGAAAATGCTACCCCAGTCAAACATTCAGATTTCAGACATGAAAAGGAATACCATTGTTTCCATAAAAGTGACTGAAATGTGAAAGTGGATAAAGTGACTGAAAAGTCTGAAATGTGAAAGTGGATATGGAAATACTGGCCAATGGAATGGGCTTGTCTTATAAAAGTGACTGAAATTTAAAAGGGAATGTGAATTCTAGATCGACGATGGAGAGCAGCAAAGGATCAATTGAGGCACACTGGAACGTGTTAATATCAGGTGAGGTGGTTACCTTGTTCCAAGGGAGTTTCATCTTATTGTGAATCTAAGAACCATTAGCAAACCAAAGAGATTACAGATGCTGCTGATGAGATTCTGTGGGAAGGGAAAAGAGATAATGATGACATTGTGGGAAGGGAGAAGACAATGATGTGATTATGTTCGAAGGGAAAAGAGACGGCTTTACTGTGAGAAGGATGTTTGAGATTTTGAATAATAGAGTTGTAACCCCAAGGCTGAACTACTACTTATGGATTGTCTTAAAAGGGAAGAGCTCCTAAGTGGATAATTTGAAGGAAGAGGCATTCATATAATAATCACTCTGTACTATGTAGCCAACAAGAGGAAACAATTGATCATATTCTAGTTAACTGCACCTTTGCAAAGGTTGTTTAGGTGGCCTGTCCCTTCTAAGGTTCCATCCATGTGTGGGTCTTGCGTTGGAAGCAGAATGGTCTCTATATTGTAGGGAAGTGGATATGGCGAAGGGCAATCATTTTGTGTCTTCGGATCTTTGGAATGAAAGGAATAGGAGAATTTTTTATGCAATAAGTCACACAGCTGAAGAGTGTTTCATGTCAATGAGCTGATAAAAGAATGTGTCCATGGACCTTTTCATGTTCCATGGACTCTTCAGCTGTGTAATTTGCTTTTTTGTGCCTCTTTGGTTGTACTGTGAGTCACCTTTGTTTCTCTTCTCAATAATATTTTGGTTTGTGTTTGACTGAAAAAAAAAAAAACAGGGCAGCCAAGGAGGCCATTGGTATGTTCAACATGGCAAGTTTAATGATAATTGGATGCAACGAACAAAGCACCAAACAGTGGTAAAATTCGAGGAATTTTGGAAGGATTTGAGTTTGTTAGCGGTGAACTCTTTTGGCTATGGGTCCTAACTGGCGCAGTAGTGTCTCGGTGTTATCGGATCCTATGGAGGTAGAACAGTCTTGTTAGGGGGAGATTTTAGGTGAGTTATTGGAGTCAGGAGTGTCTCTTGAGGATGATTTTCACATCTAAGCGACTGGTTTTAGGACTAGAGCTGATGTAGGTTTAGTTCTTTTTGTGTGAATGGGCAATCTCAACATGGTGTTTCTCGTCTTTTGGGTTTTCATTGTAGTGCAGTTCGATTTTGTAATGACATTGAATCTTTTGAAGAAAAAAGAAAAAGAAAAAAAAGAGAAGTATATGAGGTAGTTTAATTTGAATGCCTTTATCTTAGCGGTGAGCATCCTTAAATTTCGTTTGAGGTGCATTTTGAGGTGCATTTTGTGATGTATTGATATTGTCTTAATGGATGAGACTAGTGCAGGTTTAGGTCAGAAATTAGTTAAGTGGCAGGAGGCTTTAGAGAGTAAAGGTTTTAGAATTAGCCGTTCGAAGACGGAGTATCTAGTGTGCAACTTTGGGTGTGAACCAAGAGGGAGAAGTCATGCAATTGAGATCGAAGGTGTCGAGGTCCCAGAGTGTGAGGCTTTTCGATATCTAGGGTCTATAATTCAAAAGAATGGGGCTATTGGAGCAGATGTAGACCACAGGATTAAAGCTGGTTGGTTGAAATGGCGAATGGCGTCAGGAGTATTGTGCGATAGAAGGATGCCTGCAAGGCTAAAAGGGAAATGCTATAAGACAATTGTTCGACCAGCCATGCTATATGGTTCAGAATGTTGGGCTACTACGGGACAACATACGCATAGGATGGCAGTAGCAGAAATGCGTATGTTAAGGTGGATGTGTGGTAAAACTCGTAAGGATAAGATTAGAAATGAAAGAATTAGGAGATACTTAGGTGTAGCGCCCATAGAGGAAAAAATTAGAGAAAGACGTTTAACTTGGTTTGGTCATGTGCGGAGGAGACCGAGCACGGCGCCAATTAGAAAATGTTTAGATTGGCAAGTTAATGGAGGGTGTAGACGGAGGGGACGACCGTTGAAAACTTGGATGAAGACGGTGAATGAAGATATCATTGAGCTTGGATTAGGTGAGGAAATGTGGGAAGATCGCATTGCTTGGAGAACCAAAATTCATGTAGCCGACCCCGAAAATCTCGGGAATGGGCTTTGATGATGATGATGATGATGATGATGATGATCGATTTCTAATGAAATTGAAGCTTAAGAGATTTCTAATGAAATTGAAGCATAAGCTAATTCAGATCATGAAATATATTCCCTATGACTATGAGGTTTACTGACCACCGTGATTTCAATACACCAATTACTCCATCTCTATTTCAAGCAGTACAACTGTTAACATCTACACATTAAGAAAGCATGTATGCAGATAATCCAGACTCTGCAATTTTTTGGTTTTTGGTCTTCAGTTTGTACTGAATTTGTTCTCTGTAAAATAGGTTATATCATCAGCATGCAACTGGTTCCTCTGCGACACCCAGATCTTTACTGTTTTGATTTTAGCTATAAAACCCACACCTCTATGGGGTCAGTTAATGGGACAGTATTGGTGGTTCTGTATATGAATGTTAGAAACTTGTATGCTTTTTGAGAATCAGATATTCACATGCTTGATTTTGATACAGAACTTCCTGGCTCTGTGCGCTAGCGGTTGTTATGATGGCACCATATTCCATCGAAATATAAAAGGTTTCATGATCCAGGAAGGGGATCCTACTGGCATAGGAAAAGGTGGCACCAGCATATGGGGTAAAAAGTATACTGATGAAATACGAGAATCACTTAAGGTACTTCTCTCCAAGCTTTTGCAAACTAAGACCACAATCTTATTCTTTGCTTTCTTGTTTAATCTGGACTTTAAAAAAAGTACTCACATTCTATTTTTTTTTTAAATATTTTTTTGATATGTGATCATGAAACACCAAATATTTCTCTATTAAGCTGCGTTTGGTTGAAATCAAAATTCCATACGTCAGTGAACAAATAAGAAAAAGAGAGTAAATGGTGTTCAAAATGACCGTGTTTCTTTTACTTTCGATGTTGAATTATTTTTTGTCCCCTAGAGAGTTTATTTGCATGGTGAGAGAAAACATGGGGTTGAACGTCATCGTCAAGTTCTCTTTTCTCTCATCTCATGAGTCTCTTTCACCTTTTTTTTGTGACACTTTTCTTCTTCAACCAAACCTTAGTTACATGGTATGGGGAACAAAAAGGTACGTGGAACACGGAGCAAATTCACGGTACGTTGCTTTTCATGTTACAGAATTTGAAAGGATAGCAGAGTCGTTATACTATTTGGAGCCGCAATTAGTATATTATTTTTAATTCGGTACAATATTTAGATACGATCTTTATTTTATATATACCAATATATTATATATAAATATGTATACAAAAAATGTATGAACATGAACTCAATACATGGTGTTTTATGGAGTGGTCTAGTTATGATAATTTGTTGAAAATTTTGAAGGATTTGAAAATTTAAAGGTGTTTTGAAAACGCGGATTCTTTTTAAGTGAATGATCCAACAAAAGAATAAAAACAAATCTAAAAAGACCCAACTATATTCTCCTCCTTTGTTCTCTTCTTAACCAAATGGGTTGTTGAAATCTAGCGATCCGGATCGCGAATCACTATACGCGACCCAATTCAATCAGGTTTCTATGAACAAAACATAGCCTTAGATATTATATTCTTGTTATTATTACTTTAATGACTACCATTTCCATTCGTGTTCTAATTCTAGATATTATGCCTAATATTAAGGCATATTGACTCTAAGCACAGTTTTTTTTTGGTTTTTTTTAGTTTGTCACTCATTAATTTATACCTAATTGAGTTTGCCCTCATTTTAAAAGTTAATTCAGTTTGAAACTAGCTTTGAATGTTCCAATCAACATAATTGACTAGTGAAGATGAATTTGAGGACAAAAGTACCCCAACTATAAATGTCGCACATGCCACTTCCTCAACCCTAAGGACTAAAATTCTTATACAACTCTCAATGCAATCCAATGGTAAAAATAAAACTTAAAACTATCTTCTTCTTCCCCTCCACCTTTTCTCTTTTGAACCTTTACACGCTGCATGACCTGCTATCCAACCTGCCATTATCCACCCTTCACTGAAATCCCACCACCTTCGACTAAACTCGGATCACCATGTGGATCAGTCAACTCCCAAAGTTGAACAACTATAGCAAAAAAAACTCATTAGAACTACCAATTCCAAACCCATCACTTTTCAATGGTGAATTCTCATCTAAGAAACCCACCCCATTGTGTCAAAGATAACATAAACTACTACTATATTGTAAACAATACCATTTGTATAACTTGATGAGCTCATCTCTTCTTTGGGGATCATGACCTGCAACCCTAAATATCAATTTGCCGACACATCAAATTTGTATTGGTACTCAAATCCACCAAATGTAACATCTCTCCTCCACTACAAAACACAATAAAAACTCCCATTAATCCTCAAGAATCAATGCAAAAATTATCACAATTCAAACAAAACAAATATAAAACACACAAACAAACCTCATCACCAAGATAAAATAGATCACCAGATGATGTCAACCTGGTTTCATGAAACACAAATCTCCCCATCACTCTCACCATCTCGGGATCCACCATATGCTTCCCTCCCAATATCGTCGTCTTCCCAATATCGTCGTCTTCCCTCCCAAAAGTGAACTTGGTCCATTATGGGGCGCAGAGGAAGAGTTGAAGAAGTTTTCAAAACTTTCTGTAGAATCAAAGTTGTACTCACTGATGCAGAGCAGAAGCAGTTCATGGGTGGGTTCGGTTTTGAGGGTGTGGGGTTCCTGCTGGCTGGCAGAGAGAAGAAATGAGGGGTGGGGTGGGAATTTTGGGCTTTAGGTTTTTTTAAAGTTAAAATTAGGGGTGAGCATTTCATCCCGCGATCCCGTTTCCGTTCCGATTTCGTCTCGTTTTGTCTCGATTTTTTCGGATCTTAATGAAATTGAATAATTTCATCATGATCCCGTCCCGTCCCGATCTAGAATGAGATGGGATGGGATAAAGATTTTCAATCCCGTCCCGTCCCGAGCTAATTTTTCAATATTTATTATTAATATTTTTATTTATTTATTTATTTTAGGATTGCAATATTTGGATGCCCATATAAATTCACTGATGTATATAACATTTTAGCATCTCAATTTGTCTCTCACATGCACATCTCTAGATTAATCTATTGATTCTAATCACTTTTCTGAACTCCGAAGTACTTTAGTTTAAGGCTTAAGCAAATCTTTTGTTTTCTTTTCTCGTTCATTCCTTTAGGTTTAGGGTTACTGAAGAAGAACAAATCAACAAACAACAAAAGGGAAGATAAGAGATTCAAGAGGAGAAAGAAAACAAAAAAAAAACCACCACACAGCAGCAGATTACGACGACGACGCACCTCCTACCCCTCCTACTTCTGCTTCATCAACAACACCATCAGCAGCAGAACCTTGTTCGATCCAACTTTTAGACATCTTCTTCTTCGATCCAGTGCGTTCTCGCTCAGATCCAAGTCGGCAACTCCAACACGCACAGTCACACACGGCACACGACGACGACACACCTCATCCCCCTCCTGTTTCCACTTCATCAACAACACCATCAGCAGCATAACCTTGTTCAATCCAACTTTTAAACTTCTTCATCTTCGATCCAGTTTGTTCTCGCTCAGATCCAAGTCGGCAAGTCCAACTTCTCTTCAATCCAAATCCCAAGCAGCCCTCCTGATCTCCCTCAGCCTCGTCGGACCGGATCCAACTTCTTTAGCTCTCTGTTGCACAAATCCATCGATTATTACAGGTAAGATCCAACTTATTTAGCTCTTTATTTAAAGAAATTTGTTTGACTGAGACCTTATTTTTTTTAGGTTTTTGTCTTTCAATGAGATAGGCGTGATTTGTTTGATCACAAGCTTCGAGCAACTTACAGGAAGTTGTTTGTCAGGAATCAAAACTCTTTTTGCTGGGTTTATTAGTGTGTTAATATCGATATCTTTGGTTATGGGAATTAGAGACAGATTATGAATATGTTGTAATATGTTCTAGCAGATTATGATTATATGTTACAGATCAGATTATGCTCAGATTTTATTCTAGTTGATTATGCTCAAATTATATAATCTGATTACATTGAAGGATTATGTTCTGATTATATAATTAGATTACATTGAAGGTTTATGTTCTGTTATATAATCAGATTATGTTCATATTATATAATTAGAGTATGCTCTCATTATGTTCAGATTATATTCCAGCTGATTATGCTCATCCAGCAGATTATGTTTCCAGCATATGTACTACTGTACCAGCATATTATGTTTTCAGCAGTAATTTATAGTTTTATACCTATTAGATTATCAAAAAACTTGATCAACAAATAGAGCACGTCGATCCCGTCCCGTCCCGTTTGGGATGAGACGAGGTCGGGATGGGGTCTATCCCATCATGTCCCGTCCCGATCCCGTATGAATGGGATGGGATAGGGATGGGTCTATCTCGTCCCATGCCCACCCCTAGTTAAAATTGGTTTGATTGCAGCGGTTGATCTGTTACAATTCAACCTGCACGTGTTCCTCCACATTTTCGCACGTGAGGGCATTTTTGACATTTCAAAATTTTTGAAGATTTTCACTAGTTAAAGGCATTGAGTTAACAATCAATACTCAAAATGGGGGTCTAACAGAATTTTGAGAACAATGGCACCCAAGAATAAGCAAGAACTAATAGGGGCCAAAAGGTAAATAGCCCTATATTAATTATTGACAATCAAACAACTTTGAATTAAGGAATGACTATTTTCCTAATGGATTCTCAAAGAAAAAGGAAAATATTCCCCATAATCCATTTTGTGCAGTCCAACATACCTCAATACAACTAGACAAGAAATAAGAGGAAAGGGGGGAGAATTTGTGTGAATCGTGAAATGTCAAAGGGAAGGAGTATAGAAAATACCAAATTTATTTTTTTCCTTTTTTTTGTCTATCATATTTGCTATTTCATCTATAGTTTATTACATAGTTGTAGAACGCATATAGCATATGTTTATACTTTACAACATATTATAGTTTTATCGACATGAATACTTGTGGTACTGCTACTTATTTGCTTATAGCTTGTGAACAAATTGGCATGTTTCCTTCAATGCCGCTATAACACAAGTATGTGCCAGATGTAAGAATTTTCTATTATGTGGCCACATGTATTTTAACGTTAAGTATTTCTAAATACACGAGTGATTATCTTATTGAAAAAATCCAATCATAATATAATAAAATCTTATTGGCAATAGAAGTTGTAAGTTTCTTATAATTGTTGTCATACCTTATTGAAGGAATCCAATCATAAAAGAAATCTTATTGGCAATTGGAGTTGTAAGTTTTCTATAATTGTTGTCCTACTTTGATGGGAAGTGGGAATTATTATTAAATTAGGAAACTGTCATCTCTCCCTCTCTACTATAAATACACAAGTTCCATTGTTGTGTATGTGGATCAACACATAATTGTTCATAGAAGAGAGTAAGAGATAGATACCGGTTTCTTCCCCTGTTCATGCTCTGTGATTATTGGAGTTTAAGTTTGTATTCATCATTAACGGTCAATCAAGCACTATGAATCAAAGTATGTTGCGATTCTTAGTGATTCAAGATCTTCTAATTATTTTTACACTAGATAGGTCATAAAAAAAATTTCTTCCATGCATGATATTATTGTGGTTGGATGGAAGTTCTTCTGAAATCTCGTAAAACTAAGCAGTAATAGATTTGTGTAACGTCACATATCCAATTTATCATGTTAATTCGTAAAATCCATGCCTGATTGCATGCATTTAGTTATTGTCCTCACCTACATATGTTTTGTTGTGTTAGTCTTATTCCGTCTATTCCGCACCATATCTTGTTGTCCCGTCCTTAGCTCGAATGGAACAAGAAACAGACTGAGAGCTGACGTGCAAAAACCGTTGTGCTAACGCGCAACCATTTTCTTGTTGGGTTTATGTACGTCTTAACAATTGATGGGCCCAAACAGAAGAAGAAAGGGAGGGAGGAGTGGATGAACTCTTCTCTAGATCTTCTTCGAATAGATTTCGACGAAACAACCTTTAAGAGCGCCTATTTAGCCCAGGGCATAAACCGAGGAGCTTTTCTCCCATTCAGAGCATAAATGGAGGGGCAGTTTGAATTCTTGAAAATGGATGTCAATCAAAAGCTCATTCCCCCAGCTCGAGTGGGAAATGGCTCTCTCTACTCGATAATGCGGGTGCGCCTGAACCTCTTGGTGCGCAAGTCACACATGAATTACAAATTCTTTTTTCACATAGGAAAAAAGAAGTCCCTTCCCGAAAATGTTTTTCAAGAGTACATCGATAGTTACCAGGGTTTTGTTTATTTTATTTTATTTTATTTGTCAACTGAATTGATTATTTTCATGCTTTTTTAGGAGAACACTAGATGAAGGGGAGTATATTGGCTCTCACAGATCATGCAGTTATTGATAGTGCAGTTCTGATTGCTATCATGGAGTTGGGAATTAGAACAGATGGGCAGGATCATCCTTCAATCATGGATGACACTTCTTTTCTAAGCAATTTAAATTCATTAAACTGACATTTGCATAAAATGATGCTTCTTTGCTATAAGGAGGTTTTAGTTGCAAAATTGCAACAATATCATCCTACAAAAATATTTCTAAAAAATAAAAGGATTTTTTTTAGTTTTGTCCTTATTAGTTTATATCAAATTGAGTTTAGCCCTCATTTAAAATTTTAATTGAGTCTAAACCTCATTTTCTAACAAACTGTTAGGTCAACCACGTTGATTGTTCGATATCAATTTAATGAATAACTTACACACCCTGAGTGCATGTGCAAACTTACCGAAATTCACCAAAATGCTGGTGAATCAACACGCTTATTAATAAATATAGGAGAGTCGCCCATTACCTTGTCATATAATGTGTGTGTGTAATATAATCACTATCTAAATTTCCTAATATTTTAATTTTTGATAAAATAAACTATAATATTTTTTCATGTTGAGTGCGCCAACACACTAGTATTTTAATGATGGGGACCTAAATACATATTTGGGGGAATGGTGTTGAAATAGTCCAAAACTTTAACATATTTCTATTGGTAATATGTAATGTTCTTGAAAGTTTAAGCTCAAATGGAGCTTGGGTTAAAAAATATTTTTTTATTTGCTACGAACTGATCAAAACATGAAATTATGAAAGAGTGTCCTGTTTGGTATGAATTAGGAGCTTGAGGGACTCCAAGCCCAATCCCTCTAAAAAATATAGAGGCTTTGACTTAAAAAGTCCAAAAGGAAGATATTTCATACTCTCCTCAAACCCATAAACATGCACGTACCATGTTTTAGGAAGAAATCACCCCTATTTTGTTGTAGAGTCCGTCTATCTTCTCCAATAGTAGTTGATCTGATTATAGTTTTCAATCAAAGAGCAGCTCACTCACTTCTCCTCCTTTTCCACTGTTATTTCCCTCATACTTTCTCACTTTCTCAATTGAAATTAAACGACTTGCATAATTTCTTCACCATCTCGAGTGAAATCCTTTTTCTCTACCTTGAATCAATCGATAAATTTGAACTTATCAAGTTAGGGATTTTACACGGCTTCGGGGATCGAATGAAGCAAAAATGAGGCTTTGTGTGTAATCAATTTGATCTTCCATTGTCATAGATAGATGTTTTATGAGGAATTTTGATAAAGAAAATTTGATCGAATGAAATGGGTTTTTCAGTTTTAGTTCTGGCTGTCATGGGTTTTTCTTTGATGCATAGGAGATAATTGTCAAAATTCCTTAATGATGAAATTTGAGTTGTTCATCTTTCCAAAGAAAGTATTGGATTACCTTGTCTCAAAATTGTAATAAATAGTTTGAGCAAGTAATAAAAGAAAAATTCAAAGATATGGAACTTCATATGATTCAATAAGGGTATATCGTAAGTGAAACACTTTATTCCAAGAAGGATATCACAAGTGATACCCTTTATTACAATAAAGGATATTACTTTAAAACAAAAAAAAAGGCTTCACTTGATTCAAGAAGGGTATTGATACTTTTTTACAAGATGTTATCACCAGTAATAGTTATACACTACTTTTTCACAAGAAGGCTATCACCATTACGGGTGATACACTTTATTACAAGAAGGGTACCGCTGGTGATCTTCTTTATTACAAGAAGGGTATCACCTTAAAACAAAAGGGATTTCACTTGATTTAATAAGTGTTTCATCAATGATGCACTTTAGCTTTATTGCAAGAAGGGTATCACCAATTTTACAATAAGGGAATCACCAATAATACTTTTTTTACAAGAAGATTGAAATACCTTTTATTACAAGAAATGTATCACACCTTAAAACGAAAAGGGTATCACCTTATTTAATAAAGGTATTATCAATGATACACTCTATTATAAAAATGATATTAGCCCTTTTTTTACAATAAGAGTATCATGAATGATACATTTTTTTACAAGAAGATGGTGATACTCTTTATTACAAGAAGGGAACACCTTAAAAACAAAAAGAGGTTTCACCTTATTCAAGAAGGGTATCACTAGTGATAAACTTTCCAAAGAAGGGCATCACCTTAAAGCAAAATGGGATTCACCTTATATATATATCACCAATATTGGTTATACACATTTTTACAAAAAAGATGTCACCATTTACACTTTGTTGCAAGAAGGGTATCACCTTAAAACGAAAGGGTTTCACCTGATTTAATAAGGGTATCGAATACATTTTTTTACAAGAAGGGTGATCCATTTTAAAAAATGGGTATCTATAAGGAGGATATTGCCTTAAAACATAAAAGGTTTCACCTTATTCAATAAGGGTATCATCAGTTATATACTTTATTAGAAAAAAGATATACCATTTTTACAATAAGGGTATACCAATGACATTTTTTTTACAATAAGGGTCTCACCCAATAGGCCCTTATTACAAGAAGGGTATCATCTTAAAATAAAAATTGTTTCACTTGATTCAAGAAAGGTATCACCAATATACATTTTTTAAAGAAAAAGGTGACCTGATTTAAGAAAGGTATCACCATCGATACACTTCGTTTACAAGAATGGTATCACTAGTGATGGTGATACACTTTATTACAAGAAGGGTATCACCATTTTTTAAAGAAGGGTGTCACTATTTTTTAAAAGAAGGGTATCATTATTTTTTCAAAAAGGGTATGACTAGTGATACACTTTTCTAAAAGAAAATGTATCACCTTAAAACACAAAAGGGTTTCACCTGATTCAATGAGGGTGTCATTAGTGATACACTATCAAATCCTTTCAACAAAATTTGCTCGTCAACACAAGATGACCGGATTTATCTCCCTGAACATCCAAGTAATAAAGGATCATCTCTCAATCATAAATTCTGAAACATTACAAACAAATACAAAACATTCAACTACAATGAAACTGGCTATTTAAAATAAAATGTATTTTGCAACTTCATTCAACACCATTCAAAATAAAAATCCAAAAACCATCTAATAATTACAAAATCTAAAACAACACAATCAAATAATAGTGCATGACATCTCTTATTGTCTCAAATGGAGGAGTTGCCATAGACTGGTTAAGTGCTAGCAACTTCGACATTCTCTAGCAGTAATTGTACATATAACATGTTAACTTTAGCTCCCATTGTACTTGAGCACTCTTAATGGAAAGCTTCCAGAAAAGTATAATGCTCAAAGTTGATGTCACTTTTCATTTAAGTGACAAATCCAAAGCCTGACCCCTTGACTTGCATCATGTTCAACCACCCATTCCAAACCCAACAAAAGAAAAACAATTTTTCTATTGTTGAGTGACACAGTAAAATCATCAAACACCTTCAATATAATTGTTGGTCTTACCATCTACATATATTGTGTGGGTTTTCGATACTACCTTCTCTTTGAAGCCATGCTTGAATTCTATCATATTTTTTTCTCGTTAAGCGAACTTGAAGGGTTTCTCTCCTAGTACCACATAACAATTGCTCTTCTAACACCTCATTCTCCATTAGCAACTTAGTAATATCTTGTTACTCTCCACCAACTTCCACAAAAAAAATTCCTCCAAATTGAAACAAGACTTTCATCCACAAGCCAATTTGATTTCAAGTTTAATAAAATAAAAAAGATCGATTCAAATCACAGTCTTCATTTATGTTCTGAGCGCCTAATCTACTTGAATGTGGATTGCTTGAACATGGTTGAAAGTGAACCATTGTGCTTAATTCAATGTGGGAGTTTGTGAGTGAACTGTTGTATTGGATTCAGAGCAATAGAAGTTGAACTTCCCTAAACATAATCTAGGTTGAAGTCGAAGAGAATGAGTTCTGAATCGAGCGAGAGATTGTAAGTGAATGATGAGTGTTATCGAGTAAGATAAAAAGATAATATGTGAAAATGAGGCTTCAATGTAGGTTGGGGGTGATGAATCGTGTTCTACCTGGACCAGATGTGAGTGATCTCATAAAAGGCTAAGTCAATCCTTTTAAAGAATATGACCCAGTCAGTTTGTTGACTATTCTGCAAATTTGTTGAATAACACTTGATAGGAGGTTTTGAGTATGAATTTTATTAATTGGTTTATGAACAATGTCAGACACCCATGCAAGGACTTTTGAATCATTTTCTACAAAATTAAAAGTCAAAGGAAATTCTAGGAAGGCCGAAATCAGAGTTTCCTTTATTGTGGATGCTCTAAACAAAACATGTCTTTGACTGACTCGTCAGACAATATCTTTTATAAGCCCAAATGTAGGAGTGGGCACGGGACGGGATGGGACGAGATAGACCCATCCCTATCCCATCCCATTCATACGGGATCGGGACGGGACGGGATGGGATAAACCTCATCCCGACTTCGTCCCATCCCAAACAGGTTTGAGACGGGACGGGATCAGCGTGCTCTATTTGTTGATCAAGTTTTTTGATAATCTAATATGTATAAAACTATAAATTACTGCAGGAATAAATATTTTAAGGCTTTCCTATGTTATCAGAATATATACTCTCCATAGATTTAAACAGAAAAAAAATCATTCATGTTTTTTTATCCCAGATAAGGAATTGCACAGAAGTATGATCTAAGAACTTATAGGAGGCATATGACGAACAATATAACTTCCACTGATTGTGTCAGATGCACATTTTGCATTTTTTCAACGTTTAGAGTTTCTTTTACATCATAACCTGATCTTACCTATGCATGGTTAAGAGCCATTTTTCTATTATTTGCACATGCATTATGTATTGCTATGCCAGTTTTGGGGCGTTTGAAACTGTGGGACTCGCATTTAACTAATTTATCATGGTAGTTCTCTACTATCCATTATTGGAGTTATGAAAACTTCATTCTTCTTTTTGCAGGTGATTCTAGCATCCTGGAGAAGTCTCCCAACCTAGGCCAGGATTGGATACCATTGGAGTTTGTGTGCCAGATATCAATTTTATTTGGGCAATTGCCCATGGTTCCAGAAGAGCATTAGTGCTAACCTTAGTGGACAACCTAGTAGTGTGTGCATCAAATATTAATAATAGATATTGAAAAATTAGCTCGGGATTGGCGGGATTGAAAATCTTTATCCCATCCCATCCCATTCTAGATCGAGACGGGATCGGGATGAAATTATTCAATCCCATTAATACCCTAAAAAATCGGGACGGGAACGGGATCGTGGGATGGGATGCCCACCCCTACCTAAATGGATGAGCATCAGGCTTGTCATCATCATTCATCCAACGCCATCAATCAATCAAGGGTTATTTAGTATGACCCCCACCATAATAGCCCAATTAGGGTCCGATATCAAATTGTTCAAATGTTAGTGGATCCCCCCACATTTTGGTCAGTGCAGGTCGTGCCATCTTGACTGTTATAAAACGCACGACCAATGCATATGCGCCATCCATATTTTCATATTTTCTGAAGTACCCATCCCACTTGACACGTACTTGCTATGTAAATTAGAGTAACACCCCCACATTTGCTATGAGATAGTGAACTTCTACCCAAAACATCATTTCTTCCCATCATTCGTCACCAGCTCCTCCCATCACTTGCAGATGTCAACAGGCTTCATGCCATGGCCAAACGTCTCCATCCCACCCCACCTCCTTCATCTTCAATCAACAAGACAACCACTACCGCTTCCATCACTCCTCTTTCCTGTTCGTAGTTGCCCACCTCCCTATTTCCACAGTTGTCGGTATCATCATGGTCTGAATTGTGGTTTGATTGTAAATCAAATTGATTTAATTAGGTGGTTTCAGTAACCCAATCTCCGTCCACAATCAACCATTCGACCCAATTTCAGGACGAATCAGAGAGTGAAAAATTCAGGCCAAATTAGACCCAAATTTAGGCCAAATCCACCTCTCTCCGCCCACGATCAACCATTATTAACCTCAATTTTCTCTGTCTCAGTGATTCGGTTTATGGGGTGATTTGCTGCAGGTGGTGTGGGTAGACTTGGATGAGGAGGAAGAAGAGGGAGTAAGGGAGAGTAATTGGGGAGTATGGGATTTGTTGCAGGTGGTTTTGGTGGAATTGGATGAGGAAAAAAAGGGAGTGTGAGAGAGAGTAATTATGTGTGATTTGTTGCAAGTCGTGTGGGTGGAAGTGAATGAGGATGAAGAAAAAGAAGTGAGAGAGAGTAATTGTGTGTGATTTGTTGCAGGTGGTGTGGGTTGAAGTGTAGGAGAAGGAAGAAGAGGGAGTGAGGGGGAGAAATTGGCGATGGGCGAGTGTGTGATTTGTTGCAGGTGGTGTGAGTTGAATCGGAAAATGAGGAGGAAGAGGGAGTGAGAGAAAGTTATTGAGGTGTTTTTTTATATTTTAATTTTTTGTGGAGATACATGTTTAATAAGACAGAGGGTTCAAATGTGATTAATCTCGAAGCCATCGAGACTTCAACACGTGCGAGTCACGTGGGATGGGTAGCTTAGGGAATACGAAAAATTGGTTGGCTCATGGGATTGAGGGGGGCTCATGTGCACTATGCACAAGACCCCCTCATGTGCATCAACTCGAGCCATCAGATTCAAATAAAAGCAATCTAATGGCTCTCTCTCTATCTCTCTTTTTATCTCTCCACTAAATTATTACATATTAAATTACACATCACTCATCTCCCTCTCTCCACTAAATTATTACAAAATAAATCACACACCACTTATTACAAATTAAACCACATTTTTCACTTATTTTTTTCACCAAAATTTACACAATTCAACACACATATCGAGGAAATAAAAAATGGTACAAAATTTAATAAAACACACATCTCTAAGTAAATCTAAAGGTCCAAATTTAATATTACACTAATCTCGAGAAAAATATAATGGTCAAAATATAATGGAATACACATATCAAAGTAAATCTAACAGTTCAAATTTAATAGTACATACATGTCAAATTTAATTATGCACTCATCTCAAGAAAAAATTAATAGAACACACATCTCTAGGTAAATCTAACGGTCCAAATTTAATAGTACACTGATCTCAAGAAAAATCTAATGGTCCAAATTTAACATTCACACATCTCTAGGTAAATCTAATCGTTAGATTTTGGTAAAAGATCAAACTGTTGGATTGTCCTCGAGATACGTGTTGATCCGTTTAGATTTTGGTAAAAGATCTTTAGTTAAATCTAACGGTACAAATTTAATTATGCACTTATCTCGAGAAATATCTCTCAAAATGTGTGAATTATTAAATTTGGACCGTTAGATTTTTCTCGAGATAAGTGTACTATTAAATTTGGATCGTTAGATTTACCTAGAGATGTGTGTTTTATTAAATTTGTACCGTTAGATAGATTTTGGTAAAAGATATCTAGTTAAATCTAACGGTACAAATTTAATAGTATACTCTTCTCTAGGTAAATCTAACGGTCCAAATTTAATAGTACACTCATCTCGAGAAAAATCTAACGGTCCAAATTTAATAATTCACAAATTTTGAGAGATATATCTCGAGATAAGTGCATAATTAAATTTGTACCGAGATCTTTTACCAAAATCTAAACGGTTCAACACGTATCTCGAGGATAATCTAATAGTTTGATCTTTCACCAAAATCTAACAGTTAGATTTACCTAGAGATGTGTGAACTATTAAATTTGGACCGTTAGATTTTTCTTGAGATGAGTGTACTACTAAATTTGGACCGTTAGATTTACCTAGAGATGTGTGTTCTATTAAATTTGGATCTTTTATTTTTCCTCGAAATGAGTGTCGAACCATCTATTTTTGTCTCAAGATGCGCGCAGAACCGTTTGATTTTCTCGAGGTATGTGCTGAATCATATATTTTTCTCGAGATGAGTGCATAATTAAATTTGACATGTATGTACTATTAAATTTGGACCGAGATGTTTGTACTATTAAATTTGAACCGTTAGATTTACCTTGATATGTGTGTTCCATTAAATTTGGACCATTATATTATTTTCGAGATTAGTGTACTATTAAATTTGGACTGTCAGATTTACTTAGAGATGCATGTTCTATTAAATTTGGACCATTTGATTTTTCTCGAGATGTGTGTTGAATTGTATAGATTTTGGTGAAAAATGTGGTTTAATTTGTAATAAGTGATGTGCAATTTAGTTTGTAATAATTTAGTGGAGAGATAGATTTAATTTGTAATAATTTAGTAGAGAGAGAGAGAGCCGTTAGATTGTTTTTACCTGGATCTGACGAGGCATAGTGCACATGAGCCCCCCTCAATCCTAACTCATGTGCTTGGGGCATATGTTTTATAACCGTCAGGATGACAAGACTTGACCAAAAAGTGGGGGATCCAACAATTTGGGATCAGCTCGTACCCATCCCTCGCTCCCTCTCCCTCGCGCGTTCCCTCGTTCCCTAGAAGGGCTTGATTAGGCTATTTTGGTGGGGGATAATAATACTAAATAACCTAAGCCCTTCTTAATGTCGAGGGAATAGGCGAGGAAAGAGAGCGAGGGATGGGTCATCCCTCTCCCTCGAGACTAGCGACGGCACACATCTCAAGGGGATGGGTTCTTCGCCCATTCCCTCAACGTTTAGAAAAGGCCAAATAACCTATCATTTAACGTGCCACGCCAACTACTTCACTTGAAGCGTACATTGGAAGCCAAGAAGAAGCCTACTTTTTTCACCTCCTCCAGCGATCTTTTTCAACTCCTCTTACTCATCAAATGATTTAGGGTTTGAAATCCCCGCCAAATTTCTATCGTCTCTCTCTGGATCTTATTCTTCTTCATCTTCAATGGCGCTAGAGGAGGATCAAGAAGGAACCCCATTGGCTGCAAATACAAAGGCGTCTCCAAGCCCTAAAGAGGCAGGTCTTGTAGTCGTTTCTCAAACCAGTTCTTGCCAGGTAGATAATCAGAAGGAAATCTCTCCAGCTAAGAAACCCCCTTCGCCCAAAGACTTCATTCTCTCCGTTGCTCGTAAGTTCTCCTCTCAACCTCTTCAGAATTCCGATCCCAATGGCTGGGGCGTCCTCACTGCCATCTCTGACAAGGCTCGCAAACGTCCTCAGGTACAATTTCACTCTAAAAAACCCTCTAAGTTTCTAGTATTTTCTTTACTTTCCCCATTTTATTCTGTAACTGTGCAACTACATTGCCAAAAGATCTCCAATTTCATTCAGTATTGAAATTTACAAAGATGCGAGGAAGAAGAAGTTAGGGTAAACTCTGGTGAGCTTAAGAGTTGTATTATTTTAATAAGTTGTCCTAATAAAAGAATTATTTGAAAAAACATAATTTTCTCATGACAAGTGGCGAGTCATCTGTTACTAGTTACAACTAGGAGTAGGAATTTTGGCAAAGTTGAAAAGAGATTATTTTTTGGAGGACAACAGTTTCATGTTTATATTGATAAATTGTAAACAAATGGGAGTCTTACTGCATGTAAATCGTTCTTGTTTTGGTTGTGGAGTAGCAGAATTTAAGTAGAATGACATAGCAGCATGTTGAGATAGACAACAGTTAAGAATAACCAAATGAAATAGATATTAGTGTGATGGAGGTAGCCTAAAATGAGAATCTAGGATAAAAAAAGAAAATTAAAGGACACATGCATTGACACAGTGAGAGACAAACAACAGGGATTGGCTAGGGTATGTATATCCGGATGAGAAGCAGAATTAGTTTGCCGTAAATCAGACGTTCGCAAGGGTTACTGGAATCTTGAGATCATACACGTTGATGTAACACGACTGTAGGTATAGATTAAAATGGCTAAAAAAGGAGAACACAATTGATTTTTCTGATGCAAAATTTGGGGTCAAGCATTATTGACATCAAACTTATACAATCTCCGTTTTATCTGTGTTCTTCTAGGTTGCACCGATACTTTGGGCATTCAGACGAATTGCGTGTCCACACGTGGACTCAGACAAACACACCTAATTTTAAACATTAGAATCATCACGAGTATAAATTATGTTTTAGTGAGGACCTAGTCAATTTTTAAAAGAAAATTATAAATCATTTTTCAAGTTTTGTAGGGGCATGTATTCATAACTCACAATTGTTACAATTACTTATAGCTGTTAATATCAAATATTTATATATATATTGTTGTGTCCTCGGTTTTTATATTATGACCCATGTCACACACTCCACACACATGTTCGAGTCTAACACATGTACCTCAATCTGTGCAACCTAGGTGTTCTCTGACCCCATCTCTACCCCCATTCTTACTGGTTTTTTCATCTTTTTGAAGGCTTTATCAGTTTTTCTGTTCAGTTGTTCTGCATTATCGGTTTTTCGAAGTTCTTGTGGTTTAGTTTTCGAGTTGACCATACTTTGGAGTTTGGACTTTTACTTGATATATCACAATTTGTGGCTAGAAAAATTGGTCTCATCTGCTCCAGCAATCGGGTTTGTATCTTAGAATTTTTATTTCTGGGTGAAGTTAAAGACCTCTTTGATGTTGCATTAGCACGAATTTCACAAACTTAAGCTGAAGCAAAAAATGTAAATTAGGGCATAAACATACTTTTGACTGATGATGAGCACCGCATTGGCCGGCTAATGGAGGATGCTCGGTACCGGATTGAATCTAATGCAGTCAGTGGTAGTCATTGCACAATTTATAGGAAGAAGATATCCGTTGAAGATGTTGATGAACAGATTTCTAGATTCTCTGTTCAAGTCTTCCTTAAAGATACCAGGTTTTGAATCTGATTGCACTTCTCTTTAGACGACCTTTAATTTTTTTCTCTTTTAATGTGAAGATTCTGATGACTCTAAACCTCTTGCAGCACCAATGGCACGTATCTTAATTGGGAACGGCTGAAGAAAAATGGGTCTGAAGCTAAACTCAAGCATGGAGATATTGTATCTTTTGCTGCTGCTCCTCAGCATGGTAATGTACATTGTTGACTTTCCATAGTTTACGCTTCTTGGTTAGCATTGTGCATGTATATATAGAAAAAGAGTAGGCATTTTTTGAGTAGTGAGCTATTTCTCACACAAAACGGTGCCACTTTATTTCCTATAAGATATCTCCCAAGCGTAAGATGAAGAAGTTGGTTTCCCGTTTAGGATTTTGTGTGAGGTGAAAAAGAAAAGAGATCCAGTGTTACCGAGTTTTAATTATATAGAATTTAAAAAGTTAAGTGTAACATCAGGGTCTCCAGAGCAGTGCCTATATATAAAGTGATTTTAATCTTTTCTATTTTAATTGACTTAAGTGAATACATAAAATACTACTCTAAATGTCCCTTTAAGATACACACGAGGAGTTGTTTACTTGTGTGTCACAATCATTCATTTTACTCTTTCGTACAGAAGCTGCTTATGCATTTGTTTACCGAGAAGTTCTTAACACCACTTCAGCAGTGGATGGCGCGGTCCTCAAAAGAAAAGCAGGTATATAAATAATGGAGAAGATTGTATGACTGGTTTCAAGTTTTTACAAATCACAATTCACTGCTTTATTAAATGCATTGGACTTGGTAAGTTGAAATCACGTGCGTATGGGACATGTTCTTTAAAACATTGGGCACAAAAATCAGTCTTTTTTTATTCAGGTTTTACAGATGGAATTACTGTTTCTGTTTTTTTGATTGGTGAATTGTGTTTAGACTTCCTAATCTCTTCACTTGAAGCAAAGGGATAATATGAAATAAATTTTTTTTTATTCTTTTTGTCATCTCAAATCAAGTAGCAATATCCGTGAATAAAGTATATGATAAATCAGAAAATCAAGTGTTTGTCGAGATACATATCCTTTCAGTGCAAGTAATCTGAGTTTCTCTTCATATATGCAGTTTCCATGGGTTTTGTATTCTATTGATTCTTCCTTGGTTTTGTATGAAGGGGAATTTGTTTCTGAAAACAAGAGGCTGAAAGGCATAGGTATAGGTGCACCTGAAGGACCTGTGTCTCTTGATGATGTTAGAAGCCTTCAGAGATCGAACACGGTAATCTAAGAGTTGTGCTTTGTTCTTCATGGCACTGAGAAGCTTCTGCTAAGAGGTTGCTTTGGAAGTGATTTATCTTTTAATAGGATCTTAAACTCTTTATATCCTCAAAATAAAATGATGCAGGAGTTGAGAAAGGAACTGGAATCTCATGTCCTAACAATCGAGACAATGCAGAATGAAAACCGATCAGCTCTGGCTCGCCATGAAAGTGTATGCCTTTTGTTCTATTCTTGATCTCTCTCTCTCATTCCTTCCTCTTATGTACGTACATTTGCTAGGGTTGGTGCAAAAATCTCGTAAATACCATTTTGTATGACAATGTTTCCCGTCAGATAGCCTCTTTTCTAATGTGATAGTTCCTCATCATGTCCATGATGGGAGATTGATAAGGCGGCGATTCAGAAATAGTCGCGTAGTTTGTGTGCTCAAGATGATGATACTTAGAAATCTTCCGATTCACAATTTGAATCTCAGTTTGATTCACTAAATTCGCAATATGAGTTGACACTTTTTATGGAATCTGAACCTCCAAAATATGCAAAAAAGGTTGATTGTCTATGCAAGGAGTAACCCATGCCATCTCTGTGACTACGGATCTCATACGTGTTAACTAAGTAAAATTTCCAAAAAGCTCCGTTTTCTTTGCTATGTAGTTTTGTGGTTTGACATCTATGGAACAACATTTTGGCACCTTTGGTATTTAACTCTACGTGGGAGGCATTTAATCATTGTTGCTTGGGAATAGTTGCATCCTTTTTTGGGACTTGGACTCGAGTTAAAATTGAAATGGTCATAGTATTGCTTGATTCCCTAGATGCCTATGTTTGACTCCCCCAATCCTACTGAGCTACATGATCTTCACCAATATTTGATTCCACAAGTTACGGATTCGAGTCAACTTTGTTGTGTTGTGTTTGAACTATTTTTGCTCTAGTTGCGGAGTAAATTCAAATTCTGTTTTCTTTTTATGTGTTCCTGAGAAACACTAAATCCAACATTGTAGGAACTGAAGGATCTGAGAGAATCAGTATCAAAATCTTATCTCGATGAAGTAAAGGAATTGCAGCTTACGCTGGAAACTAATCAGAAGGAACTAGTCGAAGTTACTACACTATCGGCTGAACGACAAGAAGCTATAGTGGATCTCAATGAAAGACTTAATGCATCTCTCCAATCGCGTATTGATAAAGATGAGATAATCAATAGGTAAGGGCTTAAATCCTTTACATTCAGATTTTTGTATGGAAACATCACCTAATGCATTATTAGGTGGTCCTAATCATGTTTGAATTCGGAATAATGTCTATTAGTCATTAGAGCTTGACTTATGTGAGTTCACTTGAGTTGTCTTTAATTTCTAAGGCTGTGTTAGTTTCAAAACATAAAATTAAAAAAAAAAAAAGAAGAAAATTTTGAGGGGGTGAAAGAGGGGAAAGTTATCCACATGATGTTGAAATGACTATGTATTTTGAGAAAATAGTCCTTACTTCCACCCTAACGTGCTCCCATCCCAAGAATTTCCATAATTTTGTAGATAATCACAATGGTATAACCGTCATCAAATTTATTTTCGCGTTTCTCTCTCTCACCTTTTCTCTCATCTCCTTCTCGCTTTTGGAAAAAAAAATCTTGAGAGTTTTCTTTTGAAATATTGACGTTATAATATTTCTGATTTTGCTGGAATGTTGTGTTACTATATGT
This sequence comes from Berberis vulgaris, assembly GCA_963556465.1. Taxonomy (NCBI): domain Eukaryota; kingdom Viridiplantae; phylum Streptophyta; class Magnoliopsida; order Ranunculales; family Berberidaceae; genus Berberis; species Berberis vulgaris. The sequence continues at coordinate 24,641,495 of OY747126.1, forward strand.
CCATTTATTCAAATGATTGGGAAGCTCGCTGAATTGTTCTCTAGTACATGTAAGAAGCCACATTTATTTTTTCTGTCGGTGTAGCCTCCTTGAAATTTCGTGATATTAAGGTAAAATGAAATACATTTAAGACTTAAAATATGCGACTGCTAAGAGATGTTTGAGTAGCACTAGTCATCAAGACATCAAACCATATATACATATATCTAACTAATAAAACAGGATGATTGTCTTAGAGGTAACTAGAGAACCGTTTTCCCTTTAGTAATAAAGTATGTAAATAATTCATTTGTAAAGGATAACAAAAAAATGAATTGAAAAGGTAATGAGGTATGAGCATATGGACAGAGGTGCACATGGTGGAGGGAATGCAGTTATTATTATTGTTATTATTTTTTTCTCACAACAAATATAAAGGCTTCACAAGTTTTGACATAATTTCTTTCAAGTTTTATCGGGGACTGCTTCTTTTCGCTTTTCTTGCATTCCATAACTGAAAACATGATATGAAAGCCTTTCCCCCCTTCCGTTCTCTCTCTTACAGTCAAAAGGCAACTATATCTGAACTTGAGAACCAGTTAGATGAAGAACGAAAGCAGAGAACGGTAGACCGGGAAAAAGCTTTAGTGGATCATAAGGCTGCATTGCAAAGAGCTCACTCAGAAGCTCAGGAGGAACTAAAGCGACAATCTGATGTAGCCTCTCAACAAGAAAGAGAGCTAAAGGAAGTGATTAATAAACTTCAGGTCCAGAACATTCTGATTCTTATCATTGTTTAACAAAGTAATTTGATACTTAAAAAAAAAGTAATCAGTTAAACTGTAATTTCTATTCCTCAGGAATCAGATAAAGAAAGTCGTACACTTGTGGAAGCTTTAAGAACGAAACTGGTATCTCTCTCCTAATCATTCTAGTTTCTGAATGCATCATAACTTGTGACTGTAAAGTAAGAAAGCTTTGATTTCTTTTCTGCAATAGGAGGACACTAGGGAAAGCTTGGTTATATCTGAGAAGAAGGTTCGCCAATTAGAAGCCCAATTTCAAGAAGAGCAGCAAATATCAGCAAATGAAAGGAAGGTATCTCCATTAGTAATTAAACCAATCGCCTGTACTGTCTTTGTTTTTATCTGATGATATCACATACTATATATTAGCGTACCTAAGTATCTTCATAGAACCACAAACAAATCGAAACTGAGGGCATCTTTGGTTATGGAGAAACACAGTCTCAAGAAAATAGAGAAAGGACAGTGGAGAGAAGGGGAGGAGGAAGAGAGATAAGTGAGCTTAAATTTCCATTTCTGCTGGCATTAGGTTCTTTGCTGCTTGCCCAAATTATTCAATTTCCATATGTAGTGAGGAATCTAACAATTCAACTTCCATGTTAGATAAACCTTACATATATCATTCTTTCCTGAGAATTGAATTCTTCGCAACCAAACATGCCCTAAGTTCCCCTAAAACAATTCTAATTTTTGTTATGTTACTATGTTGTTCTAATAGAAAGTGGAAACTCTCGAAAATGAAATGAGAAGATTGAGGAAGGAGCTCCAAAATGAAAAGGTATCAATGCTTTTCTTTCTACTGATTGCCATGATGTGAATGATTATCAATGTCTTGTATACCAGTTTTAAGTTCTCCACTGATTTGCTGCATGCCAACTATGCTTCATCTAATTCCATCAATTTTGGGTTTCATGTCGGGCCTCTTGTATTTGTATTCCTTGCACATGAAGGCATCAGCTCTGAATATTCAACCTTGTTTGTTGCCCTCAAGTTTAAAAGTGTGATCTATTTTACTAGATTATTAGACAAAAGATTGAACAGGGAATGAGGTAAGAGTTAAACTTTTCTAGTTGTCTGTTTCATTATTTCTTCTAACATTTTTCCGTTAGAGGATAGATTTATTATTAAGAGTATTTTAGAGCAATGAAACTTCAAATACAGACAAAATTGTGTCTCTTAGGGTGTGTTTGGTTACATGGAATCCTATGCCATGAGGAGACCCCTACATTTTAGGCTTAATGTATCACTCCACATCCACCATTTGATTTTGTGATCAATGGTGGGAATGGAAGTCCCATGAACATGAGAATCACACTCCTTGGTCCCCCAAGGCATGTGATTATCATGTTCATGGGACTTCTATTCCCACCATTGATCACAAAATCAAATGGTGGATGTGGAGTCATACCTCAAATTAGCCTTAAATGTAGGGGTCCCCTCATGGATTGCCATGGCATAGGATTCCATGCAACCAAACACACCCTTAGTGTTATCCTTTCTTAGAGCTTACATAGAACTTTTGCCATAAAACTCTGCCAAATTGAGAAAATGTTGGTTTTGTCATATGTCCAAGACAACGTTACCATGTTTGCCTTTGCATTCAAGAGTGGGAGATAGAGCTCTCATCAAACAAAAGCACACTGAATTGGATGTAGCAAAGGACTACACCCTTAGGCGCAGTTAAGTCAAATTTGATTTAACCATCAAACTCAAAAAATTATTACATATGAAATTCAAGAAATGGAATGCACAAGTATTATAATGTCAAAGAAACTTTGGTGAAACTTATTAGTAAGGAGTCCTATTCTGGCAGGGAGCAAGAGTGAAAGCATGGTTTATGGGGTTGGTGAGGGTGCTAGGAGTGAAGAACATATGCAAAGACCTTTGAGATTCGGTTGTGAGGGTGATAAGGAAAAAGATTGGCCACTTAAGAAGAAAAAATTGCTTTCCAGAGGAGAGAGATTGGTTTTTATTAGGATTGCCCTTTCGAATATGCCAATGTATTATATGCCTCTTTCATACGCCAAAGTCAGTGTCCTTATAGTCAAGAGGATAGTTTGTTTCTTTGATCTGGAGGTAAGGAAGACTAAAGATTTCATGCTCTGAACTGGAAGATTGTGTGTTCTCCAAACGAGGTAGGGGTTTGGGGAATTTGGGCTTTCCATCTCATGAATGAAGCCTTGTTGCGGAGATATGGCATGGAGAGGGTAAGTTTGTGGAGGGAGATGATCAGAGACAAGTATGATTCGATTTGTCAGGGAGTAATTGTCTCCCATGACTTCCTACAATTTTTTTATGGGACTAGCACATGGAGGAACATTTCTAATTGTTGGGATGGATTTCTTCAAGGAGTGGTAGTAGAGATGGGGAACGAAGTAGAGATGAGTAAGGGAGATGAGTTAAATTCTGGCATGTATGGATGGAAGATGCACATCTAAACACAGATTCACAACATTGTGTTTTACCTTCTAATAAGCAGGGTTGGGTGACAGAGTTGGCACTATGGATAATGGAGATGCGTTTGGAACCTTCAGTTTTGGAGGGCAAACCTTATTTTTAGGGAATATAGTGTGAGTTTTTTATTTTCTCTTATTTGGTGGAAGATTTTCAGTTGGAGAGGAGGATACTTGGGTGTGGAAGATGATAACGAAAGATGCTTGATATTCTCATCACATTTTCAATTTCGGCTAGGATCACCTTTGCCAATTAATCATTTTCCGAACTTTCTGGTAAAGCTAGTCTGAAAGAAGGGGATTACAACTTGGCTTCTTTCTTTATGTGGATATTGGTTTGGGTTTCTTTCTGGTTAAGTTTGAGATTTCTTTCTTTGCTATCCTGCTCTTGTTTTGCAAAAGCTAGGGTTCCCTCAAATTTATGGCATGTGCTTGAACATGAAGATATTGTTAGATATTTTTGTCACACAAAGGATGATGTTACATATTGGAATCTAAGCTCGAGGTAGGAAGTGGAAATCAAAGGAGGCGAGCGTTCTACAACCAATCTGGAATGTCTCTCATGGAATAAGGTGAAAATGGAAATGGTCATCTAATATGGCTTCCCTCGAGCATCTTGTGTGTACAATTCACTCTGGAAGTGTTGAAGTTCACTTTCTTCACAAAAATTGTTTGGAACAAAGACATCTCTATTCATGTGGGGTTTGTCATGATGGAATTTGCTAATGATGTAGGAATGTATTGTAAAGGAGAGCCATGGGTGGATGAAGCTTGTGTCTTGTGTGGCTTGGTCAATGAGTTTAGGGATCATGTATTTCTTGGGTGCAATGTTGCGCTAGAGGTGGGACCTCATTTCCTTGGTCTCGTCCACACATCATTATTTTTTCCCTGCACAATGTTAGAAGTCTAGAACGTATAGGAAAGAAATTGGAATTATGTTGCATGGATACGAACACAGGTGTTGGAATGACACGACAAATCTCAAAACATCTAGGACATACTTACAGCTAAGACACGACTTCATTAGGTTTCTCGCTATTTTGGACAATAAATATGTCATTTAAAAATTATGCGAGAAGTGCCTAAGATAATTATTTTTAGTTTTTTAATCTTTTTTATAAATTATCATACTGTTCAATAAAAAGATTATGAAAGCGGTTTGTGGAAGTGTCCGAAGAGTTTTCAAGAAGTGTCACAGCACACTAACTCCATGACACATTAAGAGTGTCCAAGGGGAAATGAAATGCACCTTAGACACTCCCGTTTGCTCAAGGCATATCATAAAATTACCTGTTTTTATTGTTAGAATTAGCGGTACAAATTATAGTACAATATTTCATATTGTTCCTCTCTCTCTCTCTCTAAAACTAGAAAGGATAGTTTAACAAAAACAATTTAATGTTATATGCTAATCCTCGGTACTTGAGTTGGTTATACTATTATAGGCTGTGTTTGTTTTGAAATATTCCTAAGAGAAGAGGAGATGAGGATGGAGAGTTTGGGGAATATGGAGTTGATTTACTCATTTTATTTAACAAATTTAGGATGGGATCAAGAATATTTTCTCAAGATATGTGGCCATTTTCAACCTCAAGTGGAAAATTTCCCCCCTTCTTGCTCGTCTTTTTTGGTTTCTAGGAGATTTTCACTTCCAGATTTATTTATTGGGTGATATTTCCTAGATTGTGTTTCTAAATGTTGTTATTATTTTGGAAATAATCTGGTCTCTTTACGGCCAATGGATACTTTAACACTAGATCTGGTGTTTCTGTTGGCACATATAAATGTTAAAGATGAGTTGGTTTGAAAAAAAAAGGTCATTTGAGCCACTTAAATGTTGTTTCCTCCATTGTTCAAGCTGAGATTCGTTTATGTTTTTGTTAGCAGGTAGCTCGAGAAGAAGCTTGGGCCAAGGTCTCTGCTCTTGAACTTGAAATGGCTACTGCAATTCGAGATCTTTCTGTTGAAAAACAAAGATTTCAAGGTGCCAGGGAAAGAATTATTCTCCGGTAAGAATTGGGTTCTTTGATATTGGACACTTCTTAGTAAGTTTTGCATTTTTAATGTTTATTGCTGTTGTTAGCTGCTGTTACTGCCTAAGTATGGAGTAACGCGTTCTTTTTATGGTTGATTACTTTCACCATCTTCTGGTTCTAATTTCATTTGTTGATCACCCAACCTGATCGTGCTATTCGATCCCATACTTGTTGAGCTGTAACATTCATGTGTCGTTCATTCCTTGCTATACATAAACTATTTATGTTATACTGCACTTTCAGGATTAGTTTACGGCTTTCTCTTAGTCCTAGTGACTGTTTGACTATAAGTTTGGAGGCGTGTGATAAGAACCTGTGAAAAAAATTGCAATTAGGAAGTACACTTAGTATTCTAAGTAAAATGGGATGCTAATATGAAATCTGGAAAGAAGTAAATTGTATTGATAATAGGTAATAATTCAGGATTTCGAGAGCCTGGTCTCTCCACTCAATTACAATATTTTCTTCTTGCCTTCCCTACCTTTCCCTTTTATAGCTAATGCCCCTACTATAGTGACCACTCAAAAATAACAACCAAAACAAACTGAGCTAACAAACTTTGACATCTCAGCCTTCTATTCCCTTCTAGTAACTGCTAGTAGTTCCCTGACCCTTCTTTCTCCTTGCATAAGTGAATTTGATGTTGGGCCTATCAATACCCCCCATGAACTTTCACCTTGTCCTCAAGGTGGAAGGTTGGAAATTGCGTGCGAATTAGATCGAACTCCTCCCATGTGGATTCAAAATCAGGAAGATCTTTCCATTTGATGAGAACCTCCAACAAGCCATGTGAATTGTATCGCAATTGCAAAGCCTAGGCTGGTTTAACACACCATTCCAGCTCATCAGACAGCAGAGATGGGAGCTGTTGAGGCACACACTTTCGGCCCAAGGCCTGCCGTAACATGGAGACATGGAATACGGGGTGGATAGATGATGTGGAAGGTAAGTCCAACTTGTATGCGACCTCTCCAATGCGTGCTAGTACCTTGTAAGGGCCAAAATACCTTGGAGCCAACTTCTCATTGACTCTACGGGCCAACGAGCGTTGCCTATAGGGTTTGAGCTTCGCATAAACCGAGTCACCCACAACAAAAACAATATCCCTGCGATGGCGATTAGCTGACTTGCACATCTGGTGCTGAGCGCGCCGCAAGTGCTGTTTTAATTCATCCAGTAAGGCATCGCGGTCCCTTAATTGATACTCTACTGCGGAGTTAGTGGTTGAGTGCCCCTCCAGACGGAGCAAAGGGGGAGGAGGCCAATTGTACACTACCTGGAAAGGAATGGTGTTGGTGCTGTGTGGAAGGACTTGATGTACCAGAATTTAGCCCAAGGCAAATACTGATTCCATTTCTTTGGTTTATCCCCTGGGAAGCACTTCAAGTATGTCTCAATGTCCCTATTAACGGCCTCGGTTTGTCCATCCGTTTGAGGATGGTATGCGGTACTATGTTTGAGAGCCGTGTCGTGCAGTTTGAACAATTCTGCCCAAAAATAGCTCATGAAGACCTTATCGCGATCGGACACAATGGATTTAGGGAAGCCATGTAAGCGGACCACTTCTTTGATAAATAGGGCTGCCACTCCTAGAGCTGTGAAATGATGCTTGAGGGAAAGAAAATGCCCATATTTGCTCAGTCTGTCCACTACCACCAAAATACAAGAATACCCTTCTGATGTGGGAAGTCCCTCAATGAAGTCCATGGATATATCATCCCAAACCTCATTCGGAATTGGTAGGGGCTGAAGTAAGCCTGCCGGAGATAGGGCCATTGTTTTATTGCGTTGGCAAACGCCACAATTGGCCACATATGATTGAACACTTTTTTTCATGCCCACCCAATACACATCTTGCGAAAGACGAAGATAGGTTTTTAGCACTCTCGAATGGCTGCCTATTGGGCTATCGTGATAAGCCTCCAATAATTTCACTACCCATGGCAAAGAAGAAGGGATGATTAGTCGACCTTGATATAGGAGGTCTTGCTGAACTTTTTGGTGTAGAGCCGCTAAATCAGTTACCTAGGAGGTTGACAGAGTGGCGACACTCACAGTGTGGCTGGCGGGACAGCGCATCAGCTGCCTTATTCTCGATCCCAGGGCGGTATTCGATGTCAAAATGGTAGCCAAACAGCTTGGAGAGCCAACGCTGATGTTCCTCTGCCACCAAGCGCTGATCCAACAAGTATTTCAAACTTTTTTGATCAGTGCGAACCAGGAAGCGTCGTCCCAAGAGGTACGGCCGCCACTTTTGGATTGCCAACACAATGACCATTAGTTCCCGTTCATAAACTGATTTCATCCTACCCCGTGCTCCCATGACTTTGCTAAAATATGCCACCGGGTGGTGGTTTTGCATCAACACAGCACCCAACCCTGACCCTGAGGCGTCGGCTTCGATGATAAATAACTTCGAAAAATCAGGTAAAATCAGAACTGGTAGACTCACTTTAGCCTAGAGAAGGCTTCCTGTGCCCTGTCGCTCCATTCCATACTGTCCTTTTTTAGTAACTCCGTGAGGGGAGCTACAATCTGGCCATACTCCTTCACAAACTTCCTATAGTAGCCCGTAAGACCCAAGAAGCCCCGTAGTTCCTTGAGGTTAGTTGGAACTGGCCAAGACGGCATTGCTGCTATTTTTGATGGGTTCGCGGCCACACCTGAAGCTGACACTATATGCCCCAAATACTCCAACTCGAGCTGACCAAATAAACACTTACGCTGATTTACGAATAATGAGTGTTGACACAGAGTGACCAACACAATTTGAAGGTGTCGCGCATGTCCGTCCTCGTTCTTGCTATAGACCAAGTCGTCAAAAAATACTAAAACAAACTTACGCAAAAACTTCTTGAAGACGTCGTTTATTAAGGCCTGGAAGGTGGCTGGTGCATTGGTCAAGCCAAACGACATGATGAGGAACTCATAATGCCCTTCTTGAGTTCGAAATGCAGTTTTGGAACATCTTGTGGTCGCACGCGAATCTGATGGTAGCCTGATTTCAAATCTAATTTCGAAAAAATAACGTCCCCATGTAACTCATCTAGCAACTCCTCAATTACTTGAATCGGGAACTTGTCGGGTATTGTAGCACGGTTGAGAGCCCGATAATCAACACAAAAACGCCAGCTACCATCCTTTTTCTTGACAAGCAAAATAGGGCTTGAAAATGGACTGCGGCTTGGTTGTATAATTCCTGCTGCTAGCATTTCCCCAATCTCATCTTTTTGGACTTGAGAGTAGCAATAAGGCTGAATGCTGATAGGGGCAGTTCCTACCTTAAGAACAATGGCATGATCACAGCTTCGTTGAGGAGGCAATCCTTGAGGCTGACTCAAGATATCAGAGTAATGTGCCAATACTTTAGCAACACTAGGGAAGAGAGGTCCCTTTCCCGTGCCATTCCCTTGGTCCTCCATGGTCATCGCTCCGAACTCCAGTAGGACCCCATGCCCTTCATGGCGAATGGCGCGAACCAAGGCTTTTAGGGACACTTGTGTGCAACACATGCTTGGGTCTCCTCGAAGAGTGACCGGGGTCCTTCCCACCGTGAATTTCATCACTAAGGCCTTCCAATTGATGTGCATAACCCCAAGTTTCTCCAGCCAGACAACCATTGCATCCCTAAAATCACGTCAGCCCCCCTAATTTTAGAGGGAGAAAATCCTCAACCACTTCAATTTCTGGAAGAGAGAGCACCACCTCCTTACAGATCCCTTCTGTGCGTACTGAATCACCCGTCCCCATTAGAACACCACAGCTCGCCGTGATGGTAAGGGGAAGCCCCAATTTCACCACCAAGTGTTTGGCTATGAAATTGTGCGTAGCCCCACAATCGACCATGACTGTGACTGGGTGGGATGCAATTTCGCCCCTCAGCTTCATGGTACGCGAGGAAGTGAACCCAACCACCGAGTTCAAGGAAAGCTCAACATTCTCTTCGATTTGTTCGCACGTCTCCTGTGGTGGTATGTTGGGATCAGGCTCCTCCGCATCAAGGTCCCCGGCGTGGCCCTCTTCGGGTTCCTCAGCATCATCCACCAAAAGGATTTGCAGCTGTCGATTTCGACAGAGATGGCCGGGTGTGAATTTTTCATCGCACCTGTAACAGAGGCTGCGGGCCCTCTTGCTCTGAATCTCAGCCTCCGTGAGGCACTTGAACCCCCTTCACGACGATGGCTTGCCAAGTCGGGCCTCTCTGTGGCTGGTGGTCAACGCTGAGCTCCCTTGCTCTCCAAGGGAATGGAGGTGCGGTATGGGAGAGGAATGTGTGAGAATTGGGGATTAGGGTTGGGGAATTGATTCGAAGGAGATCGTGTTTGGGCTGACTTAACCCAGTGGGTACTCGGCCCACTCCAGCCCACGACTCAACTTCGGTCCTCTACCATTTGGGCCGCCTCCATCAACTCAATTAACGACTTGGGCTTCAACATTCGAACCGCGGCCCGAATATCTTCCTTCAAGCCCTTGAAGAAGGTGCTTTCTAGCACCATCAGAGAGATCTCCCAGAGGGGATGCTAGGGTTTCAAATTTCTCCACAAATTCGTCCACCGAGCCAGTTTGGCGGATTGCCAGGAACTTCTCCGTCAAGGTTCCTTCGCGAAGTGGCCGGAATCGGGTCAGTAGTAGCCTCTTGAACTCATTCCATCCTCCCAAGGTTTGTCGACCCTCCATCCAGGTGAACCAAGCTAGTGCCCGCCCCTCCATACTCACCGCTGCCGCCTTTATCTCCTCCTTCTCCGTCATATTGTTCATTGCGAAATACCTCTCAACCCGAAATATCCAGCCGTCCGGGTCATCTCCCATGAAAATTGGGAATTCCAACCTCGGTAGCCCCTCGGCTCTGGGCTATCCATCTCCATTGGGGTCTCCTGTCTGCTTAGAGGAGATTCTAAGAGGAAGGGTTCGCCTCTCCTTCCACTTGCTTGTGTTTCTCCTTTACTGCTAATGAAGGTCCAGCGCTGACTGATGAAGGTCCAACACCGTCTTGTTTCAGCAATTGCTCGATTTTGCTCGTCAGATATCCCAAGGATTTCTCAATCACCTCGAGGCGACTCTCCATACCAGGTAATTTTTAGAGCCCAACCTGTACCGTAGTCATTTCCTGTTGCCATTTTCCCCGTACCATATCTAGTCTTTCCTCTAGTGCTTCTATTTTTTTGAGCCATGATTAATGCCCTAGAGATCTTGCTCTGATACCAAATTGATAAGAACTTGTGAAAAAAATTGCAATTAGGAAGCACACTTAGTATTCTAAGTAAAACGGGATGCTAATATGAAATCTTGAAAGAAGTAAATTGTATTGATAATAGGTAATAATCCAGGATTTCGAGAGCCTGGTCTCTCCACTCAATTACAATATTTTCTTCTTGCCTTCCCTACCTTCCCCTTTTATAGCTAATGCCCCTACTATACTGACCACTCAAAAATAACAACCAAAACAAACTCAGCTAACAGACTTGACACCTCAAATGAATTTGATTTTGGGCCTATCAGCATGCTTAAGCTGGATCACACTTCCTAGAAAATTTGTATGGGGAATCTTTTTATGGTGCTACTGATATATAGTGGTGTTTTTGGTAAGATTAAATGGTCGATAACAATATTAATGTGCTTCCAAAGTTCTTTCCGTGACATACCTCAGCCCTTTCTTAGTATACTATTATTGTTCTTAATTTTTGGGATTTAGAAATAAAAAATAATAAAAGCTCCCCAACCTTAACTCAATACCACAAAGTATTATAAAACTTTTACTTAAAGAAAAGTTAAGAGCACACATTCGAAACTTCATGTCTTTATTCCTCCTTTTTTTTTTTATAGAAAATAGGGGGAAATTGAATTAAAAGAATTAATTTTAGTGTCATTTGGTGTGCCCAATCAATTGCTTCATCAGGAAGGATGGAGCCTTGGAGTTAGCCTTTTCACTAAGGGTCTGTTTGATTGGAAAAAGGAAAAATGTGCCTCAACACACATGTTAAAGCATTTGATTGTCCTAAAGGCAATCTCTTGAAAAACATTTCTACATAAAACTCCAATGCACCCTAACTTTAAGATTTCCTCTAGCCATTTCAAATTTTTTGATTCGTTTATTTTTCCATGGAAAATTTGCCTTGATGTATAGATAAAGAGCTATACAATTTTCCTTTTTCTCAAAACAAATTCCTAGCAACACCCCCTCCTCTCAGGAATTGATTCCCAAAACCTCGAGGAAAACATAAATTGGAGAGAGCTCGATAGCAACTCCTCACCTCCAAGCTCCAACGAGCCTCTTTGCAAGTTTTCAACGCCCTTCACTTCATCAACAACCCCTTTCCGTCTCCTACTCGTTACTTCCCCCTCCCTTTGTGTCTCACTTTCTCACGCTCTCTTCAATCTCTCTTTATCGATACCACATATCTGAACATACTGTTCATTCAAGGATAAAAGGAACCTAAAGATCTGATGCATATAGCTTTCCATCATATGGAAGTCACAGATCTGATTCCCCATGAACCTAAAGATCTGATGCATATATCGTATGTGTATATTGTTCCGTACTAGCCCAACATTCTGAACCGTAGAGTATGGCTAGTCGAACAATTGTCTTATAACATTTCCCTTTTAACCTTGTAGGCATCATTCTATCGCAAAATACTCCTGTCATTCTCCATTTCGTCTAACGAGCTTTAGTCCTATGGTCTATATCTCCAATAGCCTCATTCTTTTGAATTATAGATCCTAGATATCGAAAAGCCTCACACTTTAAAACCTCCACGCATTCGATCTCAATTGAATTACCTCTCCCTCTTGATTCACAACCAAAGTTGCACATTAGATATTCTGTCTTCGAACGACTAATTCTAAAATCCTTACCCTCCAACGCCTTTTGCCACCTATTTAATTTTCGACCTAGACCTTCTCTAGTCTCATCGATTAAAACAATATCATCTGCAAACAACATGCACCAAGGTACACTTTCTTCCTTCCAAACACCCACCAAATTAATTCCCTAGGGACTCTATCATAGGCTTTCTCCAAATCAATAAAAACTATATGCAAACTCTTATGTTCTTCTCGATATATTTCTATAATTTGCCTAAAGCAAAAAGATGGCCTCCGTAGTAGACCTACCTGGCATAAATCCAAATTGATCCTCTGAAATAGTGATTAAACTCGTATGTTTTCGCTCTGACCCTCTCTCAAAGTTTCATTCTACGACTCATAAGTTTATCCCTCCATAGTTCGAGCAGTTCTGAATATCCCCCTCGTTCTTATAAATTGGTATCACAATGTTGCGCCTCCACAAATTTGACATTTTTCTAGTTTCCAAAATCTTATTAAAGAGCCTAGTTAGCCATTGAATCCCAACTTCTCCCATACATTTCCACATTTCAATTGGTATATCATCCTATCCAACTACCTTCCATGTCTTCATTCTTTTCAAAGCTTCTCATACTTCTTTGGCACTAACTCTGCAATGGAACATACAATGCCTCCCTTCCTGTGAAGCATACTCCTCTAAGTGTAACTCCCCTACATGTGTCTCATTGAGCAGGTTCCAAAATTAATCCCTCCATCTATCTAAAATAACTTTATCCTGCATTAAAACTCTTCCATCCGCATGCTTAACACACTTAACATGACTCAAATCCCTAGTTTTTCATTCTCTCGCTTTAGCTATCTTGAAGATAATCAAACATCATAAAGAATGAAAATGGTTATTATTATTATTATTTTTTGTGAAAAAAGGAAAAGAAAATATTTCCTGGACATTTTCCCTTTGCCAAACAAACCGAGATTGGGTTGGATGGATCAGTTTTGTGGAGGAATGTAGATAGCTCTAAAGATGGAGCCAAAAATATCTATTTAGGAAGAACTGTTTGTCCCACCTCCTTTCTGTTACTCTAGCAATGTCGTCTGTTGAACTGAGGTGTAGCAATGAAGTCTGTTGAAGTAAGGTGTAGCACTGTAGTCTGTTGAAGTGAGACTGAAGAAGGATCCTCTCGAGAAGTGAAGCAACCGGGAAAAAATCCTAATATATCCTTAAGCTGGAAAATTTGGCTAGAAAACCATTTTCAGTTTTGATTAGCCACATAAGTAGGAATACTGTTTATAGGGTTCACTTTATTTTCCTGATTTTTTTTTTGTCACCCATCCCCTCCAAATTTGAGAAATAAGTTGGAAAAAGCTTTCAAACTCGTACACAAGAAAACCTCATTTAAGGCTAAGTGTGAATAATGAAATTGCCAATCACAACAAAAATATTTTTGAGTGCAATCAAACACTAGAAAATCATTTTCCAGGAAAGTCATTTTCTAGGCAAAATTGTCTTCTTGGCTATCAAACACACCCTGAAAGATCTATAAAATGCATGTATCTAAGCTTTGAAATAGCAAAAGCGGCTTATTGTAGGCATGAAATCACATATATGATCATATAAAATGCTAAATGCAAATAAAATGCATTTTCACACTATATTGATTATGATTCCACATATAATTACAATAAAAGATAAATAAAATAAGTAAATATATAACAAGGTAAGGGTAAGTAAAAGTGAATTACTTAAATCAATGTGTCTAGTCAAATGGAATCACTTTAACTACATTGGGATTGAGTGTATTTTAAGATATTTTCCAATTGAAAACTTGCTGGGCTCTATGGTCACAATTAGATTATCGGAGGATCACAGGTACAAGGAGATACCCTTGGATCAACTTCTTTTATTTTTCTCCATACTGAATCAATTTTCTTTTATCAAAAATAAAATTAAGAAATAAAAATAACAACAAGAAGGATTGTTGATTCCATCAATGGAGGCAATGGTGTGTTAGAAAAGTTAGGGTCTTCTGATGTTCTTTCTTTCAGGTGTAAAGTACGATGGAGACAAAAATGACGGATGGCGCAAAATATTTTGGCTGAAAGGGCAAGGATGATGGTTTGTTTGGATGGTGATCAACTCTATATATGTGTCATGGGTCATTGATATGCTTATCAACCCTATGAGTTAAGACAACTCAACTCGTTGGACCTCTATGCTTTTGAAGTTTTAGTCCACCTCATCAAGGAAAAGATCCTTATTTTTTGTTTGGGAATCCAATCTAGTTAAGTTCCAAAAAATGATAGGGCTTAAATTTCTGGGCTTGGGATGGTAGACATAAAGATAACGAAGGAGAAGGTTTTCCAATTGATTGAAAGGACTAAGACGGTGATTTATTTGAGCTCAAGGAAGCAAAAGGTAAATCAAAGGACAAAGATCAAGCTCCGAAGCGAGGAAAGAAGTGATAAAGTCGATAGTCGAGAGCAAAGGTGGCTTACTACGACCCTCATGAACTCAGCTCTAAATTATACTTCATTGATGGAGTGTTGTGTTCTATGACTTCTATCCAAGATGTTTAGGGCTTTGATATAGACAAGTAGTTGAAGGCAGATGATGAGGCAGGGTTAGTGGAGCTAGACGCGAGTCACTTGTATTGGCGGTAGGGAATTCAGAACTAAGGTTTTAAAAAACATATGAAACTTGCACGCATAGTTTGTTCTTGGAAAAACTTGTGAAAAAGACATCAAAATGTGATGGTGGAACTAAAAATTCATAAAAACATGGTGAGAACTGTGTTTCACGTTTTGAAACCTACATGTCACATTAAATATGTGTGAAAGTGTTATCTTGTGCGAGTTCCAGTGGTTGGGTGGATATATTCAATCTATTGAGGGGTTGGTCTCTCTTCTTGATGCTTGTGCTCGAAATATGATTTTTTTTTTTTTGGGGGGGGGGGGGGGGGGGGAAATCTGCTTGATGATATTCTCTTTGAAATTCTGAGAGGCTCAACTTTCTCAATGTCATAGCTTTCAGAGGAGTTTGCCAAAGGTGGAGAAGAAAATTCTTGATTTATGTATTTGGTGGTGGATATTGTTCTGACTGTTTTGGAGGATTAGTAAAGGTTTTTAGTCATGGGGTTTATTCCGAGTGTGCAGGAACAACAAGGGTTGGGATCGGTGCCATGTCGATATCTTAATCCCCATTCAGACAGGCTGGATTTTGATGATCAGTTGAAAGCTAAGATGTGGAGTTGTTATAGGCCAAAGGGAAGATGGGGTGGAGATGTCATTGATGAAGGTAGAGAACAAAGCAGGTTTTTGATGATTTTGTACCTAGGTTTTTCTTTCGAGACAAGCTTAAACCGAGGCATAGTGGAAGAAGAGGCAACCATCTTATGATATTAGGTTTATTGCAAGAAGGTTTGAAGCAAAATGGTGTTCAAATTGATCTTCCTTGGTGGAGAGGAAGTGGAATGAGTTGCCTTTGGACATGGTAACCTTGAATTGAAGATTATACTTAGTTGACCTCATGTACATGCAGTGGGTGTGCATGGTGGCACACAGAAGAAGCTATATTTAGCAACACAGATAGGACTCAGAACAAATTATGTGGAGATTTGCACAGTCAAGAGTTTGGTGAGAGTTAAAGTTTAGAAGAATGTTGTGGAAGAAAAGCAGTTGATTAGTGTTGGTGGTTGGAGAATTTTAAAAGTCTCTAAATTGGGTGTTAACAGTAAAAGGTGAGGATGGTGGGCATCATTGCTTCTCTTCTGCAGCCCTCTTGCTCTCTTTTTCGTCTCTGCCTTCTTGCTCTCTTTTCTTTTCTGGGTGTTTGTGTGGTGGTTGTGACAGGTTAGGGACGATCATGGATGGGTTTAGAGAAGTTAGGGTGGAGAACAAAACTTTCATCTTATTCTTAAGAGAGTGTTTCGTGATAAAAGAGATTGGAGTAAGGACTCAAGTCATGGCCTTCCTGTAGTCTGAGCGTTCGATTTGTGTAAATGTTGGAGTTTGGATCCTACAATAGGAAAAAGGCTCCCACAAGGAAATGGAGCGATAGTTCAGATGGGGGTGTTGTTTGAGTAAAGGCAGAGTAACAGTTGAGCATTCCTTGTGGTCATGGTGCCACACGATGGAGAATGTTTGCAGATGGCCTCAAAGAAGTAGTATCACAAAAAAGGTAACCATTCTAAACGATTTCTCTCAAACCTCTCATCAACCGTGCTTTGACGGAGAGGAACCAAGGTTGATGTCTCAAATTGCTGCTATGTCAACTAACATGCTCTTGCAAAACATTGTTAATTCAGTAACAAGCATTACACAATGGATCTGTCCGAAGCTATTATTTTGAGGATGATGAAGCGTCAAGATTAGAAACACAATTTTATAATTTGAAGGGGATATGGTCCATCCGAAAACAATGATAGTTTCTCCACCATGAATCCTTGGAAATGAGATCTTACAAGAAAGACGGTGCTTCACCTTGGGTTTCTGGTGAGTAAATGGATTGAAGAGTTTGACCACCTAGTGGTTCTTCAGCCTGAATTCTCATATTATTGCGATGTCGATGGATGAATTTAATTACTGGATTCTTTGGGATCGAAGAAGGATGAAACTGAGATGGGTAGAAGCGTCAAGAAGGGAAGGGGTTTGGAGAGGATTCATGTTTATTCCAGTTGCAACTCAGAATGACATTGTCAGCATCAACTTTCTTTGGGAAGCAAGTGGAGGTGGAGAAAGTAGCTATGATCTTCACCATTCTAGAATTGCCAAACAAACAATAAAAGATGAGAGGACACACAATCTCGGGGGATGCGCAGGAAGGGCTATCGAAAGATGTGAATGGTGTCTTGAATTCCAAGTCTGTCAAGGATGATGAAGGTGTTGGATCAAGTCACTAATAGATTTTGATATCTTTTCTTTAGGAAGAGGGTACTTTACATGGGAGTACAACAATTGAAAAACAACCTTTATATTAGGGCAGCCAAGGGAATAACATAGAGCAAACTTTTGTTTTGGGAGGCTATCAAAATGAAGATTATGACCAAGGAAGCACGGACTCTTCGGAAAATTTGCCGTATCCCTGTCCTATACGTATCCGACACTTCTCCGACGTGTGTAGGCAGACACATGGTCAATGTGGTCAACATGTCGGACACGCCTCTGATACACCAAGAAATTGGTCAGGACACAATCAAGACAACTAACTTCATTTTATTTTTTACTTTTAGATGTGTGCAAATAATCACTTAAGTTAATGGTTATTGATCCATCTAAAGTGAATGACTCTTTCAATTGTGATTCAAGATAATAAGGACAAGGAGCCACTAAAGCATAGAGACGGTCTATGCTTCTTAATCTTCTTCTCGCATTTACTTCTTATCTCCACTACTTCTTATCTGTTGTATTTTTCTCTAGTTTATATTTTTCTTACGAGTGTCATCTTCTCCGCCTGTGCACCTCGTCTTCTTCTCTACGATTTTTCTTCTTCGTATTTTTCTATTTTTTTTCTTACTTGCAACAAAGATGAAGACACTCTATGAAGGCACTTTATTAGATTATTGTTTATGTTTATATGACATAATAAAGAGAATTAGTATGACGTGTCAACGTGTCCCCAAGTCATAGTTTTTGGAAAATTGTAAAGTCGGCGTATCGTGTCCGTGTCCATGCATCATTGATTATGACCCATTGCTTTTAAGTTGGTGGCCAAGGTAGGAATTCATTTGGATTAAGGGGCTTGGCATCAAAATTAAAGGTAAAAATGGAGTTATTGCGAAGGTTAAACCGACTGGTTCGGACGGAGAACTGCAAGTCAATGACGATGATGCGTTGGATTTCCAGAGGAGCAACAACATTTTTTGTTCATTGTTTGAGGTTCGTGGTTTTGATGTTATTAGAGGACATCAACATTGAGGACATGTAGTCAGGCTGCTTGTGTGTGGTATTTTGTATTGGTAGACTCCTATCCACTGGTTTTCATCATAAATCAGCTTGGATCATTAATGAAATTTAATAAAAAAAAAGGAAAAGGGCAATGATGTGTAATTTATCTTAAAAAGGTGTCATCTTGTGAAATTTATTTGTTTATGTTTTTCCTTATTATCCGACATGTAAAGGGCTTTACTTGCACTTGAGCCTTAAATCAAATGAAAGGAGCAATACTTGAGTTTTCGTCGGAAGATTAAAGTCTTCATCATGTGAATGATGAAAGGATGTTTGACTTGTTGAATTATAGGTTGTCTTCATGATGTTATGGGGTTGAAATTTGAATTTGAAGGGTGTGTATTAGGCTATTAGTTAATTTCTTATCTCTAAACTCGGTGATGGAAGTTGCAAGTTTGATTATATGCAATTATTGTTTTGGATGTCCTATTATGAGTTATTTATTAATTATTATATATTGTAAAGTCCTATTTTTTTTACGTAAAATATTCACTTCCAAAGCCTTACGCCTCACATCATGGTCCATTGAGCCTCATGTCACACGTATGAGTTTAAGATCCTTGTTGGAAAGCCGTTATATGTAATTTCATTTTCTTAAGGTATTACCCTTGAGAATATTGTAATCTTTTGATATCATTGAAATATTACTAAAAAAAGTAAATGATTTTCATGAACTTAATAACACGATGCAAGCCTTGAACAAAAATCGTTGTTTAGCCTAATTGGATATTGGATTTTTATATGCAAAACTAAGGCTGTGTTTGGCAACCAAAAGCACTAGCACTTCTTATTTTAGTAGAACTTATGCTGGAAAAAAGGTAGTTATTTTCTTAGTTAGTTTGGTTAAATCACATCACGTGTTCATGAGAGAAAAAGTAGAGTATATACGTGAGAGAATGAGTAGTTCTAAAAGTCAAATTATTTATAAGTCAAAAGCAAAAATAATTGGCTTCAAATTTAAGTTAAAAAATAACTACTTAGAAGTTTAAAGTTTTATAGTTCCGAAACTTGGGTAGTTTTTGGAGGTTACAAGGAAAAAAGTTACTTAGGAGTGTATCATATCCAAACGCCCCCTCAATGAGAGGTTCTACTATACATCCTTTCATCTTTGATTTGGAACATCCTTTCTTAAGGAGATTGTTATCACTGTGCTTGATGAGGTGGGTTTTTGAACTGAAATTTATTTAACTCTTAATAGTAATGTGCATGTAGGAACTTCGGAAGTTTTTACGCTTTCAAAGTTAATAGATATTAGGGTGAGAAACAAAATTAGGCTAAGGTGGAGAAAAAGAAACTGAGGAGACATGCCTCCTCATAAAGCTCTTTTATGAGGCAGCGTTGCTTTTAAAAAAGTAAAAAACAACTCTATTTAGTCTACTTTTTATTTTTGGCTTTTCTCTATAACATCTAGTCCATGGAGAATTGATGTAGGACATCTAGGCAGCAATTTGAAGGTTTAGATATTATGAAGGTAGTTGTGAATTTCAATGACATTTCATTTTTGAATTCGAAGTTCAGTTTACAACTAAGGGTGTGTTTGGTTGCATGAAATCCTATGCCATGGGAATCCATGAGGGGACCATCTAAATCTAAGCTAATTTGTGGTTCACTCATCAATCCACCATTATATTTTGTGATCAATCGTGGGAATGAAAGTCCTATGAACATGAAAATTTCATGCTTTGGGGGACCAAGGAGTGTGATTCCCATGTTCATGAGATTTCTATTCTCACCATTGATCACGAAATATAATGGTGGATTGTTGAGTGAACCTCAAAATTAACTTAGATTTAGGTGGTCCCCTCATGGATTCCCATAGCATAGTATTCCATGCAACCAAACACACCATAAGAGTCAATGTTTTCAACTAAAATAATGGTTGTCTTGTCACATGTTTGGGCTAAGATTTGTTGGTGGAACTGACCTAATACATTGAAAGCTTGGAGATGCTGTGACGTAGTGTATGCTTACTTGAACTCATATTGCTTCAGATAAATTCTTATGTATGATACATCTTCATGTAGTTATGCTTTACTGCTTTTGTTTATTCATCGTATTTGTTAGACCAACTTCTTTGTGTAGATATAAACAGTGGTAAACAATAATAAATCTTATTCTTGATCACTTCAGATACTCTTGTCAAGTAATGCTTGATTTTCATCTATGTGACATATCTGCCATTAGTTATTTCTCGTTAATCTGTC
The DNA here is from genome assembly GCA_963556465.1 of Berberis vulgaris. NCBI lineage: Eukaryota > Viridiplantae > Streptophyta > Magnoliopsida > Ranunculales > Berberidaceae > Berberis > Berberis vulgaris. The sequence continues at coordinate 24,661,720 of OY747126.1, forward strand.
CTTGCATGTTTTGGTCCATGTATAAAATGCTTGTTTCAGAATTTCTAAATAAAACCTCAAGGCATGGTTGAAGGTTGTTTGCATTTATGCAGATCCAACATGAAGGGTTCTTTTAATTCACTTGTGATTGTATTGCAGGGAAACACAGCTACGAGCATTTTACTCAACTACTGAGGAGATATCTTCACTGTTTGCAAAGCAGCAGGAACAGCTGAAGGCAATGCAAAGGACTCTCGAAGACGAGGAGAACTATGAGAATATGTCAGTTGATAATGACATCAATGAAGCAAGAGATAAGACAGATGAAGACTTCGTCAGGGAAAATGCTGTGATACACCGAGGTAACAACAATCTGAAAGAATCATCTGCTGTTTCAACCCCAAAGGTTGTCAGGATGCATGCGGAAAACTCAAGTGATGAAGCCAGTGTTACTGAGAAGCATGACTGCGAAGTTAGAAGCCAAGAAGGCCACAACACTCAAGATCTGGAATGTGCCAGTGCTGATCGGTCTGTGAAAGGTGCTTTTGGTTCTGACATTGATGGCATTGGCACAGCACCAGAAATTGAGGGAGACCCCATTGAAACTGAGCGAGTGCTAGGAACTGAGAGCCCTGGTACTGATAAGAACATTGATTTGAACAAGTTAGGTGGGGACACAATGCAGCTTGATGATGAGGTACGGGTACATGAAAGTGAAGGGGTTCAAAAGATTGGTGAGGAAAGTGGACATGGCTCCCAAACAAATAACCCATTATTTAAGTCTCAAAATGCCATGGAAGATGCAGAAGGTGCTGGCACAATCAGAACAGCTGATCTCTTAACCTCTGAAGTAGCTGGGAGCTGGGCAATCAGCACTGCTCCTTCTGTGGCTGGAGAGAATGAATCTCCGACTAGCGGAGATAGGGATGGTGCTGGTAATTATGATGAAGCTGCCCCTTTATTGTTCTCCTCAGATGGTCAGGCTACTGGGAGTCAGATAGTTCCTAATACACCTGCTGCCTCCAAAATGAGTCGAGAGCGTGAGGCTTTGAATGAGTTTATTGAGATTGTAGCTCCTGGTTCTCTGCAGCAATTTGGCAATGGTAATGATAGTGCTAGGGTCGGTGATCATGCTTCTAGCTCAGGTTCAGATACAGAAGAGGGTAACGATCATGAAGAAGAGGTCAACAAAAGTGATGCAGAAGGGGGGTCCATGTCAGATGCAGATGATACCCAGGCGGGTAGTGACCAAGGTGAAGATAATGAAATTGATGAAACCGAAGATTCTGTTGGTTAGCAGCTGCAGAAATTAATTGTAGAATAAAGCAATTTGAGGCAACTACTCATTTTTGTTATTTTTTTGTGCCCATGTGGTGGGATTATAGGTGTAAATATAAGAAGCTTCAGTTTTTCCTGTTTTGTTTATTTAGTAATGTAAGCAATGGCAAGGGTAGTGGATACGGGCTCTTCTAGGCATTATGATCCTGATGTGATGAGTTGCCAAAACTTCACCATATGTGGCCTTGCTTGCTGAAGGTCTGGGTTAGCTTCCCAAACTGGGAAAGTCTGATTGAAAATTTGATATTCGTCTTCAAGTATTGCCCAGATCCTGCAAAATAAGAACGTGATATTTTATTGCAGTCAGCAGCCTTGTTATGTCAATGTGCATAAGCTTGAATTAGATGTCCCCAACAAATAACCTTGAATTAGATATTGCCAAAAAATCTGTTGCTATTTCCGTTATTTGACATTCAGTGCCCATGTTTAGCTTGGTTTATATGCTGTTTTTTCCTTCCCTCTGGTAGCATGTTTCTGTAGTCCAATTCATCTTGTTTGAGGCTTTGATACCTTGCAACTTTAAGCTGTCAAAACAGTTGAAGTTTAATTCATAGGCATGTAACAAGTTACATGAAGTGTATAATTTGGAATCTTGGGAAATTTCATGAAGTTGTATTAACAATAAATAGCAGGAAAAATAGCCTATGGTTTAACGTTTGGGTGAAACTAAAGAAATCATGTATTATGAAGTATGATGATACAATCATACACGTGGTAGAAATCATCTATCACGAGGATCAGACATCCCAAAATCGGGGCAGCTCATAAAATTCAGAGGGCAAAACCAATAATAAAAGTCCAAACACGGCTCATCAGAAGAAGCATGACAAGGCCCAATCCAGGCCCGAACGAGTTCTCTTATAAAGAAGAGAAACATTGCATAAGAAAAGAGTTGTGGAGGGAGTTATGCCACCACGAACGCGTCTTCATAAAGGAGGAGACTGTTACGAAGAATGTCTCATTCCGTTGTGCCTCACATGCTTAAGTCACGCAGAGAATTGATCACGACCATTAAATAAGCTAAAGGAAACAATGGACAAATGTATGCAACTTTAATTGAGTTTTGTCCAGATTCACTTCACTCTTCAACAAAGTCGCTGACTTAAGCATCGGAGTGCCTTCGGCCACCAAAAAGGTGGTCATTGGCAGTCTAACATCTGTTTTGTAGGTCAAACTCTCAGGATGACGAGATTTGGATGCATCAGTTTAGCGCTGTCCATGGGGAACGACAAGTTTTCTTTTTGAAAAGAAGATCCATGATAACAAAACTCGCTAAAATCTGATTAATAATCAAGAGGCTATCAAAATAGAAGGAACACTATCCAAACCCTCAACCCAACAATAATCATTGTAACCCTCCTACTGGCGATGCTACATTGCCAGCAGCTCACGATCGAGACCCAACAACAACCACCAGTCCATTTGCACTCGACGGTCAAAATCCATAGCATGCAGTAGCTCAGAAAACCCAGACATCTGACAATGTTGCTACGAACCCTCGGGTAGATTTGCTTATGACCCTGATGAACCACATGATGAAGATGATGGATAAACTTACTCAAGAGCGCACTCAGTCAACTGACCCTATCCAAGCGCTGCCCCAACAAAACTCTACTAATCGAGCCCGAGAAAGCAATGAGGTTCCTGCAGAACCTCAACAGGGGAGTCTCGAAAGCAATGAACCTTCCCAAGATAAGACTCCACAGAGTGACGAAACACCTGCTGAAATCCCGTTCAGGATCGAAGTCTTTGATCCTAATGTACTGTATGAGCTAGCCAAACCACCATTCTCTGACGCCCTCATGATAACTCTCATGCCAAAGAAGTTCACCCCACCAAAGTTCGAGGGATATGATGGCACCACCGACCCAACAGACCATTTGTGACATTTCTTCCACATGACGGCGTTAAAGGAGAGTACATAATCCATCAACGTTTCCAACTAGTTTTACTTCTATATCAATGAGTTGGTTCAACAACTTACCACCAAGGTCGATAGACTCCTTCCAGGCGCTAGCCACCACATTTATTACAAGGTTCATTGGCATTCAGTGAATGAGGAAAATACCACACTACCTGCTCCACATCAAACATAAGCCTGAGGAGACAATAAGGGAGTACATCACTCGTTTCACTAACGAGCTGACGATGATCGACGAATGTAGTGATGACACGACCACCGCTACTTTCACCGCCGGACTGAAAAGATGACCCTTTTTTATGCTCTCAACTTGGAACCCCCAAAAAACATGGTGACTCTGTTGAAGACCACCCATGAAAGCTGTCGGGAAGAATAATGATGACGAAAGGGAAAGCTACTCTAAGAAGCGGGAAATGAGGAAGGAAAGAAGAAACGACATACCCCGGGAGGATAACATTCAGTTGAAGAGGCACCGGACCAATGGGAAGCCCAAATCCAACCAGCAAGAGTTTGGGAAGCTGCAATTAGCAAGGCCCAGACACGAGTGGGTAACAAGTGTGATCAAAATAATAGCCAAAGGAACTGATGTATGCCCTACACTGCATAGTCGGAGGGAGCAAAACAATTAACCCAACTGAAGAAGCAACCGAGAACACCTCCCACTCGAGGTGATTTATATCAAAGTAGGAGCATTAATGCCGTCAAACGAAACCAGACAAACCAATATACCGATTCACGACAAAAAAACATGGAGAAGTTTGCACCAACCCACTTACATAGTTCGAATACCCCACTTACAGATGCAAGCACGACCTGTATCACTAACGACGAAATTGACGACAACAGACTCGATTAGACCTCGACAGTTGATGCTGATGTGAGCATGATTGGACAATTTGGCGTTGATGTGAGCATGATTGGACAATTTGGAGCTGATGTGAGCACAATCGGGCAATTCAGCACTGCTTAGTTATCAAATTAGGAAGCACACCGAGTCCGCTAGCTACAATAACGATGAAACGCAATAAACAAGTTAAACCAATAGCAAATTTGGCGGATTAAATACATATTCCAAGATGATACAGAACAAAGCAACAAGGACGTAATCCTTTAACAACACAAGGATCGACATCAATCGAACAAAGGTCAGAAGGACGAAACAAACTTTTACAAGAGGACTCTACAACTTAACATAACTTTTTGGAAAAATAACAACCACTAGGGTTTGTCAAAATACCTGAGAGGGGAATATCAATAAAACTACAAGTTTGAAATCCCCATCTTATGCGCGAACAAGAGAATCAAGGCATCAGAGCTCGATAATACAAAGCAACTGGCGTATCAAGTAAAAAAAGATCAGGACACGAGTCAGATATACATAATAAACTTCTGGTATGATCAACCACGAAGCAAAAGTAAGACAAACGAGTCAACTTATTCAAATAAAAACTTCGGGTTGACTAATACGCCAGACTAATGAAGTAAAAGTTGGATGAACGAGTCAACTTACTCAAGTAAAAACTTCAGGTCGACTAATACGTCAGACCAATGAAGTAAAACTTGGACGGACGAGTCAACTTACTGAAATAAAAAACTTCGGGTCAACTAGTACGTCGGACCAAAAAAGTAGAAGTTGGACGAACAAGTCAACTTATAAAAAACTTCGGGTCAACTAATACATCGAACCAACAAAGAAAAAGTTGGACGAACGAACCAACAAAGTAAAAGTTGGACGAACGAACCAATTTACTCATAAAAACTTCGAATGACTAATACGAAGTAAAAGTCATATACAGAAAAGTCAACTTGCTCAAATAAGCTCCAAGTAAATGGGCATGACAGAAAGAACGAATAAAGTTAACCTACTTTCAATCAATGCGTCACACCAACGAAGCAACAACGAACGAGTCAACTTATTCAGCCCTATACATTGAATCAAGAAATTTAGACATGATTCAAAATGTAGCCGTAAAGGCCTCCTGGCTGATCAAAATCGAATCGGGAAGCAAAAATTGGAGATACGCAGTACAACTTACTTCAACTACGATGGACCTAAAAGTAAAAATGTATGAATCAATTCACATACTACGACACATGCAATGAGTCAATACACACAACCCAAGACAAGTTACGACTACGATAGAAAAACAAGCAAACAAGAATACCAAGAAGGAAAGTTCTTTTCATTGATAAAACTATTCTATTACATCCGGGAAAGAAGTAGGAGATGAAACGGAGGCAACCGCAACATCGCCATCTGACAGACGAAGAGCAACCACATCATTAGTAGGAGTGGATGAAGCTCTCTCTTCGGAAGGAGAAGGAAGCGATGGTTCAACCACTGGATCATTTGGAGAACTCGAAATACCGTATTCACCATCTTAATCTTCGAAAACTTGATCAATCAAGTGATGGTACTCAGATAAGTCAACACCAAGCCCCTCGATATAGTAAAAAAGCTCAATCCGTCCATCAATGACTCGCTTCCAATCTGTCACCTCCGCATTACAAAGTCTGTCCTTGGCGGAAACAAGTTCATTCTTAGCCGCAATAAGTTGTCCCTCAGCGGTGGTAAGCATCGCGAAGTATTTTCCTTAACCTCGTTGAACACAGCTGTTAACTACTCGACCTGTTTATCAGCAACTTCGCAATTAACGGACTGGTCGACCACGACACGCGCAACCTCATCATGAGCCGCCTTCTCGGCAGATAGCTCCCCCACCACATCATGCAAACACACAACGACCACATCCAAATCGGTCCTCAAAGACTCGAGCTCAACTATGGATTTATCCCGTGTAACCTCTGCCTCAATCAATGAGGCCCAAACATCCCCTACTGTTTTCTCTTGTTCTGCGCATCATGTTTCCAACACGTTGATTTGACAAAGGACATGAGAAATTACCAGCAATAGCACTTCCAACTTCCTCTCCAGAGAAGCCACCCGATTACGACCAGCTCGGTAATCTGAACCCATCACGCCTGCATAAGTAAGATGATTCATCCCATCCATTATCTGCTTAAGACCATAGTCAAGATGAGTGCTTGGATCTAACATAGGCATCAAAGGCCTCTGCACCGACCGCCTGTGCCATTTGTTGACCAACATACGTGCACCATCCTGCACGCCAAGATGAGTAAACCAGAAAAATTTCCATCCGACTTGACGTGAATCTCTTTAGGGATGGGTTCCTTCCAACTAATCCGCGTCCGAAGGACACGGGATCTGAAAGCACGGAGAAGCCACCTCCAATGACCGGAAGAGAAGACGGAACAACAATAACTACAGAAAAACCATCCTTACCCTTTCACTGTGTAGTAGTCACAGCAGGAACTAAACAAGTAGTAGTACCAATGGGGGCAGAAGAATCCAAGTAAGCGGGGTAAGAATGTAAAAACTTTGTTGCGTTGTCAACAAGAGCAAAAGGAGATCGTGGAGAAAGAGCCTCAAAATCCCAACTGTGACCATCAATCTCCTTAGACTACTCAACCGTTAGCTGAAACATCTTATCATTGATAGCTCGAGGATCATCATTAGAACATTCGATAGCGTCAGGTCTGCCATATGCAGAGAGGAGCCTTTTTTCATTATCATCCAACGAGCGAGTAGTCTCCTTCTCACCTCCTCTCCAACACCAACTTCATCTCCTCGACCTCCTCGACCTCCTCGAGGGATAAGTGATACTCTTTTGCAACCTTCCTATCAATAGAGCTCGGACAAGGAATAGTGCAATTAGTAGAGCCAGGAAGTCGTTTCCTCTTCAAAACACGGCCAGGACTTGCAAACAACTGCTTCGACAGGCTAGCTGGCCTCAGGATTTTTCTCTTTCTGGAAGTTGGGCCCAGCAACACCAACTCTAACAAGAGCATCGAGATTCGTAACATTTGAGCTCACTTTTCCATCAATGCCAAGATTATAAACACGAACGAAAGCAATGTGGGCAACAATCTCTTCAGCTCGCCTTTCTATCAGCGAAACCCGCTCAGTTTTGTTCATGTTGTATAAGCCACTGTGCTCCACCATGACATAAAAAAGGAATGCCTTCAAAGGAACACTTGGAAGCTTCAAGAAACACTTGCTGACCATCGGTTCTTTCACAGTCAATTGCAAATCCATCCGCTTGTTAGGAATCCGGAAAGACTTCACTATCTGACGACCTCGCAAGTGGATGTAGCCAGAGCGGATAGAAGCATAAAACCAGTCTCGCGACCAATCCATGATATTGTCATTAAGATTACCTAATCATGCCGAAAAATAAAGAAAGCAAATGTTCTTGGTCACCAATAGATCGACCACCGAGTGCAGAGTCCTAACAGTAAGGGGAATACCAGACAGGATTGCTCTCGCATAAGTGGAAACCACAACTCTCCAACCATTAGGGCCCATCTAAGTACGAGGGATACCTAAAAAGTCTAAATATGCCCGGAATAATTTTGGAACTGAAAATCGAAGGCCGGATTGAAACATGCACGGGTAGAGTGCAATATACCCATTCTTGGGACGACAAGAACTATCACACTGCTAGGGTAAAATGATCTCAAGGTCGGAGGGCAAAGAGTAGTCAGAGCGAACATTGTTCAGCGTCGCTTGAGAAACCTTGAGAGAAGTAAAGATTCGCAAGCAACAAACTGCTCACCGTCTAGTAAATCTACGGCAGACATCACGGAGGAACAAGAAAAGCATGAAAAATGAACAAGAAAAACAAGAAAAACGAAGAAGGAAAGAAGAAATAACCCTAATTTCAAAGATGGCGTAAAGAGGGAAACAAACTCGTCACATCCCCCCCCCTTTTATAGAGCCAAATAGCAAAAGGACTGTTCATGGGATGACTTGTGGGATATGATGGCTATGCAAAATCCCAAAAATGTGCACGAAAACGAATGGGTGAGCAAGAAATCGAGGCACCAACCCACCAAAAGTGGCTGACAAAATTATATGCGAGACAATGATGGAATCAAAAGTTCAACCGTCACGAAGTTAGTGGCCACATAAGCGTACCCACTAACTAAGGGGGAGTAGTTATTGATACATCAAAATAGACCGTCATCACAACATACGCGTGGCAGAAATCACCCTTCACGAGGATCAAGAATCCAAAAATCGGGCCAGCTCATAAAACCCAAAGAGGCCAAAACCAATCATAAAGCCCAAATAGGGTCAATCAGAAGAAACCACGGCTAAGCCCAAATCCAGGCCCGAATGAGTTCTCTCATAAAGAAGAGAAACGTTGCATAAGAAAAGAGTCGTGGAGGGAGTTACGCCTCCACGAACGTATCTTCATAAAAGAGGAGACTGTTACGAAGGACATCTCCTTCTGTTGCTCCTCACATGCTTAAGTCACGTAGAGAATTAACCACGACCATTATATAAGGTAAATGGAACAATTGACAAAGGTATGCAACTTTAATTGAGTTTTGTCCAAATTTACTTCCTTTATCAACAATGTCGCGGAGTGCCTTCGTTCACCAAAAATGTGGTCCTTGGCAGTCTAACATCTGTTTTGCAGGTCAAACTATTAGGAGGAGGAGATTTGGAAGCATCAAAGTATACACAAGGTTTTATACTGTATGTTGATTTGTTTCTGATTCCCACCAATTTTAGAAGTGGTGTTGAAAGGTTGTGCTGAGCACCAAAAAATGCGAAACAAAATTGGAATCAATTACAACTGATGAACTTTGAGAGCATACACACCTATATTCAACACTATAACAGTAGCCCACCTCTAATCGTTGTAGAAAATATGCTAAATTTGTGTTAGTATGTAACTTTAATAATCTATAATACACTTAAATGTTGCTAAGATCTGACTTCCTAATGCAAGATGGAATGTTGTGCAGGACTTCTCCCCTTGAATGCTAAACACTAGGATTCGCCTTGTTGCTGTAGAAATCTTATCATGAACGAACAAATTTCCCCGCTCTGCAATTATCTAATTGAGTTTATTGATAAATGCATGTTATTCATAGCATCCCCAATAGTTTCCATAGTTTTTACCTAGTTTTCTAGTTTCCATAGAGATTTTGCAAAAGGTCCCCCCCAACTTCTACATTTTAAAAAATCCTCTTTATTAGTTTGAAAATTTTCAAATTTCGGAAAAAATCTCTTTACTACTGATGCGTCCAAAAATCGTCCTCTTGTGAGTTTGACTGCCAATGACAACCTTTTTGGTGGCCAAAGGCACTCCGATGCTTACGACATCAACTCTATTTGAAGAAGGAAGTAAATCTGGACAAAACTTAGTTAAAATTAAATTTTTGCGTCGAATGTTCCCTTTACTTTTTATAATGATCGCGGTTAATTCTCTATGTGAGGTGCAACGGATAGGAGATGTTTCTCGTAACAGTCTCCTCCTTGATGGAGATGCGTCCATGGATGCGTAATTCCCTCCATGACTCTTTTTGGTGCAACATTCCTCTTTTGTATGATAAAACTCGTGTTAGGCCTGGATTTGGGCTTTGGTTTGTCTAGGCTCGAATTCAGGCTTCAGTTATATCTTCTTATAATGGGTCTAGTCAGGGCCTCTGTGGTTGGCTTTATTCTTTTTGGGTTTTACGAGTTGGCCTAGTAGATGGGATGTCATATCCTCGTGATGGATGTTCTCTGCCACGTGTATGGCCATGATGATCAGTTTATTTTGATGCATCATCAGCTACCCCCTCTTAGTTAGTGGGTATGCTCATGTGTCCACTAACTGTGTGGCGGTTTTGTTTTCAATTTCAACATTACGACACATTTAGTGTTCTTGCTATCTATTGTTGCTGCTGTCTCTCCTATGTTTTGTCCGCCTGCTCGTTTTAGCGCAATTTCTGGGATTTTGTTCGATTGTCATATCTTGCACTTTCTCCAAAGAGCCGATCTTTCGCAGCTCGTCCTTATAAAATGAGGAGTTTGAATGTGTTTTACTTTCTTTTGTACTTCCTCATTTTCTAGTTGTTGATTCCTTGATACCTCGCGTTTGCTCTGTAGTCATGTCTAACTTCAGGGTTTTGAGCGACGATGTTTTTGATACCTGTGAAGCTTTTCTTTTTTCCTAAGCGGGCAATGCATGCAACTCTGGATATCATTCGTCATGATTACTTATTGTCGGCTGATTTGGAAATCGTTCTCCCCGAAGAAGGCAACATTCCTTGTCATCCAAAACATGGGTACATCACTTGTATCCTGGTATGTTCCACTCTGGTTTTAGGCTTCCGGCTCTTGCAATCGTCTGGGAGTACTTGGATTTGGTTGGCATCGTTTCAGCCCAACCTGTTCCTAATGGTTGGAAGATGATGATTTCGACCTTAGCAAGGGTTGCCGCGAATCGTATCCCTATGAACTCCAGGGTTTTGCATTCTTTGGTGGGGTTAACATAAACCCCAATCGCACCTATTGTCTTCGCTATCCTTCTTGTTTCAAGGACCTACGTGAAGAGTATGGGGGTTGGTCAAGGTCTTGGTTCTACGCGTCCCTTTCTTCCAATTACTTGAGGTTTCGCGGAAATCAATTTTTGCATTCATTCCGGGAGCCTAAGAGAGTCGAGTTGTCATTGTATTTGGAAGAGCAGAAGTTTTGCAGTCGATTTTGCAATCTTCCCCGAGTCTTAATGGAAGATTTTCTTACTATGGATGTCATTATTCGTAGTGGCTTATATTCATCGGGTGAAGCGGGTTGTGCTTTGGAAGTGACTGTTACGCGTGTTAGTGATGTGGACATCGACTGCCAAAGAGGGTTATGTTGATGAGCGTGTAGGCCAAGTCACTTCAGTCGCTGTCCGAAGTTTTGGGAGTACCGGCTCGATTGTTAGGAAAAATAAGTTCCTAGGCCTTTTAGTCCTTCCAAGACGCTGGCTATCAATTCCATCCATGACTCGATGAGGAAGAAGCTTGCTTCCCCAGTTCTTGACGTTTCTAGGGCTCACTCTCATCTTGCCTCTCTCCGGATAGAAGGTCGTGGTTCGGAGGATGATTTTTCTGCTCAAGAGGACGAGGAGGTAAACCGAGTTTTCGATAATACTAAGAAGGAAATTTCCCGTCCTCTAGATGACCACGAGAAAATTTTGTTCCCTCTTATGGTTTGCCCGCCTCTGCCGGCCTGACGATTGATGAATTGCACATTATTGAAAATAAAATGCTTCAGCTTGGTTTTTGGCAGTCGGTGAATCCAAAGGGTACTAAGACCTTGGATGACTTCGAGTATGATGCGACGATGGAGGATCGAGTTGCGGCCCGAGCTCGAGACTTCAAGCTTATTGTTTCTTTTGTCGTGGCTGGGACCTCGGGATCACATGCTACTCCCTCCACGTCCCATCCTTCTTCGACCGTGTCCGGGAAGACCTTCTAGCCTTCCGAGGTTGATGTGCAGGACAACGCTTGCAACCTCATTGGCGGTTGGCTAATAGGTCTCTTGTGCCATATGCCCGCCACATCATCGTATTGATGAGAGTCTCCCACACCTTTTGGAGGGGATGACGCACCTTACTTATGTCGCCGTGATGGGGTCGGATTGTAAGGCTGCTCGTGACCCGGTGGCGCACATTGAGTGAAAACTAGCAGGACATATCTTGGTCCTTTCTCATGTTCTCCGCCGATTTGATTTGTTGAAGGTGCAGTGCATAGAGTATGAAAGGGTTGTAGATTATGCACAGACGTCATTGAGAAAATTGAGGCTATTCATGACACGTTTGCTTCTGACCTCGAGACATCTAAAGTAGAACTGGGTAAGTTGCGGTCCCGTCTGGATGTCATTGAGAAAAAGTTGTCCGACCGAAAGGCTGAACACGATGAGGCCATTCGTTCTGCTAAGGAATGTTCTGCCAGTCTTAAGGCTTCTGCTATTTGAATCGCTCAGCTGAATTCTGAGTTTGTCGAGACCAAGTCCACGGTCTCTGCTAGACTTGAGGTTGTTGACAGAGAATTAGCGTCAACCCGAGCCGAGCTGTCATCTGTTATTGAAAGGCTGAAGGTGGCATAAGTCGCAGATTAGAAAAGAGTGGTCGATGGTCGCCACGATTTCTTGATCGATGGACTTCCTGGAGACTCAAGGTTTTGACATGTCCAACTATCGTTGCTTTGCTGAGCAAAAATTCGATGATGTCAAAAAAGTCGTTTCGGTTTCACTGGGTGATCCAGTTGTCGGAGAACCTTATGAGCCCATATTGTTTGGAAATGCTCTTTCTTAATTGCCTTTTGTAATATTCTTTTTAGAAGATTAATGAAAATTTTATATTTCGCATTTGTTGTGTCTAGTATGTCTAGCTTATCAGCTTTTCATTTACGACATTCCTGGCAGGTTTCTGACTCGTTCATCCAGATTTTCACGAATGGCTTCGATGTTCGACGTTCTAGTCATATAGAAGCTTTTGTTTACAAAATTTGATTCTGTTTTCGGATTACAAAGTCGTACATTACAGTCGACGAGAAAAAGTCAGGCTCTAATGTCCTGGTACTTTATTACTTCGTGGTTGATCAAGCCATAAGTTTTTGTTTTTATGTCTGACTCCTTCTTTCGGTACATATATTTGTTTTTGCTCGATACTCTAGCCGTGCCGAGTATTTTCGTGAGTTGGATTTTTAATCCGACTTCCTTGTCCTGATTGAATTCTTGTCGTTTTGAATTTGGGAACGAAAGATTTCATTGATAATATCTTTTCAAGTGCTCTACATTCCATGGTCGAGGTAACATTTTTCCCTCTTTGTTCTCCAACCAGTATGTTCCCGGTCTGTTGATTTTATTACTCGGTACAATCCTTCCCAGTTTGGGTTTAGCTTGCCTGAGCCAGGTTCCTTTGTGTTGACTTGGACATTTCGTAGTACCCAGTCTCCAATGTTAAAAGTGCGGATTTGTACCTTCTTATTGTAATATTCTGCCATACGGTGTTGGTAGGTTGCTGTTTTGACGGAGGCTGCTTTTCACTTCTCTTCGAGGAGGTCTAGTCCGACTCTCAATGCTTCAATGTTATCCTTGGCGCGAAACTCTTCGGTTCGTAATGTTGGCATTCCAATCTCCACGAGTATCATTGATTCAGACCCGTACGCAAGGGCAAAAAGTGTTTTTCTTGTCGAAGTACGTTTTGTTGTTTTGTATACCCAAAGGACGCCGGGTAACTCAAATGTCCACAATGTTTTTGCTGCCTCGAGTCTTTTTTTGATTGCTTCCAAGTTTGTCTTGTTGGTGACTTCAGCTTGTCTGTTTGCCTGCAAATGAGTGAGCGCAGAAAAGTGTTGTTGGATATTCAGGTTTTCGCATAGCTCCTTAACCTTCTTGCCTCTGAATTGCTTCCCGTTGTCTGTGATGATTATCCTTGGGATCTCGAATCTGCATATAATGTCTCTCCAAAGAAACTTCTCGACTCAGGCTTCTCTTATCTTTGTGAGGGGCTCTACTTCTACCAACTTGGTTAAGTAGTCTACTACTACAAGGAGAAATGTCTTTTTGTCGAACGCTGGGAGGGGTTCTACGATGTCCAATCCCCATTGTACGAATGACCAGGGGCTACTCATTGAGATCAGGTTCTGTCCCGGCATGTGAGTGTACGAGGCAAATCTTTGGTATTTGTCGCACTTGCGAACGAGCTTTTGAGAATATGCTTGCATTGTTGGCTAGTAATAATCCAGTGTGAGAGCTTTATGGGCCAGCGTTCTTCCCCTTGGATGATTTCTGCATGTGCCGTGGTGGATTTCTTGCTAAACGTATTCGACATCTTCTAGTGAAAGGCACCTTTACAACGGGCTTGTGGCAGACCTTCTGTAGAGTTTGTCATTGGTCATTGTGTATCTTGCTGCCCGATTTCGTAATTTTATGGTTTCCATCTTATCTGCTGAGAATCTCCATTTGATATATACGCTAAAATTGGAGTTGTCCAGTTGTTTTCTTGACTCATAGCGCATGCTTCTTCCACTTGGTTTTCCAGTATGGATCTTCCTTGTATAATTATGAATGGGTTATCATTGTCCCTAATTGTCGATGTCACCTTTGCAAGTTCGTCGGCTCTTTTGTTCTCTGCCCTTGCACACCGCTGAATGGTGGTTTTTTTGGTTATAGGCTTTCATTTTGGTGTCTTTGACTTGAAATTCTCCGTTTAGTTAATTGACCACAAGTTTGGAATCAGTAAAGACACTAATGTCTTTTATTCCGAAGTGTTTTGCTAATTGTAGCCCTGCTATCACAGCTTCGTACTCGGCTTCGTTGTTGGTGGCTTCAAAGTTAGATTTTATCGTTTTTTCTAATGCGATGCCTTCCGAGTTGTACAGGATTAGTCCAGCTCCGCTTCCTGCCTCGTTGGATGCTCCATCATAGTGGAGGATCCATATGTCAGTGATTGGTTTGGATTGTTCTCATTTGCTCTTGTTTTTCGTCTGTTGGTTGTTGCTTCCCGTGAACTCAACAATGAAATCTGCTAGTGCTTGAGCTTTGATAGTGGTTCTGGGGGCATAACCGATGTCGAATTGTTCGAGTTCTATCGTCCACTTCACAATTCTCCCCGATAGATTTGGTTTGTGTAATACCGACCGAAGCGATTGTTCGATCATAACCGTGATTGGGTGTGCTTGGAAGTATGGTCGCAATTTTCTTGATGACATGATCTGGGCGAGCGCGAATTTATCTAGGGTTGGATAATTGATTTTTGCATCCACGAGTGTTTTGCTAATGTAGTACATTGGTTTTTGCACTCCTTTTTCTTTCTCTATCAATGCCGAACTTACCACATGATCGGACACAGATAGATATAGATACAATACTTCTCTCGTGTTCGGCTTCGTTAGTAGCTTTGTGCTTCCCATGCACGTCTTGAGGTTTTGAAAAACATCCTCGCATTCAACATTCCACTCAAATGTCTTGTTCCCCTTCAAAAATTTTAAGAAAGGCAGATATTTGTCCGATGATCTGGACATGAACATGTTCAGAGTCGCTATTCTCCCATTAAGACTTTGGACACCTTGTATGTTTATTGGTGACTGCATGTTGAGAAGTGCTTGTATCTGCTTTTGATCGACCTCAATTCCTTTTTGGTTTACCATGTACCCAAGGAACTTTCCTGACTTTATCCCAAAGATGCACTTCTCCGGGTTCAGCTTCATCTTATACTTTTGCAGTTGGTAAAAAAATTGTTCAAGATCAGTGACGTGGTCTGCTAGGCGTGAGCTTTTGACAAGCATGTCGTCTATGTAAACTTCCATTGTTTTGCCGATTTGATCTTTGAACATTCTGTTCACCAGCTTGCTTTTGCGTTCTTTAATCCGAAGGGTATTATACTTGGAGTATGCATCCATGAAGCTCAGCATTTCGTGCTTGGCTGTTGCAGCCACTATCGAATCTATTCGCGGAAGTGGGAAACTTTCTTTGGGGTAGGCTTTGTTTAGATCGGTGTAGTCCACACATACCATTCACTTGCCATTCTTCTTTTTTACTAGCACCGTGTTCGCCAACCAGTCTGGGTATTGAGCTTCTCTTATCATCCCCGCATTGAATAGTCGGTACACTTCCTCATTTATTGCTTGATTACGTTCCGAGGCCACCAGCCTTCTTTTTTGTCGAACCGGCTTCTTGTCTGGATTTACTTGCAGTTTGTGAGAGATGATGATTGGGTCTATCCTTACCATGTCCTTCATTGTCCATGCAAAAACATCTTGGTTATCTTTTAGCAGCTGAATCAGTTCCTTGGCGAGTTTGGGATGAATCTTCGTGCCAATTTAGATTAATTTCTCTGCTTCGTTGTCTAGGTAGAAGACGATTGTTTCTTCTTCCTGTTGTCTAGTGTTAGGTAGATCTCGTGGGCTGGTTGGAGCCGTATTGTCACCTGGAAAGTTCGAACTCTTCTCACTGGGTTGCTGTGAAGGCTCCTCCAGTGGTTGCAGTAATTTCTATTTATGGGGGGGGGGGGTCTTTATCGTAGTGAAATGACACTCATGGGCTATTGGTTGATCACCTTTGATTCTCTTGATACCGTTGTTGGTATGGTACTTTAAGCATTGGTGCATAGTGGAGGAGACTGCGCCCATTTTGTGTATCTAGGGTCTCCCAAATAGCATGTTATACGCAGCAGGAACATCAACGACAACGAAGTCTGTCAATAATACTCGTTACTTTCTTGGTTCTCCTGCTTCGACTGGTAGTTGAATCATCCCTAGCGGACAACATTGTTCTCCGCTACAACCCACCATAGATTGATCGCTAGGTGAAAGCATCTCATTGGTGAACCGCATCCTTCAAAAAGCTGTAGGTATAGGAGGTTGGTCGAGCTGCCAGTGTCGACCAACACCCTTTTGATTTCCCATTTAGCTATCCTGACCGAAATCACTAAAGCATCATTGTGCGGGAAATTAACCCCGTCTGCATTTTTGTTTGAGAAAGTCAGTCATCTGCATCGTTTTTGCGCGCTATGCTGATGGCTCTTGGTATCTAATCTTTGTTCGCAAGTCTCTGACTATACATTTTCGAGATCGTTGGATTGCTCTTTTTATCCAGTGGCACCATGCAAGACGTATATTATCTTCTTTGGTCACTCCCCCGAGATGATGACGAATTCTCCGAGCCGTCCTTATCTGATATGGCGTTCAATCTCGTCCTTCAGACTATGACAATCGTCAGTGTCATGGCCGTAATCGTTGTGGAAGAAGTAGGTATTGTTTTTGCTCCGCTTCTTCGGATCTCCTCTCATTTTTGGTGGCCATTTGACATCTTCCCTTCTTGTCATAGCTTTCAGGATCTCACTTCGACTCGCTATCAAGGTCATGAACGATTTCTCTGTTCGTTCGCGTTTAGACTTCTTTGGTTGTAGTTTTCCAAACTTTCCTTGATTGAATCCGGAACTGTTATTGACCCGATGCCTCTTAAGCTGGGCAACTTCTTCTCGAGTTTTGTTGCTCTCCAAGTCCCGATTACGTGGTTCATTTGAGCCATAAACATCTCTACTCGGGGGTTCGAGGGGATTCCCCAAGATGTCAAAGACCTCTGAATTGATACCTGTTGAGGCTCTCTTCTTTCTGGAGCGATTGATTTTACAATTGTTGCTGGGTCGATGTTAGGCGACATATGTCGTTTTGTTCACCACCAGATTGAGGATTTGTGGAGCGCTCCATTGATTTGGCTAGTTGTTTGATTTTTAACCAAATTTCAGTAAGCTTTGTTACTGTCTTTTTGGAAAGGGAACTCGTCGTTCACTACGGACGGCGCCAAACTGATGCATCCAAAAATCGTCCTCCTATGAGTTTGACCTGCAAAACAATTGTTAGACTGTCAAGGACCACCTTTTTGGTGGTCGAAGGCACTCCGATTATTAAGTTAGCAACTCTATTTGAAGAAGGAAGTAAATCTGGACAAAACTCAGTTAAAATTGCATCCCTGTGTCGAATGTTCCCTTTACCTTTTATAATGGTCGCAGTTAATTCTTTGTGTCACTTAAGCATGTGAGGCGCAACAGAAGAAGATGTTTATCGTAACAATCTTCTCCTTGATGGGGATGCGTCTGTGGAGGTGTAACTTTCTCCACGACTCTTTTTGGTGCAATGTTCCTTTCCTTTATAAGAGAATTCGTGTTGAGCCTGGATTTGAGCTTTGGTTTTTCTGAAGCTCGGATTCGGGCTTCGATTATATCTTCTTATAGTGGGCCTCGTCTGGGCCTCTGTGATTGGCTTTATTCCTTTTGGGTTTTACGAGTTGGCCCAGTAGATGGGATGTCATATCCTCGTGATGGATGTTCTCTGCCATGTGTATGGCCGTGATGCTCGGTCTACTACAATTTTGATTGATCTCTAAATGGTTATAATTAAATGTTATTTTATCTACATATTTCCTTGCATTATATTTTTGTTTTTAAAAATTTTCACACCTTATATTTGAAAAAAAAACCTTTGAATGTTGGCAATGGAAATTGAACTATGCATTATTGCTTGAGGGGACTATTTTAAGTCGCAACCATTGGATGAAACAAATCTCAAGTATGAACATAACTTTTATACAAACTTATGTCTTGGTGTTGTAAGTTCTATCTGATTTTTTTTAAATATAGATATACTAGTATATTGTTTGCACCAGTCGAGACGATAGATTTAACATCAAGCTTTATATTAATTTCTATAAGAAAAAAAAAGATTTAGAATTAACACCTCATCATAATTCGTCAAATAAAAATACACTATCGATAGTCGTGTTATCTGCATAATATATAAAGAAATTGATGAGACATTAAAGAGTCATTCAGTCGCAACTGATCATACAAAAAGAAAAAGAGATGGGCATCTTAATCCACATTTAAACAAAAACTCTGAACTACACATTTTGGCAAATTTAAAGCTTGGGGGAAAACTCACTCTCGGCGTTTGAATTTTTTCCAACAACTGATTCAAATTTTTACCAAGTCTAACCCTGAAGTTTATATTATATTTTTTTACTTTAGAATATGTTTGCACTTCAAAATTGATTGAAGGCAAAAGTGATGATGGTGGTGGGGTGTTCAGTAAATGATATATTTTCCTTAAACTTTTCAAATATGCATATCATGCCGTATGCATTCTTAAAAAAAAAGAAATATGTCTAATGCATTTCACTTCGTGAGTATTTTTAATATTTATTAAAGAATGAGATGGGAATCTTAACGCACATTTGAACGAAGACCCAAAACTCCATAATTTGGAAAGCCAAAGTTTTGTTATTATTTTCTCAAACAATGTGAGTGTATTCATGGTGACGTGGGCACAAACCTAAAATGGTTAGCGTGTCATGAGATTAACTAAAAAAAATTATATCGTACCAATGACACGAGAGACACACTAATCTATATTACAATTCATAATGATGTTTTACTGTTCATTGCTGACTGGGACAAACGCCAAATCATAAGGATTTGAGATAAAATATGGCTAGGATTTAAAGTTGAGAAATGTGTTGAGGGTTGAGATGCATTTCTTACGATGGCATGTTTCTAAACCTATATAACAAATCAAAATGGTGTTTTAGGTTGGAGATAAAAGATGACTGAGATTTACCCAAACATAAAGATCTAACAGATTCGCTTTCCAAAAAAAAAGATCTAACAAATCACATGGGGGGAAGAGGGTGTTTGGCTGAAATTTATGTTTGCATGAGATTGAAATACCACTGGCTAAAGTTGAAAATTCTCCTCCTATCAGACACATTTTCCTATCCATAAGCAAAACAATTTGAGTGCCGAAGGCATGAGGAATACCCTAATCTATATCTATATTACAATTCAAAGTGGTATTTTAGTGTTCATTTTTTAATGGGACAACCATCAGATTATAAGGACTTGTGATAAAAGATACCTAGGATTGAAAGTTGGGAAATGTGTTGATGGTAGAGATTCATTTTCTATGATGGCATATATGTAAATATAAAAAATGTCGAAGGACAAAAGAAATGAAAATATTGTGAAAAAGTTGGTGAAATGTACATGTGGCAGAAAGAGAAAGTATTGTGTTTTGTTTTTCTCAAAATGAAAATGATCATAACTATCTACGTAATTGTCGGATTTTGGTAAGTTTGGTATCAATGAAATGCAATTTTGAAGATATTTTCAACAAAACCAATGATCAATACAAAAATTTCAAAATATGCAAGTATTTTTAATATTTTCATGCATAAGTTTAATATTTTTCAAAAAAACAGACGGACATTTTAATGAACATTCAAACAAAGACTCAGTACATTCAATCGATTCTAATTTTAACCGTGTTTGACTATAAAAAAATTAGTATTTTTATCATAAAATATGCTTGCACCTAAAAAAAATATTGTACATTCTAAAATATTAAAATTTTAAACTAATTTTTTATGGAACTGATTGAGGGCAGTGGTGGGGATGGTGGTGATGTTGTCCAGTGCATGATAATTAGCAGCGAAAAAGATGTTTGTGGAGTACCAACGACATCAACATGGGTAATATATAATCTATCTTACAAATCAGCTCGACATTTCACTATTAATAACGATCTAGAGGTAAAAATAGAGTTATGATTGAAAGTTGGAAAAGTTGTTGAGCGTTGAGATTCATTCTCTATATTAGCATGTTTGTAAATGTGATACATGTCAAAGAGCAAAAAAAAATAAACATAAAACTTAAAATGAATGTGTGGAATGTACATGTGAGCAGAAAAAAAAATTGTGTTTTCTTTTTTCTCTTTATGAAAATTGTCTTAACTATCCAATAATTGAGATTCCACACAATCTCGCGAATATTTCCGCAAAAAATTCATTTTTTTTGAAAATACGAAAAGAAAATTACAAAAGAGGAATTTACATTTTTTTTAACCTTTTTTCGGGCTTTTTGTTAAATTTCGCTTTTTCGCCAAAAAGACAACAACAACGACCAAAATCTCATTTTTTCGACTCACTCTCATCTCAATCAATCTTTCTGCTTGAATTCAATACGATCGGATTAGATTAGAACACCATCGATTCACAATTGAAGTGTGAATTATAACTCTAACAACTTGAGTTCATAAAGCACAAGCGAGGACTCTGAGGTGATGCGCCCTAGTTTCTCCAGTAGAGCTATCGCTGCTGGTGATAGACGAACACCAGATCTTCAAATAACTCAAAGGCGAATAATACTCATCCGCGAAACCGCTCTAAATCTTCTTCGCTAGAATAATTCATCCTCATCGCTGAACTGAAACAGAGAGACGATAAAAAGGTTTTTGTGAGATAACTGAAAAAGAGATAGAATGATCCCTCTGCTCTGCGGTATCCTCTGTGATTCCCCTCTCTCTCTCTCTCACCTTGTTTTGTGTTGGTTTGGTGGTGGTGAGAAGTCAAATTGGGTATATGTGAAGACCTCCCCCATGTATTTGGGCTTTGGGCTTTGTGTCATATCTAGGCCCATGGTTAAAAATATATTTTCATCGTTTCAGACGAATCTCGAAGACATTGATATCAGAGCCATGAAGAACGATTATGATACTCATAAGAGCAAGTGATAGGTGTTGAAAGTTTTGGTATTGAAAGTTTATTATGTAATAATGTGATGAAATTTTATCTTGTATAATATGTAGTTCGTATGACAAAATGACTATTGTGAGAATTTTGATATAGTATTTGTAAGAATTTAATTGATTATCAACTTGAAATTATAGTTGTGTGTGAAATTTGTGATTTTTTTTTACTATATTGTTAATTTTGTCATGAATTTAAGAAATATTTGGTATTTAGGCTTTATTTAATGGATTTAATAGGTTTATTTACTTGCATTTTATTTTTTTCACATATTTCACATGCCCTCGAAATTTATTATGTATGTCTATGTATCCTTGAATTCATTTTTTTATACACCGAAATATTTTTCGAAAACTTTCTTAAAATCAAGATACCGAAATTAACTCGAAAACAAAATCACAATCCTTGTAACTATCTACCTAGTTATCAGATTTTAGTAAACTTGATATCGTTGAAATGCATTTTCGAAGATCTTTCCAATAAAACCAATGATTAATAGAAACGCTTAAAATTTTAAAATTGTATTTATTATTAGAAAATTGTCTAATGCATTTCAGCTATAAGTATTTTCAATATTTTTCACTGAATGAAACTCGTATCCTAATGATCATTCAAACAAATATGTCGAACTTCATATTTTAGTGAAGTCAAAGTTTGGGGTGAAATCTCTCCCGCGGTTTGAAAATGTACTTTTGCTTGAGTTTGACTAATACCACCCTGTTTTCTATCGTGCCAACATCACGGGTTATACACTACTAGTCCATTATAAGAGGTTGTGAGTTCAATTCTCATTATCAACATTTGGGTTTTTTTTTTAAAAATTTCGCAAGTTTGTCCCATCTGGGTTGTTTTTTTTTAT
This sequence comes from Berberis vulgaris, assembly GCA_963556465.1. NCBI lineage: Eukaryota > Viridiplantae > Streptophyta > Magnoliopsida > Ranunculales > Berberidaceae > Berberis > Berberis vulgaris. The sequence continues at coordinate 24,683,749 of OY747126.1, forward strand.
TAATGAAATAATGAAAACTTAATACAATGACTATCTTACACCCACAACAAAAATTCCTCGGGTTGTAGTAAATGCAATGTCAATGTCAAACTTCGTGTCTGATGATTACCTGTGTAATTTTTGTCAAAAATAAATTAAGTTACCAAGGGGCATTTTTGTCAGTTTAATGTTTGAATTTATGTTGACTGCTCTTTTGACGAAAACGTTGTTGAGGAATGTTGCATGATCCATGACAATTTGCCTTTGTAAATTGTGATTGGTAGAAATATTTCCATTACTCACTAAATGTTGTATTTACCCTTATGCAATATGAACTCTTTCATTCCAGTGCATGACATTTTTGTCATTTTTAACATTACTAATGTGGTGGGCATTAGCACAAAAAGTGATGACTTTATTGTTGGGGGTGAGGGTATTTAGCTAGGAGCTTTGCTAGCTGTCGAGGTTTTGGGCGAGGAAAACAGCGAGGGAAATGAGGTGGAGGGGGTGGAAACCGTCCACCCTCCTCGGGATGTGCGCGTGAAAAGTCAACGCTCACATCCCGAGGAGGATGGACGGTTTTCACCCCGTCCACCTCATTTCCCTCGCTGTTTTCCTCGCCCAAAACCTCGACATTTAGAATTTCTGTTTAGCTAGGGTACCTCAAGGTGCATCAAATAGATAAATATACATTCTTCTTTTGTCATTGATATACATATATGACTACATCTCGACGAATCTAGGTCAATGAATAAGTTACATCATATCTTCTATGTTTCTAGAAGGCTCACCAAAATAAAGTTTCTATCAATTAAATAAAAATTGGCACTATCATTTTTTTTTTATCTAAACTTGATAACGAAAATTCGCTTATGTAATAGTGTCGTGCGATCGTAATGCGCAAATTTTGGTTTTTTTAAAATGCCATCGCCAAATTACAAAATTTCCATCATATCTCCATCCTCTCCCACTATCATTTTTTCCTTTTAGGGTTTAATTGAATGAAAGCAAAACAATACGGGGAAGTTTTTAAGAATAAAAATAACTCCAACCCTTGTAATTAGGGTATTGCTCATCCTGATATTAGGTTAATGGGGGGTGATTCTCTCTGATCGTATAGAGCTTGGGAATAAAAAAAGAAAAGAAAAAAGAAACTGAGTTGGGAGAAGAGAAGAAGAAAAAAAAAGGAACAAAGAAGAAGGACAATCAGTGAGTTCTTCATTCTAATTGATATTTTTATTTGAGTTTGTTTAACTGATTTAGTAAAAATTTTATTGTAATATTGTTTGGATCTCATTAATGTCATGTTAAAGACGAAATAGACAACTAATTTAATTAATTGTAAAGTTTTAATTCGATAATGAAGAAAGAACATGGATAGAAATTTCTTTGAACAAGTTAATACAGGTACTTTTCGGACTTGATTACTTTCATCTGGATTAAAATTACATTAATATGATTATATGGGTGGACAGATTTGTTGTAAGCTTTTGATTGGTATGTATATTATAATTAGCGGATGAGTATGGAGGGAGTTGAAGCTAGTCTGGTTCGTTTGGGAAGATGATGTTGTCAACATGACATCATTTTTTTAACCATAACTTTTACTAGGTCTAAAAAATAGCGCGTAGCCCTTTCTTACTCCATTGAAATCACTGTCTTGAGATTTATTTAATGGAAGTATAATTTTTGAATTTTGGGAAATTACATTTTTATCCCTTAACTCCTTATGCATTTATATGCATATTTTCGATCTATTATTGTGTTTTGAAGTATGAGGGTTGTGATTTCATAGTGATTCTTGAGATGTTAAGGATTGGAGAATGTATATTAATGCATTATAATGAATTTGGGTATTTGATTATTATGCGAATTAACTTTTTAAGGAGTATCAATTCCTATATTGGATGGGTTTGATCGCTATTTTTGTTATAGAAAATTTGTCTATGAAAAATACTATATTTCCCCAAACGAATGGGTGAATTTATGATTGACAAAGTGTCACCATTTAAGAATTTTGAGATATCACAATAAGCGAGTTCATAAACTTTAATCACACTAAATTATATCCCTTAGAACTACCATACCTCTTACTGTTTTATGATACTCCTCACCCATGGAGAATCAATTTAACATTTGGATTTGGTATGGCAGAAGGGGGTGGCTTATGAAATGCCTAAAAGAGGCTTGATTATTTATCCGACAAAAATATGATGTGAGATTTTATGCGCATCGTTAGCCCTAGTGTGGCTTTATGGTACTCATATAGTTAGGAGCATCCGGTGATGCATGCTCGTATGCGATGTTTCCAATTAGGCATGGATGACGAAGAAGTGCTTCTTTATATGAGTGAGGCATATGGACATGTATGTTCTGTACAGAGGTGATGTGAATGTGGTATAGTCTAAGGTGATCAATTTATTGAAAAAAAGAACAAAATTTTAATACTAGTAATGTACCGACACACTGTCATAATTGATGAATTCTTATTAATTAAGATATTGAATTTATTTGCTTTCTAACCATTTCGTGCATGATGAAAAGTTTACTAACATTTCTACATGTCAGACTTGTCATGGCTAATCTCCACAAAGTAAGTAAAATTTAATTAGCATGAGACCTTTGCCTCGTTGAGGAACTACATGTTCTTAAGTTGTTGTTTTCAGTTGTATTTAGCTTCATGTCATCATATTAACTTATTGATTTTAGAATGAAGAGTTTTCACACTAGTTTAATTAGGGTTTTTGCTTATTGGGTACATTCCTTTGGGAATGTAGCCGACGAGCTTGTTTAAGGATTACTAGGTTTCGGGCGAGATTAGAGGAATTCACTTCGTAAGGGACGGACCTAGTTGAGGAGTTTCACATTGTCTTGAAAGTTTGCATTTGTTTGTGATTGTTTTAACTATTACAGTAGAATTAGCAGTAGTATTTTTTTGGGGGGGAAATTATGTTTCTGGTTAGGTGAACTTTGATAGAGTCGAAACTATGACATTTCAACATTAGTTTCCTTTCTTTTGATGGACTTTTAAGATTGATTATTATTATTTTCCTATGTAAATCGTAAATTGTGCATCTGATTGTTTCTTGTTGATGTCAACTATTAATTTTAGTTTGGTGGGTTTGCCCAGAAATTTGGGAAATCAATTATCCTACGTGAGTAAAAGGTTTTAGTTTTTTCAAAATTTGGGGCATGACAGTTGGTATTAGTGAACAATATACCTTAGGCTAGGGAGAGTTTAGGGGATCTTGAAATATGATTTTTTTTTTTTTGTTGATTTTATAGAGTATATAATCATTGCCATTATTATTTAAAGAATATGGCTAGAGGGCATACCCATCATATCCAAATGGGAACGGTAACGTTATCGGTAATAGTGGGAATGTGGTTCCAAATGGAAATAATAATGCTAATGACAATGGAAAGGAGAATGGATATGGTGAGAATACGATTTAGTTGAGTTAGGCTATGATGATGTAGTTGCTTCAAGGTTTATGGCAAAATGGTAATCAGGGTGACCCTTTTGCTAGAAGGGTTAAGGATTTCGAGACTTTGGGCGGTAAGAGGTCCACATTAAATAACCCAAGTGATGGATCTAAAGTTTGAGACTATTTTTAGGATGATGCAACTTATTGAGGTCCAAAAACAAGAATTAGTTGAACATCATTTGGATGGTGATGCAAGTTACTAGTAGGAGGCTTTACTTCCCTCCATTGATGTTACCACTACGACATTAGATTTGTGCCTAATATAGTCAAGTCACAATGGGATACTGAGTTAAATATGTTGAAGCAGGCTGGGAATATAACCGTAGAGCAGTATGTTACGAAGTTTAATGAGTTGTCTTGTTTTGCTTCTTATTTGTAGATACTCCAAAAAAGAAAAACAACAAATTTAATAGGAGTTGCATCACTGTCTATTGAGGGCTCTTCATACAGCTGACAAGGAGAATTTGACACTTGGCATTGAAATATGAGTAACAAAACAAGTTGTATCAGGAAAGTGTTGAACTCGCCACCATGGCACTCATATGATCATTGATGATACATCAAAATAGACCGATCATTACGATCATACACGTAGCAGAGAACATCCATGACGAGGATATGATGTCCCATCTACTGGGCCAACTCGTAAAATCCAAAGAGAATAAAGCCAACCATAGAGGCCAAGACGAGGCCCACTATAAGAAAATATAATCGAAGCCTGAATCCGAGCCCAGACGAACTAAACCCAAATTCAGGTCCGATACGAGTTCTCTCGTAAAGGAGAGGAACGTTGCACCAAAAAGAATTGTGGGGGAAGTTACGCCTCCACAGATGCATCTCCATCAAGGAGGAGACTGTTACGTAAGACATATCATTCCTTTGCGACTTACATGCTTACGTCATGCAAAGAATTAACCGCGACCATTATAAAAGGTAAAGGGAATATTCGACACAAGTATGCAACTTTAACTGAGTTTTGTCCATATTTACTTTCTTCTTCAAACAAAGTTGTCGACTTAAGCATCAGAGTGCCTTCGGCCTCCAAAAAGGTGGTCATTGGCAGTCTAACATCTGTTTTGCAGGTCAAACTCATAGGAGGATGATTTTTGGACGCATCAGTTGGGCACCATCAATGGAGAACGACGAGTTTCTCTTCTAAAAAATAAAATCCATAGTGACAAAACTCACCATAATCTAATAGAAAATTAACAAGCTGTTAGAACAATGACACACCCTACAGATCTCCAACACAATGTTGACAACAAAAACTCTCCTATTGGTAAAAATGCATCACAAACAGCTCACAAACAAGAAACAACCCGAGTCATCGGACCAATTGCGAACGAGAATCCGAATCCACTGCACACAATAGCCCAGAGAACCTAGACATTCGAAGATGTTGCGACGGATCCTCAAGTAGACATGTTTATGTCCCAGGTGAACTACATGACAACGATGCTGGAAAAAATCACCCAGGAGCGCATCCAGCCAGCTGGCCCTGTTCAGGCACCGCCCAACCAAAACTCTGACAACCAAACTCAAGGGAGTGACAAAGTCTCAGCCGAACCCCAACAGGGAAACTTTGAAAGCGTGAGCTTCTCCGAGGCAAGACTCCACAATGTGACGTAACGCTTGCTGAAATCCCATTCAGAATAGGAGTCACGGATCCCAATGTACTATACGAGTTAGCCAAATCGCCATTCTCCGACGCCCTCATTAAAGCGACAATGCCAAAAAAGTTCACTACGCCAAAGTTCGAAGTATATGATGGTACTACCGACCCAACTGATCGCCTGAGACACTTCCACCACATGATGGCCTTGAAGAAAACCACAGAGTCGATCTTACGCAGAACATTTCTGACCAAGCTCACCTCCACAATAATGAATTGGTTCAATAGCCTACCACCAAGGTCGATAAACTCTTTCCAAGCATTAGCCACCGCTTTTATCATCAGATTCATCGAGAGCCAGCGGATGAAAAAGGACCACACTACCTCCTTCAAATCAAGCAAAAGCCAGAGGAAACAATATGGGAATATGTCACTCGTTTCACTAACGAACTGATGATGATTGATGGATGTAGCGACGACACAGCCGTTGCGACCTTTATCGCCGGACTGAATAGAAGCCCCTTCTTTGATGCCCTTAATCTGGAGCCTCCAAAAATCATGGCAGTCTTATTGAAAACGGCTCAAAAACAAATTTCTCTCAAGGATATGAGGCGGCTAGGAGGGAAAATGACCAAAAAAGAGTATTTCAAATAAACAGGAGAAAAAAAAGGAGACATGAAGACGGACAATGGGAGGATAACATCCAATTGAAGAAACATCGGAATGGTGGAAGGATTGATTCGAACCAACAAGAATCTGAGAAGCTACAAAACAAATACTGAAGCACATAGCAAAATGGGATAACATCAACTGGCTGCTTAGGATGAGAAAAGATCAGAAATGAAAAGACAAAAACAAATATTGTTCCTTCCACAAGGATCATAGGCACAATACCGAAGACTGCTACAATCTAAAAGATGAAATCAAACATTGGGTTCAGAAAGGACGACTCGACAAGTTCATCGGAATGCTAGATAAACAGGTCAAATGGAAGGAGAAAGCAGATAACACTGCGGGATTGAAAAAAAGACCCAGAGAGCTAATATACATCTTACACTGCATAACCGAAGGAATAAAAACAGTCAACCAAACATAAAAAGCACCCAGGAAAACTAATATGATTCAAAGACCCTACCGACGGATGCAAGCTCGACCCAAATCACCAACGACAAAATTGACAACAACAAACTCGACCGAACCTCAGCGACTAAAACCAAACACGGCTAGCATAAGCATGATTGGACAATTTGGTGTTGATGTGAGCATGGTTGGACAATTCGATGCTGATGTGAGCATGATTGGACAGTTTGGTGTTGACATAAGCATGATATGATAGTTTGGTGTTGACAAAAACATGATCGGACAGTGTGGTGATCACGTGAACATGATCGAACAAATCAACACTACTCAGCTACCGAATGAAAAGGCACCCTGAGTCTGTTAGCCACAACAACATATACGATGAATGAGGATCGACATCAAGCAAAAAAAGACAAAGTAACAAAAACATCAATCTCTAATACGAGGATCGACATCAAGCATAGAAAGACAAAATAACAAAAACTTCAATATCTAATATGAGGACTGACATCAAGCAAAGGAAGACAAAGCAAATCACTCTTCAAACCAGCGTAAATGCTTTAACATTTAAGGCTGGTGATAGCATCCGAAAGGGAATATCAATAAAATTACAAATTTGGAATCCCCATTTTATGCGTGGACAACAAAATAAACACGTAAACAAATTAGCCATATAAAGAAATCGGCGTAACTAGCAACAAGAAATCGGGACAAAAGTCAGATATGTATAAACTTCTGGTCTGATCAACCAAGAAGTAAAAGTTGGACAAACGAGTCCACTCAACAAAAAAAATTTGAGTCGGCTGAGGCGTCAAGTTAACGAAGTGAAAGTTGGACAAACGAGTCAACTTAACAAAAAAACTTTGAGTCGACTGAGGCGTCGAGTTAACGAAGTGAAAGTTGAAAAAACGAGTCAACTTAACACAAACTTTGAGTTGATTGTGACGTCAAGTTAATGAAGTGAAAGTTGAACAAGCAAGTCAACTTAACACAAAAACTTCAGGTCGACTGAGACGTCGAGTTAACGACGTGAAAGTTGAACAAATGAGTCAACTTAACACAAAAACTTTGAGTGGACCGAGATGTCGAGTTAACAAAGTGAAAGTTGAACAAACGAGTCAACTTAACACAAATACTTCGAGTCGACTGAGATGTCGAGTTAACGAAGTGAAAGTTGAACAAACGAGTCAACTTAACACAAAAACTTCAAGTCAACTGAGACGTCGAGTTAATAAAGTAAAAGTTGAACAAACGAGTCAACTTAACACAAAAAATTTGAGTTGACTGAGGCGTCGAGTTAACGAAGTGAAAACGAACGAGTTAACACAAAAACTTCGAGTCAACTGAGACATTGAGTTAACAAAGTAAAAGTGGAACGAACGAGTTAACTTAACACATAAACTTCGAGTCGACTGAGACGTCGAGTTAATGAAGCAAAAACGTTGAACAAACGAGTCAACTTAACCCAAAAACTTCTAGTCGACTGAGAAGTCGAGTTAACAAAGTAAAAGTTGAACGAACGAGTTAACTTAACACAAAATCTTCGAGTCGACCAAATGATGGTACTTGGATAAATGTGTGTCGAGCCCCTCGATATAGTCAAGAAGCTCAACCCGCCCATCAACAACTTGTTTCCAATCTTTAGCTTCGAAATGTAGAGCCTATCCTTGGCAGTAGCGAGTTCTCTTTTAATCCCGGGAAGTCGTCCCTCAGCAGTGGTAAGCATAACGAAAGTATCTGCCTTGACCTTGTCGAGTGCAGCAGTCAACTGTTCCACCTGCCTCTCAGCGACATCACAAATAACAGATTGTTCAATTTCAGCACAATAAGCTTCATCACAAGCTGCCTTCTCAGCGTATAGCTATTTTTCCACATCATGTAGACGGGCACAAACCCCATCCAACTTGGCTTTCAAAGACTCAAGCTCAGCAGCATATTTATCCCACATATTTTTCATGTCAATCAACGACTTTCGAGTAGCCTTTGCAGTTTTCTTCGACTTTGTGCATTGCACTCTCAACACGTCGAATTAGGAAAGAACATGAGAAAACACCAGCAACAGTGTCGACAACCTCCTCTCCAAAGAAGCCACTTCATCACGACCAACTCGATAGACCAAGCCCATCACCCTTGCATAGGCAAGATGATTCATCCCGTCCATTATCTGCTCAAGACCATGATATAGGTGATCACATTGATTCAGCATGGACATCGAAGGCCTTTCAACTAATCGCTTCTGCCTTTCATTTATCAACCTGCGTGCACAGTCTTGCACATCAAGTTGAATGAACCAGCAAAACTTGCAATTCGACTTGATACAGATATCTTTTGGGCCAGGCTCAGTCCAATCAACCCGTGGATGAAGAACACGAGGATCCGGAAGCACTGAAGAACCACCCCGACAGTCAGAAGGGTGGAAGGATTAACAATGACAATGGAAAAACTGCTTTCACTCTCCTGCCGAGAACCAATCATGGCAGGGGTAGAACTAGCAGTAACGGCGGGGGCAGGAGAATCCAGATGGACAAGAGAAGAAACTAAAAACCTGGCTGCTTCGCTGACTTCAATAGAGGGAGAAAGAAGAGAGTGAACCTTAAAAATTTGACCACCACAAACATCATTATACTGCTCTACTGCTAGCTGAAGCATTTTATTGTTGATAGCCCTAGGATCATCATTAGAAAACTCAGCAACGTCCAAAACCCCATAGGTAGAAAGAAGCCTTTTTCATTATCGTCCAACAGACAAATAGTCTATTTCTCGCTCTTTTCCAATGCCAGCCTTATTTCCTCAGCCTCTTCAAGAGATTTGCAATCCCCTTTTACAACATCTTCGCAGGAAGGACTTGGGTGAGAGGTAGCCTCTGTAACATCCTTAACGGGATTTGGTTGGATGCAATCCGAGTAGAACCACGAGTAGAAAATTGTTTCTTCCTTGGAACTTGACCAAAATCTATCAGTAGTCGCCTCAATGGACTAGTGGACCTCGCAAGCTTTCTTTTTCTGGAAGCCGAAACTATGACATTAACAGGAGCATCGATATCCATAACACGTTTGTCCGAACTCACTTTCCAATCAATGCTAGCATCACTAACGCCAACATGAGCAGCAAAAACATCAATATACTTAGCACGAGACTTAGTAAACAAGACTTGCTTCGCTTCATTAATAGTGTACAAACCACTACACTCTAGGATGTCCTCGAAAAGAAACACTTCCATAGGAAATCGGTGAAGCTCTAAGAATCGGTCGCTCATCCTCCATTCATCAACAGTTAACTGAAGATTCTTCCGTCTACTGGGAACTCAGAAAAATCAGATGACCTCGCAATTGGAAGTAGCCAGAGTTCACCGAAGCGTAAAACCAAAACCTTGACCAATCACATTTGTCATCGTTTCTCGAAACAAACAAGAGAACGGAGGAACCAGATATCCTTGCTCACCAGCAGACCAACCACCGAATGCAAAACCCTCACAGTCAAAGGAATATTGGACAAAATAGCCCTCGCGTAAGAAGAAACCATTACTTACCAACCATTAGGACCCATTTGGTTAGGAAGAATGCCCAAGAAGTTCAGATACTCCCAAAACAACTCTGGAACTAGGAACCGAAAGCTAGAAGAAAACATCCACGGATATAGTGTGATATATCCAGGCCTTGGATTACAAAAACTATTATCCTATCTAAGCAGGATAATCTCAAGGTTGGGCGGCAGATTATAATCAGAATGAAGACTGTCTTGCATCGCCTGAGAAGCTTTCTTGGGAAAAAAAATGAGTCTCACACATAGCTAGCGACTTACCACTTAGTTTATCAGCAACAAACGTCATTAAGGAACAGAGGAACAAAGAAATTGAAGAAGGCGAACAAATGAATGAACCCTAATGTCAAAGATAGCGTAAAGAGGGAAAAAAAATTTTCACATCTCATTTTATAGAGCCGAGCAATGAAGGGACTGCTCATGGGAAAACGTGCGAGATATGATGGCTACGCGAAATCCAAAAATGTGCGAAAAACAAACGGGCAAGCAAAAAATCGAGACACCAACCCGCCAAAAGTTAATGACAACATTAAATACAAGGCAGTGATGGAATTGAAAGGTAAACCGTCACGAAGTTAGTGACCACATCAACATACCCACTAACTAATGGGGGAGGAGCTCATGATACATAAAAAAAGACCGATCATCACGGCCATACATGTGGTAGATAACATCCATCATGAGGATATGGCGTCTCATCTACTGGGCCAACTCGTAAAACCCAAAAAGAATATAGCCAACCGCAAAACCTTGATGAGGCCCACTATAAAAAGATATAATCGAAGCCCGAATCTAGGCCCAGACAAACCAAAGCCCAAATCTAGGCCCGACACGAGTTCTCTCATAAAGGAGATGAACGTTGCACCAAAATGAGTCGTGGAAGGAGTTACGCCTCCACGGACGCATCTCCATCAAGGAGGAGACTGTTACTCAATCATCATAAAGACCGTAATCATTTTTGTCCTTTTGTTCAAAGGCAAAAGAGTCATCAATTTTAGAACCAGATGACTCAAGGTGGTTATAAAAACCAACAGCAGGGAGGTACCCAGTTCCATAATTCCAGATATAGGGTGGTAATCTGTATCAAAGACATAATGAGATCCAATTCCACCGTCAAGGTAACTAGTTACAGAGTTATCAGGGTTAATAGAACCAAACTAGTCAAGAAGTATCGAGGGGACAGGCCAGGACTTGCTTTACTTGTGGACAACCAGATCATGTGATGCAACTTTGCCCTAATGATAAGACAACCCAACATAATAGGCAAGGTCATACCACCTAAGGTCTTGTATTTGCTGTTCTACCAGACTATGAAAACTTCTAAGGTATTCCTGATTTTGCTATCTCTAATGTTAAGGTTTGAAAGTAGGAGTCGGTTTGAGAGTAGATTTGTGCCTAATGTAGTTAAGGCACAATGTGATACTCAGTTTAATATATTGAAGCAAGCTGGGAATATGACTGTGGACTGGTATGTTATGAAGTTTAATGAGTTGACTTGTTTTGCTCCTTATTTGTAGATACTCCAAAAAAGAAAAACAATAAATTTATTATGGGTTTGCATCACTATCAATTGAGGGCTCTTCATACAGCTGACAGGGAGAGTTTTGACACTTGCCATTGAAATATGAGTAACAAAACAAGTTGTATCAGGAGAGTGTTGAACTCACCACCATGGTACTCATATGATCATCATAGAAACCGTAATCATTTTCGTCCTTATGTTCAAGGGCAAAAGGGTCATCAGTTTCAAAACCAGAGAACTCAAGGTGGTTACCAGAACCAACAGCAGGGAGGTACCCAGTTCCACAGTTCCAGAGACGGTGGTAATCAGTATCGAAGACATAATGAGATCAAATTCCGCCGTCAAGGTAACCAGTGACAATGTTATCAGAGTTAACATAACCAAACTAGTCAAGTAGTGTCGAGGGGACATGCCAAAACTTGTTTTACTTGTGGACAACCAGGTCATGTGATGCAATTTTACCCTAATGATAAGACAACCCAACATAATAGGCAAGGCCAAACCACCTAAGGTCGTGCATTTGCCGCTCTACTAGACCAGGAAAACTTCTAAGGTATTCATGATTTTGCTATTTCTAACGTTAAGGTTTGAGAATAGGAGTCGATTTGAGAGTAGATTTGTGTCGAATGTAGTTAAGGCGCAATGTGATACTGAGTTTAATATGTTGAAGCAGGCTTGGAATATGACTATGGAGCAGTATGTTACAAAGTTTAATGAGTTGTCCCATTTTGCTCCTTATTTGTAGATACTCCAAAATAGAAAAACAACAAATTTATTAGGGGTTAGCATCACTGTCTATTGAGGGATCTTCATACAGCTGACAGGAAGAGTTTTGACACCTGGCATTGAAATATGAGTAACAGAACAAGTTGTATCAAGAGAGTGTTGAACTCGCCACCATGGTACTCATATGATCATCATAGAGACCATAATCATTTTCGTCATTATGTTCAAGGGAAAAAGGTATTCAGTTTCATAACTAGAGGACTCAAGGTCGTTACAAGAACCAATTGGAGGGAGGTATCCCGTTCCACGGTTCCAGAAACAGGGTGGTAATCAATATCAAAGACATAATGAGATTCAATTCCACCGTCAAGGTAACCAGTGACAGAGTTATCAGGTTAACATAACCAAACTAGTCAAGTAGTGTTGAGGAGACATGCCAAGACTTGTTTTACTTGTGGACAACCAAGTCATGTGATGCAATTTTGCGCTAATGATATGACAACCCAAAAATATAGGCAAGGTCAAACCACCTAAGGTTGTGTATTTGCCGCTCTACCAGACCAGGAAAACTTCTAAGGCAGCTTGTTACCCGAGAAAAACTGAAAACCTTGCCACTTGCTATACCTCTATGTGTTACAACCTCTTAGTAGGATTAGTGACATTATATGAACAATGTAGGAATTTTAAGATTGCATTCCTAGATAAAGTTCCTTATTGATTTGATTTTACTTGATTTTGAGGGTTTTGACCTCATTTTGGTAATTGACTACTGCATAAGAACCTTGTCACGCTTGATTGTGCCAATAGAATAGTTTTCATTCATACTCCAGGCATGCCTTATGTTTTTCCCACTTGTGGGAATAGGGGAGAATCAGTGATGACTGATTTTCTTTATTCGGTGGGGATGTCGGAGAGAGAAATTTGAGATGTAAAGGTGGTGAGATATTATAAGGATGTGTGTCAGGAATTTTTTGGCTTGCCACCAAAGTGAGTTGTTGGGTTTCGAATTGATTTAGTATCTGAACTGCTCGTATTTCCAAAACAACGTACATGATGACATCGAATGAACTGAACTAGATGAAGGTTCAGTTGGATGAGATGTTGCAAAAAAAAGGTAATTTTAGTGCTTTTGTTTTGATTTATTTGGATATATTTATTGACATGTTTATTCATGTTAATGTATATGTGTGATTCTTTTGAGATGTATATGAACCAGGTCAATACATCCTAGTAATTTTCCATGGGGAGCACCCGCATATATTCATTTCAAAAAATGATGGTACCTTAAGGATGTATATCAACTATAGAGAATTAAATAAGGTCTCTATTAAGAACAAGTACTCATTGTCAGGAATTGATGATCTTCCTTACTAGTTGAGGGGAACAATTGTGTTTTCTCAGTTTAATTTGCAAACTGGAAATCATCAGATGGGTGTTGAAGAAGATAATCTCTCTCACAGATTTTCGTACTAGATATGGATTATATGAGTCCCCTGTCATACCTTTTGGGTTGACAAATCCCCAGCCTTTTTCATGGATCTGATGTACCAGATCTTCAGTCGTATGTGGACAATTTTGTCAGTGTTTTTATTAATGACATCTTAGTATATTCCCACATAAAAGCAAAAGACATATAGCATCTCAAGATAGTTTTGCAGACATTGAGAGATCAAAAATTGTATACAAAATTCAACACATGCCATTTTTTTGAGAATGAGGTGAAATTCTTAGGGCATGTGGTTTCTAGTCAGGGTATAGCAGTGGACCTAGGTAAGTGCAACGAAGGACTGCAAACAACCTACAAGTGTAATGAGATGAGAAACTTATTAGGCTTAGCTGGTTATTACAGAAGATTTATCGAGAAGTTTTCTCTTATTGTTGCCCCTTTGACTAAGTTGACCCGCAAAATGTTTAGTTTATTTGTAACAGTGAGTGTGAAAAGGCTTTTCAAGAATTTTGAGAATACATGAAAAATATATATATCCCCTGCTAAGAACCCGCAAAATCTACTTTTATCCCGTGTTAAGAGACATCTAAATATGGATATGACCAGACATAGAGATAGCAACAAGAGGGATGAAGCCATTAGACCGAGGAAACACAAGCTAGCCCATTTGCCTTCTGATCAGAGGACTGGTCACGCATACAAAAGCCATGTTCAAGATTTGAGTTTTGGAAGAAAGAAATGACATACAGCCTTGTCCATTCAAAGCAAACCAGATCAGGCTTCCACCTAGACCATATCCTCTTCGTCTCGGGGCTTACAGAACATGCCGGGTACGAAGGTCCATCACAGTGACTTCACAACGATTGTTCATCCGGTGGTATCACTCCACCTGCTAAGGGTTTGGGGACTGCCGACACATAGTTGCCAAAATATCAATGATCCTATCCTGGAATGCAATGGGCATTGGGTCTCCCTACACAATCCAAAATCTAAAGGCTTTCTCCCGCAAATCCAATCCTGATATTATCTTCCTTTCTGAAACCAAAGCTACATTCGCTAAGATGAACCACATTCGCTGGAGACTTGGATTCAAGCGTGGAGTCTCAGTACCAACTAACGGACAATTGGGTGGCCTCACTCTTTTCTGGAAAGAAGCTATTTATCTCACTATCATTTCTTCCTGCAAATATTATTTTAAGTGCACAATTGATAAATACTTTGCTCAATCTACTTGGTCTACCATTTTTGTATATGGAGAACCGAATCCCTCCCTTCGAGTTCACTTTTGGAAAAGTCTGTCGCAAATATATGATCTCCAAACTCTACTATGTCTCATCAATGAAGACCTAAACACTATCTTACTACCAGAAGACAAATTGCGGGGCAACATTGCCTACTCCCTCAAACTTTAAGCATCCCCGTACATTAATTGATAACCACAATCTCATAGACTTCCCTATCAATGGTTCCCAATTTACCTGTAATAACAAACATAAGGATAATAATGGGATTAAAGCTAAACTTGATCAATTTCTTGTGTGTAATGATTGGATGGCTTGCTTCCATTCGGCTATTGCCGTAACCATTCACTTATCGGCTTTGGACCACAGAGCTACTTCACTCCAACTTGTCTCTAAATTCGATAGAAGCCCTCAATCTTTTAGGTTTCCACATGTGGGCTAGGGACCTCGGTCTCGCCAACTTATCACTAACTCCTAGGGGCCCCGCCACCATCACCTCCTCTCTCATAACTTCCATCTGAAAATCAAGAAACTTAGCTATTGTCTCACTAGATGGAATAAAAAAGAATTTTGAAATATTCAACTTTGTATTTCGAACACTCAAGTGGCCTTGGACAAACTTCAAAATGACACAACCTCTGAGGATAATGCCATAATCATCTCTATTCTGGAAGATCAACTCTCCGAACTTTATTTGAGAGAAGAACTTTTTTGGCGCAATAAATCAAGTTTTTCCTAGTTTGTTGAAGGAGATAAGAACACTAAGTTCTTTTATCTTGCTTCCATGCTCCGTAAAAATAATCTTATTCTTCGTCTCAAGGATGGTTCCAACAAGTGGTACTCCAACCAAGCTTTTGTAGGCCAAATTCTAAACAACTATTTTGAAGGTATCCTCAAAACCTTTAATCCCAGCCCTTGCCCGAGATTATTTCTCTTTTTGAATCTTCCATTTCAACGGAGGACAATGAGACTCTCCTCACCATCCCTAGCTAAGAGGAAATCCAAAGCCATTATCTTTTGTATGGGTAGCCACAAAGCCCTTAGGCTTGACAACTTCCATGTCTTCTTTTTCCAAAACTATTGGACAATAGTAAAGCAAGATGTGATTGAGGTGGTTAAATATTTTTTTTACAATCGGCGTTTAGACCTAAAACTCAATGAGACTTTCATAGCCCTGATCCATAAGTTCCCTAATCCTGTCACTCCTAATAAATTTTGACCAATTGGGCTATGCAATGTGATCTATAAGGTCATTTCAAAAAATTTGGCAAATTGTTTGATGCCCCTTTTGGACAACATCATATCCCTTAACCATGGAGTTTTCCTCCAAGGTCGCCCTATTGTGGACAATGTCAGCTTCACATATGAAACCTTCTTTCAAATTAAACATTGCCAAAAAAAAATGTTAGATGACCATTAAGATTGACATTGCCAAAGCGTATGATAGGGTAGACTTGTCTTTTCTGCTCCAAATTCTTGAACAATTAGGCTTTGCTGCAGGATGGATTCAAATGATCAAATAATTTATAGTCACCTCCTCCTCCCTGCAAGTTTTGCTTAATGGATCTCCTCTTTCTATCATCAAACCTACTAGGGGCATCAGACAAGGGGACCCTCTCTCTCCCTACCTCTTTATTTTGATGGCAGAAGCCCTCTCCCAGCTTCTCGCTTGAGCACAACATGATGGGCGTATCAAATGTATCAAAATCAAGATGTGTTCCCCCTCCATTAGCCACTTGTTTTATGCTGATTATCTCATGCTCTTTAGTTGTGCCTCTTTAGCTGAAACCTATTCAGTAAAAAACATTCTCCATCACTATTGCGCTGCATCTGGTCAAGCAGTAAAATACGACAAATCGTCAATTTTCTACATCTCTAATGTCTATCCAAAACACTCTAAAATGATTAACAAAATCCTGGGTTCCAAATTGTATAACCCCAAGGATAAATACCTTGGATCTCCTCTGCTTCTGTCTAAAAAGAAAGCATATGACTTCCGATTCTTGATTGATAAAGTCGATACTAAACTTTCTAGCTTGAAATCCAAAGTCCTCTCCCAGGCTGGTAGAACTGTTATGATCAAAACGGTTTTTAATTCGATCCCAGTTTATGCTATGCAAACGTTCCTTCTCTCTTGTGCTATTACCACCAAACTTGATCAACTTGCTCGCAACTTCTAGTGGAATAATGTTGTGAATAGCTATGCCAAACACATGTGTACTTGAGACCAGATTTCCCCACCTCTTTATCTCGGAGGACTCAACATTCCTCCCCCTAGGAATAAAAATCTTGCCTTAATGGCAAAAACGTGCGACAAGCCATTTCATCACCTAACAATTCTAGGGTTCTTCAACTCAAAGCTCTTTATTTCAACACAAAAACATTTTTCAACTTGTCAAAGCTCTTACCATCGCCTATTTTGCTTGGAGAGGTAATCTCACAACTCTTCTGCCAAATAAATGCCACCTTATTTGGCAGGTTCTGTCCAATAATCACATTGACCTTTGGATTGACTGCTAGGTCAAGCTTGGCTTCCTTTTTGCTTATAGAGCATGAGGTGGCAATCATATCCCATATTTATGTTTTACTCCTACAACTTCATAAGATTTTGACTAAGCACCTCAAGCTTTTCCATTATTTTCTAAGTGAGCTATTTGATGAAAGTTTCTCGTATAAGTGTGTTCTCAACATGTTTGGTAAAAAGATCCGTAATTAACCAATTAAATTCGCACGCACACTTAAAACCTGACATGCTGCCAAAACAATTTATTCGTGCTCAAACTTGTGCTCTAAATGAGTTTGAGATATTTAACAATATATGAAATGCATGTTTTCAAGATTCAAATCTCACAACTCATCCCTCCAAATTAGAATTTCGTCCCCGAAATTTACTTACCTGACTGAAATAAATGAGGATACCGCTTCTTCATACTATCTTCACTTTCCCACGTTGCTTATTCAATTGAATGACTACGCCACAATACCTTAACCAATGAAATGGTTTTGTTACACATTACTTGCTCTCTTAGATCTAAAATTTGTACCGGCTCTTCAACATACGAAAGATCTCTTTTCAATTCTATATGTTGTGCTGTTAACACATGTGATGGGTCTGGTATATACTTTCGGAGCATAGAAACATGGAAACATCATGAAGTTGTGTCAAGCTTGGGGGTAGCGCCAATCCATAAGCTGTAAGACCCACACGTTCTGTTATCTCAAATGGTCCAATGTACTGAGGACTTAGCTTCCCTTTCTTTCCGAATCTCATAACACCCTTCCATGGAGATACTCGTAAGAAAACTAAATCTCCTTTGTCAAACTCTAAGTCCCTTCTTCTATTATCAACATAATTCTTTTGTCTGCTCTGCGCTATCTTCAGTTTTTATTGAATCATCCTGATTTTATCAGTAGTTGCTCGAAATGATCTCTAGGCCTAACAATTTCCTTTCCCCAACTTCAATCCAACACACAGGAGTTTGACATTGTCTACCACGCAAAGCTTCATAAGGAGCCATATCAATAATAGCTTGATAGTTGTTAGTATAAGCAAATTCTATTAGTGGTAGGTGGACATCCCAATTGCCTTGAAATTCCAATACACATGCTCGTAACATATCTTCAAGGGTTTGAATGGTACGTTCCGATTAACCATCAGTCTGAGGATGAAATGCAGAACTAAATTTTAGAGAAGTTTCCATGGCTTCTTGTAACCTAGGATAGAACTTAGACGTAAATCTTGGATCTCTATCTGAAACAATTGAAACAAGTGCACCGTGCAATCTAACAATCTCATCAACATAGTTTTGTGCCAATTTATTAAGACTGAAAGTAGTCTTTACTGGAATGAAATGAGCTGACTTGGTAAGTCTGTCAACTATCACCCAAATAGAATCATGTCCTGTTTGAGTGTGAGGTAAACCGGATACAAAATCCATTGTAACATGTTCCCATTTCCATTCAAGAATAGGTAGAGGTTGTAGTAAACCTGCATGGCATTGCTGCTCGGCCTTAACTTGCTGGCAAATCAAACATTTTGACACAAATTCTGCTATTTATCTTTTCATTCCCATCCACCAATAGTGCTCACGTAAATCACAATACATCTTGGTACTACCTGGGCGCATAGTGTAAGCTGAACTATGAGCTTCCTCCAAAATCTCTATTTTCAAATTATCATCATTCGAAACACATAACCGAGTCCTAAACATTAGTATACTGTCATTTCTAACAATAAAATCTGATTGGAAGCCATTTTTCACTTCATCCTTGATCTTAAGTAGTTGTGGATCGGAACTCTGAGCTTCTTGAATTTTCTCAATTAGAATTGACCTCAATGTAAGTGTAGTCAATAAAGTTGTGTCATTTCCCACTGCTAGATCAACTCTCAGAGATTTCAAATCTGCAAATACGTTCATTCGAATAGCTCGGATGTGTGCTAAACTTCCCGACGACTTTTTACTCAAAACATCAACTACTACATTAGCTTTTTCTGGATGATAGTGAATTGCACAATCATAGTCTTCAATCAACTCCATCCATCTTCGCTGTTTCAAATTCAGTTCTTTCTATGTGAATATATATTTCAAACTCTTATGATCAGTATAAATTTCAAACGTCTCACCATAAAGATAATGTCTCCATATCATCAATAAAAAGATAATAACAGCCCATTCAAGATCATGTTTAGGATAATTACTCTAATGAGTTTTCAATTGTCTGGATGCATAAGCGATAACCCTCCCATGTTGCATCAGTACACATCCTAAAACATGAAGAGATGCATCACTATAAACCACAGAACTTCCATGTCCAGAAGGAATGGCTAACACGAGTGCTGAGACCAATATGTTTTTTAATTCTTCAAAACTCTGTTCACACTCATCTGTCCATTCAAATCTTACTCCTGGTTAGCCGTGTCAAAGGCATAACAATAGAAGAAAAATCTTGGACAAAACAGCAATAATACCCAGCTAGACCCAAGAAACTTCAAATTTCAGTAACAATAGTTGGCCTCTCCCAGTTCACAACAACTTCAATCTTCTTTGGGTCAACAAAAATGTCATCTCCTGAAATTGCATGTCCCAAGAATACAACTCTATCTAGCCAAAATTCAGACTTACTTAGCTTACCATATAATTGCTCATTTCTCAAAGTTTGCAATACAGTAGACAAATGTTCCTTATGTTGCTCTTCACCTTGTGAATAAATTAAAATATCATCAATGAACACTATCACAAAGGAATCAAGATAAGCTTGAAATACTCGATTCATCAAGTCCATGAAAGTTGTGAAAGCATTGGTCAGACCAAAAGGCATTACTAAGAACTCATAATGACCATATCTTGTACGAAAAATAGTCTTAGGAACATCACTATCTTTAACTTTCAACTGATGGTATCCAGATCTAAGATCAATCTTTGAGAACACTTTGGCTCCTTATAACTTATGGTATCCAGATCTAAGGGGTACTTGTTTCTAATATTTACCCTATTGAGTTGTCAATAATCAATACACAGCCTCATAGTGCCATTTTTCTTTTTTACAAATAATATTGGAGCTCCCGGTTGCGAAACACTAGGCCTGATAAATCCCCTATCAAGCAAGTCTTGTAGCTGAATTTTTAATTCCTTTAATTTCAGAGGAGCCATCTGATAAGGTGCATTGGAAATAGGTTGTGTACCCGGAAGCAATTCAATAGTAAACTCAATATATCTGTTTATAGGCAACTCATCAGGAAATTCACATACAACAGATATTTCTGCCAACTGCACACCCTTAGCCATAATGTCTACAATATGTGCTAAGTAACCCTTACATCCTTTCTTCAATAATGTTTTTGCTTTCATAGCGGAAATAAGACAACTTGGAGTAATATTCTGAAACATGACTTCCTTCCGAAAACAATCAATAGACGCATGATAGAAAGACAACCAATCCATCCCCAGAATCACATCAAAATCATGTATATCTAAAGGCAATAAATCAACCGATAATTTATTGCCTCCCACTTTGCGAATACAATTTCTATAAATGATGAGTCGCCACTACCTTACCAACAGGAGTAGATATGAACATAACATGATTTAATGGAGTATGGATTCGATCTATATGCATTGCAAATGCCAATGATATAAATGAATGTGTAGAACCAGGATCTATGAGAACATGTGCATCTCTACCCATAATAGAGAGCATACATGTTACTACCTCTGGAGTAGCTTGGGCATCCTGCTGTGTCATAGCAAAAACCCTACCCTGATTTGCTGGTCTCGATGAGGAACCGGTACCTCTACCACGAGAAGTACTAGTCATACCACTTCCTCCAACAGGTGAACTTCCAACTGATGATGCTGGAGCTTTATTTTCTGGACATGCCCATTTTAAGTGACCTTGTTGTCCACAAGTGAAACATTTACGATTATCTGTCCACTGTTGTGTACAATCTCTAGCATAGTGCCCTTTCTGATTACAATTATAACAAACCACATTTTCAAGGGGAATATTAGTAAACCTCTCCCTTGAGATTCAAACTGCTGTTGTTCTGAAAAGTTTCCTTTCTGACTAGAAGAACCATGCCCTTTATCTGACGGAGTTCTCACATGTTGTGGAGTAGACATTCTATTTGATTGGGAACCCTGCCCTCTCCCACTTGAAAATTTAGAAGTTGTCGATTGTGAAGTGTCAGAGCGTGCCTTCTTAAATTGTTCCCTATTTCCAGCCGCTTCTTGCACATCCCTTCCAGCTACCTTCGCATTATCAATCAACTATGCAAACTTTTCACATTGGAAGATAAAAATTCGTTGTCTAATAGCAAAATTTAGCCCCATTTTGAACTTCTCACATTTACTTTGCTCCGTGTCTAATAACTTTGGTGCAAAACGAGACAAAGCATGAAACTTTGATTCATATTCCAAAACATACATTTTATCTTGACTTAATAATACAAATTCCTTGTGCATTTCACGTTGATATGAAACATAAAAGTATTTCTCATTAAAAGCCTTAAGAAATTGTACCCATGTTATCGTAGGAGGACTTACTGGAGCTGGGGCATCATCTGGTGGAATAGTTAATGATCTCTCAGTGGTCTCCCACCAATGAAGTACTTTACTAGTAAACATAAAAGTAGCCAACTTCACTTTTTGTTCCTCTCTCACCTCCATGACATCAAATATATATTTAATCCTCTTTAGCCAATCCTCCGCCTCCACTTCCTTGCATGTTCTTGTAAATTTAGGTGGATCCATCTTTTTAAATTTTCCAATCAACATGCCTACCTCAGTAGGTGCAACTACTGGGACTGGGGTTTTAGGTGATGCGACAAGTGCAAATGGTTGGGTATTCTGCAACTCAAAGAGTCTAGCTTGATTATCTGCTAACTTTACTAGTGCATCTTCCAACCGTCTAATTTGATCATCATTAGGTTCTTCAAGAACTTGTTCCCTTTCCATATTAGAAACAAATGATGCTTCGTCTTCCATATGCTCAATTCAATCGATTAAGAACCTCTGCCAATAAAATTTTGTAAAATGAATATGCAATTCCATGCAAAACCTGATATCTAGACTAATAGACTAAAAAATACTCTAAGGTCCACTTGTATAGCTTGACTTGACCAATCTACAAAATTTAGCACTCTAGCTCTGATACCAAAACTGTCACACCTCATTCCAAGTGGTCAAGTGAGACCCTCCAGAATGTGACATGATAGAAACAACGAAAATTCAATCAATATGACTTGAAAATAACATCTAGACAATGAAATTACACTATTTACTAAGATGCAACACTAGCTTAAACAACATCAGTTTTGATCCAAAAACAAAGGGAAGATTTCCCTAATTTACAACTCAAAACATTTGCACAAAATATACATGTCACTGATACAAACTAAGGAAACATAAGACACAAAACTCGACCCTTCTAAAAGACTCTAGCTGTACAGTGGACCATCTCTAGCTGAAGACCTGAAAATGAAATCATGAGATGGGTGAACTATCCACAAGCTCAGTGAGTATTATAAAGTCGTACACGAGAAAACGAATAACACAATTTATAATTCAAATTTCAATGCTACAAACATACACATATTAATCACCATTCCGCTTTTAACGTCCTGAATGTGAGACAATACTATAACATCTACCATTCCACTTTTAACGTCTGGAATGTGAGACGACAACATAACAATTTATTCCACAACAAATAAATGAATATTAATTC
This sequence comes from Berberis vulgaris, assembly GCA_963556465.1. Taxonomy (NCBI): domain Eukaryota; kingdom Viridiplantae; phylum Streptophyta; class Magnoliopsida; order Ranunculales; family Berberidaceae; genus Berberis; species Berberis vulgaris. The sequence goes on from OY747126.1 coordinate 24,706,610, forward strand.
TCAAATATATGACAGTTATACTCACATTAAAAGAACTGATGTCATACTCGTTGTACACTCTACTCTCTATGTGTTTGAGATGCAGTCAGAGCCTTCTATGAACCTAAATGAAAAACATGGGCTCAAGTAAATGAATGACATAGGCTCAAGCTCAACATGAATCACACATTTACTTATAGAATATGTAAAACACATGCTTAAAAAATAAATGAATGCACGGACACGATAAAAGAGTAACCATGTTTCCTTGTGAAGCTCAAAACTCATAGACAACTCCTCCCTTCCTAACATAATCTGAATCATGCATTCTAACCATCTATCATTCTATATGCTATATCTGATCCTACACTATGAATTTCACAATAATTTCAGTTGTGTACCAAAGTAGATACCATTAGGTTCGAAAACATATATTATATGCTTAAATTGGGTCTCTGTGAAGGGAGATCTATTCAACACAATCCAACACATAATTGCTGAAATTTCAGAACAGGAAACAATATATAGATCTGATTGAAATTGATGGTGAGACCTGAATATAGGGAATTAAACTTCGAAATTTATATCCATGGAAAGCTCTGTGTCTCTAGTTTCCAACCCAACAAACCTTTCGTAATTTGGAGTTGTGTACAACAGATCACACCAATTTTTGTAGACATTATGCAAATCAGTCCTAATTTGCATATACATCCATATAAACATCGAATCATCTATACAACTCTCCATACCATCAACCTAATTCAATATGATTCTAAACAACATGATAACCCTAATTTCCCTGACCTTAAACAACATCAAACCCTAATTTACTTGATCTTACACAACATCAAACAAACCCATACCTTAAGCAAAGCTTATAGTTCAAAAATTAAGCATAAACATGTACATAATTGAGGATCCCTTTCAAACTTAGCCAAGTTTCTTCAAGAGAATTGTTGTAACTCTTTCTCTTTGGGATCACTTTGCTCGTAAAATTAAGAGGATGAGGTTAAGAGACTCATTGCCATGTGTTGTTTATAGAGCATGAGGTGGCAATCCTATCTCATATTTATGTTTTTGTCCTTCAACTTCATAAGATTTTCACTAAGCACCTCAAGTTTTCCATTATTTTTCTAAGTGAGCTACTTGACAAAAGTTTCTCGCATAAGTGTGTTCTCAACATCTTTTGTAAAATGATCCGTAATCAACCAATTAAACTCACACACACACTTAAAATGCGTGATGCTGCCAAAACAATTTACTTCGTGTACAAACTTGTGCTCTAAATGAGTTTGAGAAAGTTAACAATACATGAAATGCATGTTTTCAAGATTCAAATCTCACATAATAACCACCAGAATTGAATTGATCCAAGCCCAGATCTGACCAGCTAGACACCACAGGCGTAACTCCACATCTGTTCAGCAAAGACCCGTTCCCCCTGTTTTGGAACCTGATACAGTTATTGTTACTTATGATGCAAGTTTTTTTACTCTTCTAAACAAGGAGCGATAGGCGTGATGGCAATGAATTTTCATGGCACAGTCTTGACTTGCGCCGCTTGTTCGATCTCAGGGAAAGTGCTTAACAACACTATGGCAGAATGCCACGCAACAGAAGCGACTCTTTTTAATCCAAACCCTTTTTTGGAAGACATGACTTCTTTTGGGGGATTTCGGGATCCTCTACTCTACTTTGCAAGAAGACAAACCTGAAACTGAGACGACTATGTGCTGAATGTGGCACCCTCTTATTGGTAACATGAGGCTTTTTCTTAATTCTGAGAGTTCCTGGATTTGTAAATTTATAAGCAGAGACCTTAACTTTGAGGCTCATGATTTAGCTAATGTAGCAGGACAACATTATTGTAATCACTATTATTAATCTATTTGCAATAGGCTTTTATTACCAAATATATATATAAGTAGAGACCTTTAACTTTGAGGTTCATGATTTAGCTAACGTAGGAGGACAACATTATTGTAATCGTTATTATTAATCTATTTGCAATAGGCTTTTACCAAATATATATATGGAATTGGTACGTTTTTCCTTTGGCACTCATGCGTCCACTAAGCGAGTTAGTCCCCACTTGTAGAGGGCGTTTGTTTTTTTTAAGTGCTTAGAAGCTAACTTCTAACTTGAGTTAGAAGTTCTGAACGAGCTTTTGAATGAACTGTTTGTTTTGCTTCTGAATGAGCTGCTGATTAGTAGCTGTAAAATTAAAAGGTGTTTGTTTTAAGGTGTTGAATGAGAACTGTTTGACAATTTTGCCCCACTGAGCTGAAAAAATTCATGACATAAATATTGTGCTTAAAATCATACCCAATAATTATTCATATATTAGAGAATGTTATTATACCTTTCATTACAAGAATATCGAAATATGACAAAAAATGAAGGAGAATTGAAAATATACATGAGAGGGAGAGTTGGAGAGATGAAGATAAACTTGAAAATACAAATAAATAAAACAAAGATAAATGAGAACCACAATACTTAGTGAAGAGAATGAAAATGTGCCGTCAAAATTTAGCTCTACTTATTTTTAAGAATTGTCATTATGTTAAGGTTATTATTGAAATAATTTTTAACTAAGCACTCAGTGCTAAGTGATCAACACCTCCCTGTTGCTTACTCCAATCAGAAGTAAAAACAAACGCTCTAAATAAGATGGTCTATTTCTCATTAAGACTTCAAACTACATTAAGAAAGAAAAACAAACACCCTCGTAGTCTCTCTAGAGTAAGTAGAGTTAGGTTAAGACTCTAGCCTTGTTTGCTTCTTCTTATTATTTTATGAGAGCAGGAGGAAAATGAATCTGAGTCTCAGGAGTCATCCTAATTTGCAGAGCCGAAGAAACTCACATTCTCTTCATCCATTTAGTCCCTCCAAATCCAAAACACGCAAACAACAACTCCCTTTTCCGCTCAATTTCTCATCACCAGGTCACTCTCTTGGTCTCTCTTTCAGTCATCACTTTGCATATTCTCTCTTCTGTAACACTATACTTTGTTTTTGCAGATTCGCTCTCTCCAGGGTTTTCGACCTCTCTCTCCTCTTCCTTCTCGTTGTTTGCAGCACCAAGTGAGTGCTTAATTTGCAATTCAGCCTTCTTCTTCTTCCTGTTCTTCTTCTTTTTCACTGTTTTATCTCTACTCTCATCCTTTGAAATTCACACTAGACAGGAGATGTTTATCTGTAAAAATTTCCGATTCTTCTTCTCAACCGGATCCGGTTTCGCCAATCAATCCCCATCCAGTTCAGGTAACGCTTTTGATCTCAGCTCCCACCCTCTAATGCTTCATTTTCAGTCTAGGGTTCAAACATTCGTGTTTTGAATCAAACTTTACATTATTGGCTGCTTCAGGTGCTTGATCAAGAAGAAAATAATAGTCTTGTAAAGATTCTCAAGGGAGCCAATTCTGTAATTCCTCATGTAGTACTTGCAAGCACAATTTTGGCTCTCATATACCCACCTTCTTTCACTTGGTTTACAACCAGGTCAATACACCAAACTTTATTCTGCTCTTCTACTAGCTTCAATTCAATTCGCCTTTCTTCACAACATTTTATTTGTCTTTGTTCTCGCTCTTTCTATCGTTTAAACTTTGAATGATTCACTGTTGGAATAAGAACATCTCCTATGGTAATAATAACAATTTCCCACTGTGAGCTTCTTGCTCTGACTCTTTGTGTTCAATGTTCATTATACTCTCTTGCTGTTTTGCTAATAAAAAAATAATAACACTTTTACACCATCACATCAGTATTAATTTGTATTATAAACGCTACAAATCTCCTAACCAAGAGTCCCCAACTATTTTAGTTTAATTTTATTGTGAAAACTAAGGATGCGACAATTGACCCTCTGCTTCTAGCAACCATCAAATCTTCAGATTGTTATTGTTGAATAGTAGAAGGGTAAATCAAACAGTAAAATAGCTGCCCAACATTACTCTATCCAAAGGTATAGGCATACACTGAGCTTTAGACTAAATTTTGAGTTTAGTCACACAAAGTAGAAAAAAAGAAGAAGTTATTGTTGAAGATGCTGTAACCAATTTTGAATAATAAAAAAGCACTAAATTAACGTTGCAAGAGTCTCTTTCTCTCTTATAAAACTGGGACACAAATTGATAGCTTGAGATCTTAACTAACACTTTAGAGCTTTTACTTCAATTCTAGAAGTTTACTGCTAAAAGTTTCAATTAGTGTCCCATTTTAGAATAAACATTTGTGATTCCAGTTAAGATTTTGGTTTGTGGCGCCTTATCGAAAGAAAAGTACTGGTACTTGATGTGAGTACCTCATCAAGACCGGCCCAGACACTTTGAGTGCCCAATGCAAACTCAAAATGGTGCCCCGTTTTCACTTATGACTTAAAAATTTTTTTTTTTCTTTTTTTTTTGTTAAGACTAGTCGGAGAAGGAGTAAGAGAAAATTCAATTGATTCACAAGTCTAATGCCTTGACACGATGAAACCTCTTCACCTCGTCAAATTTGAACTTCGTTTCTCACTCTCACTTTGGTCTTTCGTGCGACAAGTGTTAATATAATAACACAACATTTGTTGAAAAAAATTTGGAAAAAAAAAGTTTTTTTTCCTTAGTTTGGTGCCCATTGAGGGGTGGTGCCCTAGGCCCAGCCCTATTGGGTCTACCCTCAGGGCCGATACTGTTTCTCATGATGAAATGTAGTAAAGTGTGCTTGCATGGTCATAAGAAAGTTGTGAATGAACATGAATAAGGTATCAGAGTTTACTTTTGATCTTTTTTCCCCAAACCTTTGGTATTTTGTCATTCAAGTCATTTGCATGTGTCTACTGAGATATTTTGGTACATATCAGAGTTTCCTTTCTGGCCTCATTTTGGTATTTTATGACTCAATTCATGTTGAGATATTTGTTCCTCGAAGGCTTGAACCCTATGGGGTTTGATGTGCATAAAGTTGTGGGTGTTTCATGATGGAGTGCTGGAGCATATGAGCATTTGTGAAAGAACAGTAACAATGTTACTCATTTGTCTACTGAGGCTTACTCTTGATTTTTCTTCTGATCCACATTTGGGTATTTTATTGTTTTTTCATGCCTTATGAGACGTTGTAGTAGGAGGTTGAACTCTGCAGTCATCATGCTGATGTGTTTAAATTTTAGTAGACTAAAATTGAGTAACTAGGGGATGGTAAAGAAATATGGAGGCACTATTTCTTGATTATTAGTTTGAGAAGCAGAGGGAAAGAGGTGAATTTTAGGATTTAACAATGTCTAACATGAACCAAAGTGAATTTCTTTCAGTCAATACCAATATTATGTTTTGTTTGCTAAAAAAATAAAGAAAGAATAATCCTATTTTAGATATCCATTCTGTGTTTTGTGAAAAGTCACTATGTGCATCGTGTTTTAACTCGTACTTATCATCCCTTACTATTAGGTTTTGAGGTGTGGAAAAAAGTGTTAAGATGCCACATTGGCTGCAGTTAGCTGGGTTAGCACTTTACTTGATGTTGATCTCCCTTCATAACACCATCTCGAGTTAATCAATGTTTAATGTTCTACTCTATGATTTTAGTGAAATCAACACGATTGCCAAGATGCATCCATCATGTTCAAAGTCATTGATCTCTCAACTCCATCAACCTGACCAACCTCCCCAAATTATTTCCCCATGCAAAAACCTTCATTTAGAATGACCAATTGCTTTTTTGTGTATATGAAAAGATTTGGAAGTCTCATCTTCTTTACCCAGAATGCCCAAATCCCCGCCAGCTTGTGGACTACTGTGCAAAAGTTCATGTGCTTTCTGCGTCTAGTGCATGAGGAGAAGGGTGTGCAAGGCACACACCTTACTTGTTTTCCAATTTATGGTTTTAAATAGTTTTTTTTGTTTCGTTACACAATATTTTTCACGTTATTTTTTACATGTGTAGTCTAGTTTTGTTTCCAGTTGCAACTTTTAACAACAGGAACGAGATTTGAGGGTGAAAATCTTTTGCCCCTTAAATGTTTTAGAGGATGCTTGCAAGTAACTTGATGTTCATGTATTAGTTCATTTGATACTTAAGTCTCATGTGGATTCCATCTATTCTATGTAGCTTTGTAACTTTTCTTACTTATTTGTTGATATATTTCTTAAATATGGTAGTGTATGCTTTGATTTAAATTAAGAAAGTGTGCCTTATGTCACTTGGGCCTTGGGCATTTCGAAATTTGTGTATGAACTACACTGCCTATATGCACTAATCTACGTCTCTGAATGTCTCAACTGATTAACATTGTTCATTCATAAGAAAGACCGATACAGACTTGGTTTGGAGCTCACTTTGCCTAGTTGCAAATGGTGGATGAAAGTGAATGTTGATTGTGAAATGAACTAAAATTCATGCACAAAATTTTTGTGTTCACTGTTTTTCATATGGGGCTTTCAGGTACTACGCACCTGCACTTGGGTTTTTGATGTTTGCTGTTGGGGTTAATTCAAGTGAAAAAGATTTTATCGAGGCATTCAACAGACCTGGAGCTATTTTTGTTGGATATGTTGGACAGTTTGTCATAAAGCCTATCCTTGGATATCTTTTTGGTACAATCTCAGTGACAGCTTTGGGCCTTCCGAATTCCTTAGGTGAAAGTCAAAACACTTCATGTTCTCGATTTTGCTAAATAATTAATGAAGATAGCTTGATGATTATGAATTTCTGAATCAGGTGCTGGAATCATGTTGACATCTTGTGTGAGTGGTGCCCAGCTCTCAAATTATGCAACTTTTCTAACAGATCCAGCAATGGCCCCTCTAAGCATTGTTATGACCTCATTGTCTACCGCTACTGCGGTTATTGTCACACCACTCTTGTCTCTCTTGCTTATTGGGAAGAGGTTACCAGTTGATGTAAGAGGAATGGTGTCCAGCATCATGCAAATTGTTATTGCACCCATTGCTGCTGGCCTCATCTTAAACAGGTAAGGGCATCTTTCTGCTGTTTATCTTCTACTCTCAGATGATTTTTAGGCCTGTCACATTAAATGGTCGTCTTTTGAATGGATTTTTCTGATTGCTATCATAGATGTATATTATGGATTTCTTTTTAATAGAAAGGAGATTGATTCACTTTTATGAGGAACATTATTCTGTTATGCTTTTTGTGCTTTGGTAATGTAAGTACTTGAATTGGATTGAGTTTGGTAATAAAGAGAATTATGACAATCGTGTAAGTTAGGAAATCATCTGAAGCGATCAAGTTCATCGAAAATGGCTACCATGGTGTCAATTATTACCATCATGGACCTTTTTCTGACATCTATAAATAGAGAAAAGAGAGACCATATTGAACTCCTATATCATCGGTTTATTATTACTTTTTAAGGTTGTATATAAAACAAACTATTCTCTATTTTTCAATTCCTATACATGATTTTGCTAATGCCATAGCAATTATTTGCATTGTGCAACTAAAATGTGAGTGTTACAAGAAGCAAGTACTCAGCGAGCAGTAACCCGTACCTGCCTGAAAACTTATCAGATATTAGTGATAGACATTTCTCAGAGTGGTAAAACTCTCTGGGAGAGTATGTTATTTTACTGTGTGATACATCGATATCCTTGTAACAAAGTGCTTACCATTTTGTATCTGTGGATTATAGGTTCTTACCCTGGGTTTGTGCTGTCATTCGTCCATTATTGCCTCCACTGTCTGTGTTTGTGACTGCTCTTTGTGTTGGTTCACCACTGGCAATAAATATAGAAGCTGTCATGTCCCCTTTTGGATTAACCATTTTGTTGCTAATTGTCGGATATCACTTGTCCTCTTTCATTGCTGGATATTATTGCACGGGTGTCGCCTTCCGTAATGCACCGGATGTGAAAGCTTTGCAGAGAACATTGTCCTTTGAGACAGGTTTGGCGCTTTAGTATATCATTCATGGCATATCTAGAAAAAGATGCCTGGATAACTGGTTTCTTTATTTTTTATTTGCATGCAGGGATGCAGAGTAGTCTCCTAGCCCTTGCACTTGCAAACAAGTTTTTCCAAGATCCACTTGTTGGTGTGCCACCAGCTATTTCTGTATGTCAACAATTATTTCTTCTTCCTTTCCATTAAAGTCGAGTTGATGCTTTTCAATTGATTTGCAATATCATTGCAGCCTTCACTTCCAGGCATAAAGCCTTAAACCTTTCATGCATGAATAAATGTCATATGAAGCATAGATCGTAGAAAATTACATTAGAGAAATGGATTGGATCCATAGACTCGTGAAACTATGTTATTAAATCGGTGATTAATCGACAATTAATCCCTAATTAATCTCTTCTTGCTAGTAGAACGTTACAATATTTGAATTAATCGTTTGAATAATTCCTTGGCTGAGTAATCAACGATTTCTGACTGATTTATCGATTAATCATGATTAATCGCTTTCAAAACTCATCGATTAATCGGTCACTGGCAATGCGTTATAGACAAATGAGAAAAAAATTATATATATTTTGCATTAACCTCTTTAATACCTAATAATAAGGCAATACCAAGAATGTGCGAAGATGCCAGAGAGAGAGAATATGGAGTTGCACCTTTATCTGACGTTGAATTTATAATTTTGTTATAATTTTTCATAAATTGTGACAAGTGATGATGTTTACTATTTCAATGCACAATTTTTTTTCTTAAAGAATACATATTACAAAGAAGGATAAAGAAAATATGTTTATTAAATATAGGCCGATTAATTCCGATTAATCTCATATCGCTCCTTATCCGATTCGAGTCCAATTAACAATTTAACTACAGTCATGAAATCTAAGTCACAGTTTGGTTCATTCCTCATTACACCCATTTACATAGTCATGAAATTTAACTATATAGTCATGAAATTTAAGTCACAGTTTGGTTCATTCCTCATTACACCCATCTAGAAGTTTCATAATCACACGAGTTCAGTGAAAAATCTTGTTGTTAGTAATATGACAGCTCCATCCAAATCTACAAATTGACGGTGTGAATTAGATAACTTACCATGCTTCTCCTTCTGTTTTATTTTTCTTTTTCTTTATAGGCTACACATATTTAAGAATTCGATAAATTTGTGGGAATGTGATATTTTACGACTCTAGCTGCTAGGAAGTCATCCTTGCTTAAAAGTCATATGATTTGGAAACCATGGGAAAATTGGAGCATGACCCAGTCGGTTGACATAGCTAAATTGGATTCTCACGGAAACTTGGATTTCCTCCCACACTAGATCATCATATTGCTCTAATGTGTGGAGATGCATTTTCAGAGTGCAAGCATGCTTCATGAAGGGATTAGAAAGGTAAATGATGCACAACAGGATGATAATATCTGGTAGAAATCTCCAGGACATGTAGTGTAGAATTCTGTTTTGTGTTCCAATAAAGATGGGTTCTTCTTGGAATTTGGAGTGGTAGGTTGTGTGACATGATTTGGAGTCTTCACCTGAGAACTTCTCAGAACCGCTGGGGGATGGATGATGGAAAGGATTGTTGTTGAATGATTCTCACTTTTAGGAGGGAGGGTGGGGATAGATGGAGTGAAGATATGTGAGAAAAAGCTCAAAAAATTAGGTCTGTTGCTTCCGTGGCCATAGCAGATGTTTCTAAGGTGCCTACCTAAATGGATGTGGAAAAAGGATGTCAATAGTATAGAGTTCATGGGATATTTTTTGCTACTTCATTGTAAATTGTCTTGGGACTCGTAAACGTACCTTTCATAGACTTTTCAATGACATGTGATTTAATCGATGCTCATATAATGACACATCCACAAGTTGGAGTGTAAAGCATTTGATCTATGAAGATTGTTACTCTGTAGCAAGGAACGAGATTTCACTGATAAATTAGTTTTTTTGGAATTCCGAAAAGAAAAACGGCAAAATTTAATTTTACAATTTTTCGAGGGTTTTTTTCGAAAAATTTTGAGGTTTTTTTTGTTAATTTTGGTGTATTTTTTTCGTGAAGTTCGTTTTTCATAAAAATTAAAAAACCAACTACCAAAAGTTACATTTTTGGAGGGTTTTTTCGAAACATTTTAGAGTTCTTTCGTAAATTTCGAGGTTTTTTTTTCTTCTAATTATCATGTCTTCTAATTATTTATTGATTTTTGGAACCACCTCCTTGATTTTCTAATTAGCATCTCTTCTAATTGTATACTGGTTTTTGAACCACCCCCTAATTTTCCAATTATATATTGATTTCATGTTTATTTCATTTCTTGGTATTTAGACTTCATTTAATGTGTTTAATAGATTTATTTACTTACATCTTATTTTTTTCACATATTTCATTTACCCTCGAAATTCATTATATATATTTAATGTATTCTCAAATTTCTACTTTTTTCTTTACACCAAAATTTTTCTTGAAATATTTTTTAAAATCAAGATACCGAAATTAACTCGAAAAACGAAATCACAGTAGTTAGTTGATCAATTAGGAGCAAAAGGGAAAACAAGTGGTTTTAAAGCTTAGGGCATCCATTATAAGGCTATTTGGTTCACGATTCAGCATGATGATGGTATTGCATTCAGGGAAGCTACTTTTGTATTTCGTGATCCATCATAGTGGTTTGCCTTCTTGATCTTAATCATGTAATCCTAATCTAGTACATAGTATCTAGGACTCATTATACAATGCATTTGCCTTCAAGTAGAGGAATCATCTTCTCATTCCATGGATAACTTTTAGAATCAGATCTAGTAGTAGATTAGGTGGTATTTTCTCACTAAAATCTCATTTATGAGATCTACAAGTCTTTGTATAGTGTTGTCAATGAATTCTTTACCTTGTCAAAGAGAGGTCTAGCAAAAGATTAGGTGGGATTCTTAAGATGTACAAGGCTATTGCATGTATTTAGGGTTGAATTTATGTTCTGCCTATGTATCTAATGTTACAGATCTTTTATTACGAAATTGAATGGAACTTGTGGAGGAACTGTTGTTAGTTCCTTGAAGAAAAGTTATTCCTCAAATCTGTTAGGCACTAGTTAGTTGACCTCAATAGTGAATGGAGAGCTATGTCCTAAAGTTGACTCATTTAGAGACATCAATTCATCTAACTCCAATGTTTGAAATTAACATATGTTCATGGAGTCTGTAATGTTTGATATGAATCATTGTTTTCAATAGCTAGTCTTACCACTTTCATATACAAAAATATCATGAGTTGAGTGTTGACCTGTAGGGTGCGTGTCTTGAGGAGGGGACATTTGAGTTGCCAAATCACATTTCCTGGTCTGAATATCTGTAGTTATGGTTAAAAGACTCACTTTCTTGTCTTTTGTTCTTACATTACCTCAATGAGAATTCCCTTAAAGCAAGAAATGGGGATGCCAAATGTCCATAATCTCCATCGTCACACTTGTAGCCTCCAGAAACTTTGTTGTTTGTGTTCCTTTTTTTTCCTAGGATTAGTTTCAACAGGACCTTTTCTTACAGGAGAGAAATGAAGAACGGAACCTTCCATTTTCTTAAAAAGGCCTCAATGTTTCTGAGCAAGATGCATGGGCGTTCCATATGTCTCTGATCCATGGGCTGTGGGGAGAAAATGAGACCCCCCTCCACATCAGCTTCACAAAAAAACTCGAGTCATCAATATGCATACTGCAGTTATAAAAGAACCTCTTGGATGTTTGTCTATCCCAAACCAAACACCCTATGGAAACAGATACCCTTACTGAAATTTTCTTTGCTCCACACTAGCTTATCCGTAAAGTTAATCGAAACCTCGGGGTAGTGATACCAGAATAAACTATTAGGAAAAAGAGCTCTCTGAGAACTTCTTATCTATTAAAAAAAGAGCTCACTCCAATTGCTAGAGAACCTCTTCTAAGATGAAGATCCCATGAGGAATTTCAGTTAACCATTTTACATTGATTGGAAGTAGACTCATTCTTCTTCTTGGGGCAAGGACCATAAAGCCTAAAGAATCTTTCGTGAAGGGGCTCACCCCAAGCCACACATCATGCGAAAACTTGAGTTTGTCACTACCCATAGCCTCCTCAATACCAACGAAAGTTTCTCTAAAGCTGGAAATGTTTCTCGCAGTGCTAGACCCATGGGAAAGAGGCTATTTTTTAAGATCCACCATACAGAGAGGACCATAATTACTTTGATGACATCTCTCCACAAACAATCCTCTTCCTCACTGCATCGCCATAGACATTTACAAAATAACGCCTTGTTCATTAGGTAGGGGATGTATACCACGGCCCCTTATTTCCTTTATTTGGAGAAACCAAATCCCAATATAAAGCATTATTTTTCTCCCATGCTTGTGTCCGATGCACATTGAAAGAACTAACGAATAAATTGAAATAGTAATTGAAATAAACAAAGCAATACTCGAAATAAATGAATATGAATCGAAATAACAATGATAAAGGCTAAAGGAATATAACTAAGAAATCAAATAGTCTTTCAATCATCAACTTAATAACAATGATTAACCCTTGCCTTATTTATAATTATCTTAACTTTTTTAGCAAGCTAACTAACCTATAACCATAATTGGCTAATAATTCCCTAACTACTAATTTGGGCTCTTAATTAGGCCCAATTATTTCTAATACTAATATTGCTAAACTAACCCATAATATTGCTAATATTGCTTACATCATATTCTTCAGGTTGAAGAAGATCGTCCTCGAGCTTGAAATCGAATAAGGCAGAAGTTGATCTCGAACTTTTCCTTTGTAGTTGCTCGCATCACAAACAAGTAATTCCATATTGTGTCACCAAATACAAAGTACAAGAAGAGTCCCTGTCTTAAAGGATAACCATAACAAAATTTTAATGTATGTGTGCGGAAATATCTGGAATTGAGCTTCAAAATTGTGCCAAATTGGATACCAAAATTTGCCCTGCGGTGGCATGTGTGCGGTCTTATGGTGATGAACATCTTGATCATAACAATTACTAGAACCTGGTGGTACATGTCCATTAATTCAGCTGCTAATATCCCGATCCTTAGCAAAAAAGATGATAGAGAACTATGTGGTGGTACAACCAAACAGTAGGGGCAAATAACTTGGTCTCCCACAACCAATTCTTTCACAAACTAAACTTGCAGGAGGTAGACGATCAACATGCAACAATGAGTGGCATATCAGCTGGCAGTTCTGGCGATGGAGTGTAACCGGCGGTGGTTGTTGCAACAGATGGCAGTGAAGATGAGTGGCGGATCTAGTCCGAAAAGGGTCTCCTTCCTCAATTCATCTTCCATTTTGGTTTTGTGGTTGTGGGGGTGGCGGAGGGAACAACTGGGGGAGGAGGGGGTGGTATGGATTGAGAAAGGATTCCAAAAGGGGAGATGGGCGATTGGCCTGGCCAATCGACCCACCTAGTGGTGCGTCGCTGCCTTGCAGGGAGTGGGTTTCGATCGGGGTGCATGACCCTGTGTTGGGTTGTGCGCCGCCGCCTGCGGTGTTGGAGTAGGGGCCATGCAGTGGTGCTGGTTTTGGTTGCAATCACTCCTTGTGAGTGTTTGTTAGCCTTTTTGGTGCCTATTATAAATTATGTGATCATCAGTTGCATCTCCTGTTAGCCTTTTTGGTACCTATTATAAATTATGTGATCATCAGTTGCATCTCCTGCATCTTTTCTTCCATTGCTTTCACGATCTCTAAGGTTGATAATCTTTAAAGCATTCTCTTCTACGTATTTGTCTGATTTTGTTTGCGTCATACAAAAAGGAGCGCTTCGGCTATTAGAACTAAGGAATAAACTGAAATAACTGAAACAATAAATTGAAATAACCGAAGCAATACTCGAAATAAACGAACAAGAATCGAAATAACAATGCTAAAGGTTAAAGGAAAATAACTAAGAAATCAAATATTCTTTCGATCATCAACTTAATAATAAGGAACAATCCTTGTATTATTTATAATTGTCCTAATTTTTTTGGCAAGCTACCTAACCTAACCCTAATTGGCTAATAATGATTAACTACTATTTAGGCTCTTACTTAATTAGGCCCAATTATTCATAATACTAATATTGCTAAACTAACCTTTAATATTACTAATACTGTTTACACCAGACTTGATGTTTGAACCTTGATGTCCTCAAAACCTGGAGATATAGCAACTTCTTGGAGCTTATCAAGTACTGTGCCAAATCAATGTTCATACTAGTACGACCGTTCTAACTCTTTTTAAGCTTTTAACTGAAATGTTGATAAAGCTCTTTAGGGCCTATAACGTAAAACTGAAGATGACCCGCCTGCGATCGATAGTGAGTCAATATGCACCTGCTATGAGCTGCAGAGCCTTCTGGATTTGAACGAACCATCCTGAAAAAGAGATTGGAGGTGTAGGAGACCATCCAACCCTTGGCTTCGCAGAAGAAACGATCAGCAATAGATAGGTTGGAACTCTCTTTCTACCACAGGCTACGCTTGAAATTCGTGGACTCAGAACGAATTAATAGACTACAATTAGCCCTTTCCACCTTCCTCGGTATGGTATAAGTAGACCTGTGATCTGTATCAAGTCGGTTGGTGGGACCCACTTTGAAGTGCCAGGTATGTTCACACCTAAATCAATTCTTCCTTAGCAAAGATCTAGATCCGACGTGTCTTCTTCTCAAGAGACCCACTCTGGCAATGCCAGGTATCTTCACACCTAAGTAGAGCGCGCTTCCCCCTCGCCATAACTGTCACATCTCACATGTCCATAATTCTAGGGTCCTGCGAGCAGATGTATGATTTGTTGAAGCTGAAGCCACATATGAGAATAGTTTGTTCGCAGAATCAGCCAATCCACAACAAATCATATGAAACCCGGCGAAAATGAAGTGAACACTGCTGAGACTCTGACAGCACATGTTTGTTTTTCTTCAAACCCCCAATCCACTGTCAGTAATGCTCGGGGATGTCCATCTCTACACATAGCCTTGCTTTATTCGGCATTATCAAGCACCTCGAACTGTCATTCATGCGTAGAAAGGTACGAAATGATCTCCAATGGTTTTCGAGAATGTGGGATGGAATACTCCACTGGAAGGTCTTTCAACTCTTTATCCCATGTTGTTCATGTCCTTCATTGATAGGCGATAGGATATGATAGGTAAAATAACCTTGCATTCGTCCTTCCTGAAAGCATCATTTGCTCAGGCAGAGAATGGGCATAGGAAGCTCTGGGTGGGTTTCCCTTTCTCCTTTGCGATTAGGTTCTTCATGGTGACCTTGTTCAACACCTGATAATCTATGCAAAATCTCAGGCTTCCATTATGCTTTCGCTTGCATTTACTTAAGTTTACACCTCTAGAACAAGTATTAAGGACATTGCAATGAATTTTTTTTGAACCAGTGGGTATAAAACAGTAAAGATATTGTGCTGCATCTATTAGTCATTTACTCATTTCGAAAACTACTTGTTACTTCAGCTTACCTCAATTTCCACTTTAGTTGACCAATATCAGATTTCAGATATCAGATAAACGATTTCAGCACTGCACATACTCTTTGTACATATTGAATTACACTGTGGATCATGCCTATTTCTACCATTGTTTTCGGCCCTAAGTGCTCCTTAAACACAATACACACACTTGTTTGAAAAAAATGGGACCTTCACTATATAGCAAATGTTACTGTTGTGATCTGCAGGTTGTTATCATGTCATTGATGGGATTCTCTCTTGTGATGCTATGGGCTAAGAAAAAGGAAGTGTGATGCTTCAAGTACTAATTTGTCAGCTGCGGAAAAGCCTTCCAAAGCTAGTCAATGGCGCACTGAAGATGGGATTATTATCAGACTATCAAGAGCCGCAAAAACTGGAAGTCTTCGACAGCGGGATTCCAGACCAATATAGTTGATTTTGTCATAAAATTTGAGGGTATATGAAAACCAATTTCCACGTCCATGTTTTTCATATTCATCATACAGTCTATGAAATGAACTGTGTTAGAAGACCTTATTTGGACTATTAATTTATTGATATTGTTATCCTAAGGGTAATATTAGGGTGTGTTTGGTTGCATGAAATCCTATGTCATGGAAATTCATGAGGGGATCCTACATTTTAGGCTAAATTGATATATCACTCCACATCAACCATTTGACCACCATTTGATTTTGTGATCAATGGTGGAAATGAAAGTCTCATGAACATGAGAATCCCACTCCTTGATCCCCCAAGGCATGTGATTCTCATGTTCATGGGACTTCCATTCTCACTATTGATCACAAAACCAAATGATGAATGTGGAGTGATACATCAATTTAGCCTAAAATGTAGGGGTCATCTTCTGGATTCCCATGACATAAGATTCTATGCAACCAAACACACCCTTAGGTTGTAGAAAGCGATGAGAGTAGGATGAGGTGTATGCACCATGCATTGCATTTGTAATGCTCATAGAAGTTGAATGCTATGTTTCTTATTGAATGTAGAAATTGAATGAAAGGTCTGTTCAAATGCAAGTAAAACTATACGAAGAAAAAGATGGAAAATTTTATGCTTCAGTGCCCAAATTTCCTGAATCTCCCTAGAAATAGTGAACTGAAGATTTACTCTCCCGAGGAATGTTTCCTCAAGGAAAAGAAAATCATTTTGTTATGTGCGATGAACAGGCCCTAAATACTTATTTAACCAAAAAGACAAGTAGAAATGTAGAATATCAGAATCAGTATAAACAAAAACATCTGAGAAGATTTTGTCTCCAAATATAGTCAGCAACTTGGGCCTTATTAACCTTTGGTTTTGATTTTTTTTTAAGGCTGCACCCACATGATCCCTAGATAGAAAATGACCGAAGTAGATTGCAATCATCCACTGTTGACATCAAGCCAATGCTAAACTAGACATCAAGCTAATGCTAAACTATCTTCCAAAGCCTTCCAAACAATCTTGTGTTTTCATTTTCATCAAAGCATACAATCATTCTGGAGCATGGCACTGACCACTCAAGGTATGATGACATTCCCCTACAGGTCCCTTTCCTATTGCTTAATTGCTTTAGATAATAATTGAAAGCCAAGAAATGACATTAGTCTTTGGTTAAGAGTTAGTATCATCAAACACCGTTTGTTTGTTTTAAGCGTCTACTCCTAACTAACATCACTTTATGAATTCAAATTTGCATTGCAGGGTATAAACGAAGTAGAAAATGTAAAAGGATTCAAAGCAAACATCATTGTATTCCTTTTCTTTCACAATAAAAATAAAATGATGCAACACAAGCAAAAACAATCTAGAATTCACTAGAAAAGATAAAACTGAATAATGATATGATTGAACAATACATGAAAGCAATTTAAAGACATAACTCAACCTTTGGATTGCCCTAGGAATCTTGAAATCCAAAGTCTATTGGAAAACAAAAAGTTAAATCCTATTGGAAACAAAAACTAAAATCCTACTGAAAAACATTAAAGTGTTATTTTAGAAACCTAAACGATCTCAAACGCTTAACATCCACCATATGTCACGGCGTAGCGGTGTGTTTTACTTGGGGCATCGTTTCCCTTTTCAGAAAGCTATGGCATGCCTCATTCCGAGCTCGAACGTCAAATCTGTAAATTTCGGTTACGTCATTTTATCTTTTGTGTGTCCATTACGTCTTCAATTATTTCAGTCATATATTCTACATCGGTCCTTTCCACTTCAGAAGAACTTGACCCTGAGTTATTGTCAGGATAGAGAGCCTCATCCTCACGAAACTCATACAAATGAGCAATATTAAAAGTGTTGGAAATTCCCATGGACTCAAGCAAGTCGATGATATATGCATTGTCATTTATTTGCTTTAGCACCTTATATGGATCATACTTCCTTGGCTGCAATTTTTCATATGTACCCGTTGGAAATCTTTCCTTTCTCAAGAACACCATCACAAAATCTTCTTCATCAAACACTTTCATTCTTCTGTGTTTGTCTATTGCAGCTTTGTATTTTACATTAATCTCCTCCAATTTTTGTTTAACTGCATCTTTGATAGCCACGACAGCTGCAGCCATATGTTCTGCAACAACACTCATTACTTGGTCTTTAGGAAACTTCAGCAAGTCCACTACATGGTTAGGAACGACTGTATAAACAATGGAAAATGGTGATCTTTCCGTTGCAGTATGGACTGCATTGTTATAAGCGAACTCCACCTGTGGAAGTGCATAATCCCACTGTTTAGGCTTTTTACTTCAAACACTGCGAACCACATTTTCAAAAATATGATTTGTAACTTCAATTTGATAGTCTGTCTGCAGGTCTACTCTGATTCAAACTATTTTCAAACAACCTCCATAAAATAGTCCAAAAGTGACTTAAAAACTTCGTATCACGTTTAGAAATGGATTTAGGAATTCCATGCAAACGAACAACCTCCCTGAAAAACAATTTGGCTATAGTTTTATGTCGACCCAAGTGACCACCCAATCCTCTTCCATGCAAATCTCGAATCAGTTTCTCACGTAAGGAAAAAATAGGTATGCACAACTTATTGCCTTTGAACAAGTCTCCCTCACTGAGAAAACAATATGCTACTGGCTCATGATTAACACATTTTGCCCAATTTTTTTTAAAATCATCATAAACTTCATATAATTCCTTCGAGCATTTGAATCCTACAACTTCTTGGGCAAGGGGATCAGAAAAGAAGCCCTCCTACTAAGTGCATTAACAACCCAATCAAATCATCTGATTTGTACTTAATGATAAATGGAAATTTCTGCAGAAAATTCACCAACCTTGCATGCATCTCATTAATACTTTTCTGACTGCTAATAAACTTCAAAGCCTAATGCTCCATATACAAAACAAACTCTCTCTATAGAAAGTAGTGTTCCTGTTGCTTCAAAGCTCCAACAACCGCATACACTCTTGGTCGTAAGTACTCCATTTCTGTCGGGTTTCGCTTAATTTTTCAGGAAAGAAGGCTATTGGTTTCTTCTCTTGAGTAAGCACAGCTCCAACTCCCACTCCACTAGCATCACATTCGACCTTGAATACTCTCTTAAAGTTCGAGAGAGTTGGAACCGGAGCAGTGCAAAGCTTTTATTTGATAAGGACAAAACTCTTTTCTTGTGCATCCCC
This sequence comes from Berberis vulgaris, assembly GCA_963556465.1. Lineage (NCBI taxonomy): Eukaryota > Viridiplantae > Streptophyta > Magnoliopsida > Ranunculales > Berberidaceae > Berberis > Berberis vulgaris. Next base: position 24,725,630 of record OY747126.1, read on the forward strand.
CCAACTGAGCTTGCCTTTCTTCAAATACTTTGTGATAGGTGTTGCAATGGTACTGAAATGCCTCGCGAATAACCTGTAAAAATTTGCCAAGCCATGGAAACTTCTCACTTCAGAAACTGACATTGGAGTTGGCCATTCCCAGATTGCTTTTACCTTCTTATCATCCACATGTATTCCATCCTCACCAATAACAAAACCAAAAAATAATAGCTTACGTGTGCAAAAAGTACATTTTTGCAGATTCAAAAACAAAGTTTTTTTTTTCCTTTCATTACACCTAAGATTTTCCTCAAATGAACTAGGTGTTCCATTATGGTTTTGCTATAGATTAAAATATCATCAAAATAAACGACAATAAAGGAACCAAGAAAGGGATGAAGAACATGATTCAGAAGTCCCACAAAGGCGCTAGGTGCATTGGACAATCCGAATGACATCACCAACCACTCGTACAATCCATCATTGCTCTTGAAAGTTGTTTTCCATTCATCTCTGGGCTTGATTTGAATCTAATGGTATCCACTTCGTAGGTCTAGCTATGTGAACATATTCAAACCCTCAAGCACATCCAACATGTCTTCCAAACGAGGTGTAGGAAATATGTATTTTATGGTGTACATGATTTAAATGCGATAATTTATCCTCTAAAAAGGGAAATGCTGAATGAATTGATCGTAAATTTTTAGATTGTTGATTGCCTGACTATGTACACACATTCACCAAATACTATCCTTATTTGGAACTAGAAGGACAAGTACTATACATGGGCTTATATTCTCCCTTAAAATCCTTTCCTCAACAACTCTTCAATCCATTCCCGCAAAATTGCATACTCCTTCGGGTTCATAGGTAATGAGGTAGATTCGGTATGCTAGCTCCGAGAACCAAATCTATTTAGTGTTGTATATCTCTCATAGGTGGAAGCCCCTGAGAGAACTCTTCGGAAATAAGTTCCTCAAATTCTCCCAACAACTTATGCACTTCAAGAGGAATTATTTTTTCTTCTTTGTTTGCTGCCAACAGTCCTTTGACTACCACTGGATAGAAAAATTTAGATTATTTGATTGACTCATTAATCTCACGTTCACTATCATTCAAAGTTAGAAAGCTAAAACTCTTTCCTTTAGGAAAACGTCCAGATTCTGACATAGGAGCTATAACAATTTTATGATTTTTCCAATTAAAAATCACAAAATTATCACGACCCTTCAATATAGTATCCACATGATATTGCCAAGGATGACCCAATAAAATATGGCAAGCATCTATATCGATCACATCACAGAATACATCATCTTTGTAATGCTTACCAATGGATAATGGCACGTGACATTTCTCAGCAATATGAGCGAATGGTCATTTCTTTAACAACGCTCGCTCTAAGACCAAAGCAAACTTTTCCATGCCCTCCTCAACCGCTAATTCCGTCTCTACATAGTCATCATCGAAATCCCCATCTTCTTTTTCTTCGTCATCATTTTCACTGTTAGCTTCCAGTAAATTGGTTTGTTTTATGTTCTGCCCTCTGTCAATAATGCTACTAGTCCCTACCTTAGATTCTCAAAAAGAAAAATCTGCAGGTTTCAACCCTCCAGAACTATGATGCACGAGGTTCCCTTTATATGCAAGTGAAGCAACATGTCTGTCGGAATATTATGTCGCGTTTATTCGAAAGGAAGTCTGGAGCCTCTCTTTCTCTGTTAGTTATGCTCTAAACGCCATGTTAATGGCCTCTTATAGAGTCCACAAATTCTGCAACCCAATTATTTTCTTGACTGGAGCGTTTCCATTTGTTCACATACCTTGCAACCTTCTTTGTTAGGTGATTACGTTCTGCAAGTAGCATGAACTCGTTTGTCTAGTCTGTCACTTTTCTACTGCCTTGTACACAGCTGATGTACATACAGTACCAAATCTACTCATAATCAGTAGGTAAATTCGATCCATCAGAAGCTACTTCATCTTCCTTCAAGTTCGAATTCGATTATTTTCTTGTCTTTGACGGGTATTCTATAGTTGATCCCACCAAAAACTGGAAAAACTTTCAATCGGAAAACAACCATCTTAGCTTCCGAAACCTCCATCATCTCGAAAAAACTGCTCTATTTCCACCATCAAGTCAAGAAAATCTTCAACTTTCAAATTTCCTAAAAAAATTGGAATGTCAGCTAAGATGCAATAATCGTCAAAATTATTGTGGCGGTAATGGTTATTTTGATGATTCCCATAATTGTTTGGCGGTGGTTCCTCGACTTCCTCCTCTGATTCAGACTCACTCTCATGAACATAAAACCATCTTCTATTTCCTTTACGATTGCCTAATTGATTATTGCCTCAGTTATCTCCTCGATTGTTACTCCGAAAACTTGTCGTAATAACTCACGAATCTTCCCAAATTGGTTAGTCAACACATATTTTGGGCATCCAAATCTACTTGAGTAATAGGAACGCCATCTCCACCACGTTCACCCATAGATATGAGTCAAAGATAGCAAGAGGGAAAAAAACTCGCTCTTATACCACATGACGCAGCACAAACAAAATATAATCTGGAATCTGCCAAAAGATAAAACACAAAGGTTTCTCTAAATAATAATATGAGTGAGTTTATCCTTGAACAGTACATGAAAGCAATTTAAAGACGTAACTCAACCTTTGGATTGTCCTAAGATTCTTGAAAATCCAAAGTCTATTGAAAACAAAAACTGAAATCCTATTAGAAAAACAAAATCTAAAATCCTACTGAAAAACATTTAAGTGTTGTTTTAGAAACCTAAATGACCTCAAACGTCTAAAAAATCCATTGTAAGTCACGATATAGTGGTAAGTTTTACTTGGAGTGTCGTTTTCCTTTTCGGAAAGGTATGGCATGCCTCATTACTTAGGGCGTTGCCTGAAGTCGATGAAGGGACTTGAAGGATTTCTGGACGGCTGCTTTGGCTTTGGTCTTTTGTTCTTCTCTGATCCTGAAATCTCTGTAACACTTGGAATAAAGAATCAAAGTCGAAGCCGTTCCAAAAACCCACACCCATTTGCACACAGTTTGTGGGTCTCGGTTCTGTTCCAACTTTTTTCGGAACCCATCTTCTTCACAATCAGTTATCAAATCTCTCTTGATGACCAAAACCAAGGTTAGGGTTCTTAGAAGAATAACCGAAAGAAATCGCGGGCTTGGGCTCAGGAAGAAGAAAATTGACTTTGGGGGAATGAATAGAAAAAGAAAAGCTAAAAGACATATTGTGGTAGTAGGAATGTGAGCTTATATAGTGGACATATGAGTAAATCAAGGAAGAAACATATAGTTTCCTTTTTAAAAAATTGGGCCAAATTGGAAAGTTGAACTTTTATGGATTAAATCCAAGTCCATGTTAAAGTATTTTTTTCCCTTTTGGCCCCATTAGTTTTTTGCCATTCTTTTTTTACCCCCAAAAGTTTTTGTATTCTAATCTAACCCCCATTTTATAGTTTGACTGTTAGGTCAAACATGTTGACCGTGCATCTCGAGGCAACATAAACTCATCTTCCCCAAAACTCTTTTTTCCCTTATTTGTAATACTTTCTCCTTTCTTCCTCTAAACTTCAGTCATAAATATGAAAATCTTCTTTGAGAAAATTGATTTCCATTCATCTTCAATCCTTCATTCTCTCTTCTTCTACCATCAGCCAAACCCTAAAAAATTTTCTAGCCTTCAAATTACAATTACTTGAAGAAATCAAAGAATAAGTATGGAAAGTAGCAGCAACAATGACAGAAAGAGAAACAAACTCCACTTCTCTTGCCACACCCAAAACCAAAACAACGAAAGACCCCGCCACACCCAAACTCATTTGCCTTCCTCTTCTATCACCAACCCAGGCACTCCCTTTGACGAAGATCTGGACAACACCAACAGAGAGACCTTATCAACTATGGTGGTCCTCACTGGCTTCTCTTCCTCATGCTCAGTTCTCAACCTCAAGTCTTTCGCTTCAAGATGTATGGTTCCATATCTTGAATCCAGATCGACCGTGACAATGGATAGCTCACTTTTCGTCCCAAGTGGTTATTGACCCTTTTTCGAGCACTAGTGGTTGTATCCCTTTTTCAACATCAACGTGTTTGGCCTAACAATCAAACTTTAAAATGAGGACTGGACTAGAATACAAAAATTTTTGTGGGTCAAAGAAGAATAACCAAAAACTAATGGGGTCAAAAGGGAAATAACCCATTTTAAACTTAAATTATTATTTATTTTGCTAATAATTTTTTTGTTTTTCTTGGAGATTAAAGGTTATATCCACAATAAGGCTATTTTATCTAACAAGTCCATGCATCTGTTCTTTATTTTGCTAATAATTTTTTTGTTTTTGTTGGAGATTAAAGGTTATATCCACAATAAGGCTATTTTTATCTAACAAGTCTATGCATCTGTTACTTTTATTAGATTCATTTTAAGTATATATCCCTCTGTACATATTTCTTGCACATATATATAGGCATGAGGGTGACTAATCCCTTTAAGTGGGAGTAACACCTGGGTTTTATGTGTCACTTGATAGAGCATTGATAGCTATAAGTAAAGGTGGATCATCCACCTGTATATGCTAAGGAGGTGGTATGATACCTCATGATTATAACATGTGGAGGTCGACATCCATAGGCTTTCACAATCGTCCCCCTTGGATGTTCACCATCATGCTGCTTCTTTAAAAACCTTGCTAATAAAACCCAATAGAAAAATTGGACGAAGGGAAAAAAATTACAACATTCTTCAAGAATATTATGGATGCGCATAATGTTGCCTCGTTAAAACCTTAACAGGAAAACCAGTGAGAAAAAATCACGTTGAATGGAAAAGAGTACAACACGCTCAATATTAATGTACCACACTTCTGGATGCTCTTGGTCAAGTATACTTCTGCATACTCTCCCTCGTGACTTTAATTAACTTGATAATTAAGCAGACGCATGCCAATCTCATAAACTAATTTCTGAAATGTTGATTTAGGAATTGTTTTGGTGAAAAGATCTGCAAGGTTGTCAGTAGATCGAATTTGTTCAATCACATGGTTCTTCTGAAGCTCATGTGGGTAGAAGAACTTTACTTCGTTCAATTTTCTTTGATGAAGCCTTTTTGCATTTGAACAATACATGCAATATTATCTTCATATATTATAGTTGGATGAGCAACAACTGAGGGTAATTAACAGTTATTTATGATATGTTGAATTAATGATCTAAGTGAAACACATTCGCGGCTAACTTCATTAAGAGCAATAATTTCAAAATGATTTGACGAGGTAGCCACTTAAGTTTGTTTAATAGATCACTAAGAAATATTTGCATTCCAATTCATAAATTCATAACATGTCTGTGAACGACCTTTATGAGTGTTAGAAAAGTAGCTTGAACTGCATAGTCAATTATGTGGGAATGGTTAGATAAATCGCAAGAATAAAACAAACTCATATCAATTGTCCCACTGAAGATATCTAATTATGTGTTTAACTCCATGCCAGTGTCTACGTGTAGGTGTTGAACTATACTTTGCTAATAAATTCACAGAAAATGTTATATCAGGTTTGTACATTGTGCCAAGTATAACAATGCACCAATGACATTTAAATATGATACTTCAGGACCGAGTATCCCCTCATTTTCTTCTTAATCAATATGGATATTTATTTAAATCTAAAGATCGGACAACCATTGTCGCACTAAGTGGATGTGATTTGTCCATATTAAAACGTTTTAAAATGTATTAAGTATATCTTGACTGATTAACCAATATTTCATTAGTACTTTGCTCGATCTGTAGACCAAGACAAATTTTGTTTTTCCATGGTCTTTCATTTCAAATTCTTTCTTTAAATAGTTAGCAGCACTTTCAACGTCTTCAGTAGATCCAATAAATTTATATCACCTACATAAATTGTTGCTATGACAAAACCAGTGATAGATTTTTTTATAAGGATACATTGACAAATGAGATTATTTGTATAACCTTCCTACACAAATATTCACTAAGACGATTATATCAAATCCTTGCGGATTGTTTCAAACCATATAAGGCACATCTTCGGTTCATTGAGAAAATATTTCTTGACTTTGCTTCAGGCAAACTAAATCCTTCAGGGATTTTCATGTAAATATCCGTCTTATACCCATATAAATAAGCAGTTATGACATCCATAAATTTCATATCAAATTTTCAGAAACTATAAGACTTATTAAATATCGGAATGTAGTCACATCCATAACAGGGAATATATATATATATATATATCAAAATCAATGTCGGATTTCTTCAGAAACCCTTGAGCCACGAGTTTTGCCTTATATTTGACAATCTCATTTTTTTCATTTTGTTTTCTTACAAACACCGATTTGAAACCAATTGGGTTTACATGTTTAGGTATTTGTATTATAGGTATTTTTTTTCATTTTTTTTCTCATGTTTAGTTTGGCTTCGAAATGCAGGTTTTGTGTGTTTCCTAAGATTGAATCCTTGAAGCACTTATTTTTAGAGGGCAAGCTTGTTACAGATATTTGGAGGCATTTGAGGGTATTTTACAGTGTTCTAAAAAGCGCTAGGCGTTGGGCGGGCGGCGAGCAGGTGCCTAGCGCCTAGGGGCCTAGGCGGTCTTAGGTTTTGTATTATAACTTTAATAATTTACAAAAGTTAAGCATAATATCTTATCAATTACATCCAATTTAATGCCAAGATACATATGCAAAATTTAAAAACATGAAAAATTAACAATCATGAACAAAATTTATTAAAACTCAAATGATTGAAGTTGGTCATGATGTGTACTTTATATAAAATTGAATTTGTGGAGAAATATCCAAACCTACTCTTTTATTTTTCTTCAAATTGCATGAATAACCTCAGTCATGTTTGATAAAATCTACATTAGTAAAATTGGTACCGGTAGATCCTTTGAGAATTTCATTAACTAATCATCATTTGCTACAATTAGACATATACTAAATAAAAAACAATAAAATAGTTTATTTCTAAAAAAGAGGAAAGAAAAATAAAATAAGAACACAATCAGCCTTATTAAAAAAAAAAAAATCACCCAGACCGCCTAGACTGCCCAGACCCCGCCTAGGCCGCCTAGACCCCGCCCAGACTGCCCAGAACCCGCCTAGCCATTAATCTGGGCGGTTTTCTACCTTCTAGCGCCTAGGCCGATTTTTAGAACACTACTATGTTCATATTAGGAGACCTACAAAGATTTCCATGGCGTTGTCGGTATGGTTTCGTGGAGCTAATACTACTACGCAAGTAGGTATGCTATTTTTTTCTTACCCTTATGTTTATTTTTTAGGAAATTTGGAAACAGAGGTGCAAGTGTATTTATGAAGATGGTCATCTGAATCATATATTTGGGATTATGAATGTTAGGCGGTGTTTAAGAATGGCTAACTCCTTTATTAATCCGAAGCATAGCAGTGCTAATAAAGTTCCTTTGGAAAGTCTGGGGCTTCCAATTACTCCGGTGGTTGGAAAGGAGAATCATATTGTTTACTGTCTTTTTTCTCCTCCCAAATTCGTTGTTTTAAACGTGGATGGGTCATCAAGGAATAACAAGGCGACAGAAGGTGTGATTATTAGAGATGCAAGGGGAGTATGTATGGTGACTCAACAGTTGCTATTTGGCGAAGGTACGAATAATAGAGCAGAGACACTTGCGCTATTAGAAGGATTGCGCTATTAGAAGGATTGCGCTTATGCTTTAGAATGGGGTATCAAAAAGTTATTGTTCAAACAGATTCGGATTTGGTGCGTGGTTGGTTTTAGGAGGTCTACAAAATTCCATGGCGCTTGGAAAATATTTGGAAATATATTAAAAGCTTGGCAAAACAAATGGAAGTGCGTTGTAAGCATATTTATAGAGAAACGAATGCGATTGTGGACGCGTTAGCGGACAAGGCTCAAAGGGAAGGATTGACAAGAGCCTTTAGAGAACATGATCTCCCAAGTAGCATTGCGGGTTTGGTCGGGTTGGATAAATGTCACACTGCGTACATTCGTCATGGATGAAGGAGGCTCTAGGGGATGTGCTCAATTGGATGATGAACAATGGCAGTTGGTGGTTTATTAGTGGACTACAAGAAGTAGTGGCAGCTTCTTGGTTGTTTGAACAGTGTCTAATCACAGCAGCAGTAGCAGGATTTATTCATGTTGTGGCTGCAGGGGACGTGTTCAAGCAGGGGACATGTTCAAGATGCAGGGGATGTGTTCAAGTGCAGGGTGATCACTGGCAATTGGTTTCAGCAGGCAGCAGGACGTTGCAGCAACAGCAAGAAGTTATACTTGTTGTAGTTGCATTTCTTGGTGACTGGGGGTGGATGAAGGTGCGTTTTGATAGTAGTTCTCTTGTTTGGCTGCTTCCCAACATCTTGAGATTGATTCTTGGTGTTGATAAGTTGGTTTGTCAAGTTGGCAGCTAATTCCTTGGAGTCAAAGGGCTGTAGAAAAATTATCTTTATTTGCTTATTTATTTTAGTTAGTTAGGTCCAGCCCATTTTGTTAATAAGGTCAAGACTTTTTTAACTAATGGTTTGGTGAATAAGGTCTGTTCCTTTTGGTGAATTAGAGCTAGCCCATAGGTTCTTAGTTTATTTTGTTTGGGTTTCGAGTATTTTGGCGAATTAGGGCTAGGCCCTAGTTTGCTTTGGTGAATTAGGTTTAGCCTCTAGATGCATATATTCTTTTTCAAGTAAAGTCGTAATGTATCCCCGAAATGTGTAAAATCTTTTTATCAAATAATTAAGGTCTGGCATCCCATCGTTGCCCCTCTCTCTCGGAGGTTTAAAATAAAATAAAAATAAAAATAAACCTCATAGGTTTATGACAATCAAATTACAAGACCAATCTAATTAAACAAGCTTATCTAATATATGAAAATGGAAAGAAACTAATCTAAAAGAGTCATCTTGGAGATATCCTCCCGTGGGCTCACTCACACCTTAAGGTGGGATGTTAGCCAAACATGGTAAACTCTAGGCCAAACAACTACTTCTTACTCCACATTGTTCTCCAAAGTGTGATAATGTGTGAGGTATTTATAAGTGAAGAAGGGTGAGACTTATGTGTTGGGATAATGAGGTGGAAGGGGGAGTATTGGAATGAAATAAAAAAAAGTGTTGGAATGTAAAAATGATCGAGTAAAAATGTGAGAATGGATAGTTGAGTTTGACTTAACACTTTTGTAGTTTGTAGAGAAAGTTTTTTGCTATGATAAAATTGGCCATGTAGATGTCCAAATCTTCATGTTGATTTCCTTGAGATCCATAGATGGTGGTGTTTTGTGGGCTTTACTTCATGAGTCTTGGGCTTGAAAATCTTTAGTCTTTGACAATGCATGTGTGAACTTCCAATAAGCTTTGTAGTTGTTGAACTTTGCCTTATTGTGCTACTTTGTGTATGATTTGAGATTAATGTTTGAATTTCTACAAAATACACAAGTACACGTAATGAGATATTTTTATTAGATAATTGGACTTAACAATTGTATATTTAAAGACATAAAATGTCTCATTTATATGCTTTATGACTACATAAGCGGTGTATCTTGTTTTGGGTGATAACATGGAAGCATCAATCTTTCCATGGATTTCTAGCCAATTGATGGTTATGAGCTCAACTGCTTGGCGAAATCTATATAAACAAAGTCATCAGTATGGCACATTTTTTCATCTTAAATGCATGATTGATGAATTTTAGGTATAATTTGCCTTGTTTGAGGTATTGGTTTCCAACTGATTAGAGTGGATTGCTTCCCCCATGTAACAGAGAGCTCTTTTGCACTCGGCATCTAACATTTCTTTCCACTTGATTTCTCAGAGGAGCCTGACCAACTACTTGAGAACTATTTAAGACAAGCATCCAATCTAATGTAAATTGAAGAGCTTGCTGCCAAGGAGGGCCTCACCACAACTTTAGATGATGAACTGGATTTGCCATTATTGCTCTCTAACTTCTTTGACCAAAGCTTGGACAATTCCATTTCAATTTGGTGCAATTTTATTTTCATGTCTCAACACTTCTTGCATGAGAAATTCATACTATCACAACAAGCCTAACTAAATGATTCACCGACATTAGAAAAAATATATAATAATTTTTTGAAAAAGAACTCATTTCTTACGGCTTACACAGCTTGAAATTGGTGTTCACGCCATCTTCATGGCCAACCGCTAGATGCGGTTTAGTAACCAATACAGTTCACCACCCTGACTTACCCAGTTACCCCTATAAATAAGCACCCATATCACTTCAAATTCATTAAATCAGAGCACTCAAATTAGCTACTTGGTACTCACATTTCAAACACTTGTTGCTTTCTAGCTTCTAAATTTCTAATACAAAGTCTACATTCTATCACAAGAATCTTGTCCATGAAACATTGTGCACCTTGAAACCATAATAGATTACCAAAATTTTTACATTTTCAAGAATCATAGTCTGATAAGCTGAAATTCTTCATTTCATATCAATTCAGTAAATTCTGAATTGGATTACTGTCAATAAATCACCCCAAAAAAACCCAAACAACCCATCAACAAAACACAATTAATCAAGACAGAACAAACCGAAGCCAGATTGTGAATTCTTCCCAAAGCAAAGCACATAAATTAGTTTACTTTACTAGACAAAAAAGAAATTTGCTTAGAGATATAGCAAGCCACATAACACCTGAAAAAAAGGGTAAGAATGGTTGTTACTTGGAGAATTACTTCAAACAAACACCTAAAAAATCACAGAATACATAAGTTAGCATTGATTCAAATCTATTAAACTACAGAAATAATAATAATAATAATAATAATAATCAAACCAAAACAACCATCACTCAAAATTATCATAAAAATAAAGATCAGATGTTAAATGTCTTAGTCACTTTCACTGATTTGCACATTAAACACTTCGAAAAACTCAAGCGAACACTCTGGTGGTTCTATTGTGTTCAAATTTGAATCAAAATATCACACTAAAGGTGTGTTTCGTTGCATGGAATCCTAATGTGGGAATTAGAATCCCATTCTATGGCATCCCATGCCATGGACTTTGCCAACTTTGATGTTTGGTTGTCCATGGAAATTGGATTCCAATTCCTATTTTGAGTGTTTGATTGCCTAAAACTAATTATGCGATTTTTTAAAAAATTTAAAATTTAAAATTTAAAATTTAAAATTTAAAATTTAAAATTTAAAATTTAAAATTTAAAATTTAAAATTTAAAATTTAAAATTTAAAATTTAAAATTTAAAATTTAAAATTTAAAATTTTAAAAATCGAAAGACAAATATCGAAACTATTTCCCTCATTTTCTCTAATTATGGTTCAATGTGCCTATTGTAAGAGAGTTAAAGGCTTGATTGTGCATGCCACTATGATGGTTTTTTAGATGTGAATGCCAGTTCATGGTAAATACAAGCTTTTGTTGATACATTTATGTCTCTATGTATTTGTATAGTAATTCATGATTTCTATGAGGAGTTTTTGGCATCTTTAACATTCCTAAGATTGAAAAACATCAAAGGATCAAATTATCATCATGAGAAAACTGATTTAATAGTTAAGTTTTTTTGTAGAAAAGTTATGGTCTTGGGAAGCTTAAATTTGACTACATATCTTACATTGACAAGACAAATCCTTATGAAGGGTGCCCTAGTTTCTTTACTCTTATTAGTTAGGATATGGAGATTGTCAGACATATCATCTAGATTTTTCATGTATGATTGTCAAATAACTGATAGCAGACAGACAATGAACAAATGCAGCCCGAACCTCACGATTTTTTAGGCAAAACTTCAATATGAGTTGAAAAATTAGGCTTATTGAAGATCGATCTTTTAGATAGGATGTATTCAGAGAAACTGCAATCTGGGTAGCAAATATTTGCCCCTCTCAATAGCTTTTCCTGATGAAAACAAATGTCGAATCTTGAGAAATATAAGGAGAAAATCCTCTCCAATTTTTAGGCGCTACCAAAAAGAATCATTTGAGATATATAAAGTCTGACAAATCCTTCGCAATTGGTCATGCATCACTTTACATTATTTATCTCCATTTGCTTTGGCAAATAGTTTAAATTTATGTTAGTAGATTCAATATTGAACCTGGTGGGGTTGTATTGTGAACCATGGTACACTGTAAGGAATTGGGTTTTATCAGGAAAATCATTTAAGCCTTTCCTTCGTAATTTAGGATCACTAATTATTTGCATAAGTCAGTTTTGTCCATGGAAAACTACAGAAAATGAGGAGATTGAAGAAATTGTGTGATAATGCGAAGACTTTAGACTACCTTTATGTGGTTTACTATCTTCTAAAATGACTATATTGATTTGGACAAAACAGTGTAAAGAAACCCAACATTTTACTGGATTTTGTTTAATTGGTGTTTGGGAGTATGGGGTTGTAGGGTGATTTGGATATTATGTTGGTGGATCATAGTTGTTATGGTATTTCTTGTATCATGGTTTCAAATTCTAAGGTTCAGGTGATCACTATTAATAGGTATCCTCAAGTGTCAAGGGAAGAAGTTGTAGATGCTTGCCCATTCTGCCGTGGATTCTGTAACTGTAACACATGGTTGTACTCCAAAGGAAATTTCAAGGTCGGTCCATGTTGCATTTACTAACCTAAATTACTGAGATTTTCTATAATTTCTTTTGGAGTAACCATTTCAGTTTGATATCATTTGAATTGAATGAATTGTGATGTAATTTGTCGGAGACTTTACCATCTACTGCAAGACGAGTCTCCTTGTCATTGATCAAGAACCAATGGGGCAGAGTGGCCAGGCAGTATCTATCATAGGTGGACATCTTGCAGCAGTTTTATCAACACCTTTACGCCTTGCCACTACCAATGTGTTTGGAATGGCAGCAACAGCAGTTGGGGTCTACTGCGTTAGTAGATATGCTGCTGATATTGGCATGAGGAAAAATGTGGTAAAGGTGGAGTTGGAAGATTTGACATCGCGTCTGGCTTCCGGTAGGCTCCAAGTTGTTGCTACTATTATTCCTGCAAATGGCGTGGAGCTAGCTCAACCGGTTCGCTAGTACTTTTAATTTTCTAAACTTCTGTCTATTAATAATAATCTGTTAGTGTCGACTTTTGTTACCAACTTCGCGTGCTTGATAAGAGTTGTGTGATTACCTAAGTTATATGCGGTGGAGAGCTTAGAGGTCTCTTTTGTTGGAATAGCTTTGAGTCTCATATGATTGCATTAGCGCTATCTATGTTATTGTTGCATTATTTTAGCCTAGTTTTGGAAGCCTGCTTATTAGTCTGAATAACAAACTTTAGTTTGCTTTGTATAATATTCCTTCATCCACAGGTGAGCTTGATTTTTCATTATGAACCAAAACTTGATATCAATTATATATCAATTTTAACCTGCCCAATTCAGATGATGAAAATTGTACAAGCTAAGTACAAATATCATTGTAGGTCATTTACACACCGTACCGTCTTCTTCACAATCTAGCTGCGTTAAAGTGAGTAAACAATATAACATGTCTTGAAAATTTCCCTATAGTTTTTCCAGATATCAAAGCCAAGTGGAGACTCAATTATCCATTGTAAATTTGGAAATTCAGTAATGGCATCACAATCATTTACACAACTAACCATAAACACGATGCGACGGCTATAAATATGTTTCTCATATTTCATTAGTACAGGATTGGCAACAAAACACATGATTCCAATTTCTCGGTGACCAAAACAAAACTTTGTCTAGCTATGGATGCTAAAACGACTACATATTGCTGGAGTTGTTTCAATGTATAAGTTCCACCACGACGACTACAAGCTTTGGTGAAAATCATCCACCACTTTGTAGAGATTGAATCAGATTACGCAAACTAACTTATAGATTTCCACCAAATCGTCAGAAGTCATGCTATATTTGCATTTGTTGAATCTATCGCCTTTAACACGGGTCAAATTTTTGAATGAAACACAATCTCTTGACTATCTTTTTACTATGGATTAGGTCTACAAAGAAGTTGGAAAGATAAATGAACGAACCATAGTCAGTTCAGCTCCATAGTTTCTAGCACTTATTAATCCAACACAGCCACCATAAACTTTTGTACTTATATAAACTGTTATAAAATATTTTTTAATTGTTTCATCTTTTATATATATATAAAGTAGAATTGGTTCGGGGAATTGTGGGATCTCCGTGGACAACCAAACATCAAAGTTGGCAAAGTCCATGGCATGGGATGCCATGGAATGGGATTCCAATTCCCACATTAGAATTCCATGCAACCAAACACACCCTAAGTTCATCGCCTCCAAATCACAATATACATTAAAACTTCAATATATACATTTAATATACAGTATAAACACATAATAAAATGAAGACTAAGAGATGAAAAAAGAATACTCACTACAATGAATTTTACACAAAACTTGTATGATCTTGTCATAAAATTCTTTGCAATTCAGATCAACCTTTATCACTAGTGTTGAAACCTTCAGAATCCCATTAACAAAAAGCAATCATTTACAAATTCTTGACTTGGTTGAAAGTAAATTATCAAAATTCTCTCCACAATTGCAACTTCACTCATCACACCTTCATCCCCATCTTCTCTTCAAACCCCTTTCTTCTATTCATTCAAACCCTCAACCCTCACAATCACTACCACAAGCAATTCATGAAAAAGATCAAACCTTTCCACCCCTCTGAGTCTCAGCTCCTCCATCAACACCATCAGTTGAATCAACCACCACTAATCAACTTGTCGAAAGAATAAGAAGAGACTTCGACCTCTTCCAAGTTCTCAAGGAGAAATCAATGGTATCTAGTCTCACTAATCGAAAACCTCGACACATGTATCCCAACCCCATTTCAACTCCTCATCCGTGAAATCGTACTCTCCAACCTCTTACATCTAACAAATGGATCGCTTTTGATGGCAATGTCTACACCGGCTTGCTCCAATATCTGTAAACTCCAAGCCCTTTGATCCATTTTGAGTTTTGAATCTAGAGTTCAGATCTCATAAAGTTGTGAGATGGATATTGGAGATTTCGAACAAGGGGTTACGAATGAGGTGTGAAAGAAGAAATATTGATCTATGGATTGAGAAGTAGAGATCTAGAAGTAGAGATCGAGAAATAGATATGGAATAAGATGAGAGAAGTACCTGGTGTTCTCTGCGATGAAGAGAGACCTTCAAAGGTAGATCTGCTTCAATGATGTGAAGAGAGGTGGAGAAAGGCAGGGAAGGAGAGACGGACACGGGGCTTTGTTTTCCTAAGAGATGTGAGGCGTCCAAAATATGTGTCTCGTGCCGGTATCCTATGCCTACGAATAAAATCCTAAACAAGCACCTAAAATCTTATTTCAAGTGGAAATAAGATTTTTATTCACATGAAATGGAACCAAACACACCCTTGGTATCTGAATGAGATGTTGCATGTCCTCCTCAGTCGTGTATCTATAGATCCTTCAACTCCAACTAAATTGTCAAACTGAAAGAAAACAACACCAAATGCATTACTTCATTTTTGTTTGCTTGTATCCTAGTTTTATACTGATAATGCCTATACTGGAATTGGCATTTAAAATTAACCCCTTTGTTAGTGCTATTAATAAGGAAAATGTTTAGGCAGTGCAGTTTAGCTCAAGCACATTGCAAAACACCAAAAAAATCCATTTACAAACAGATATATGTGATTGACAGTGAGACAACGAGAATAGGTCAGGAAATAGCTTAGGGTGTGTTTTGTTGCATGGAATCTTATTTTATGTGAATCCATGAGGGGACCACCTACATTTAAATTAAATTGAGGTAACACTTATCATCCACCACTTGATTTTGTGATCAATGGTGGGAATGGAAGTCCCATGAACATTAAAATCTCACTCCTTACTCCCCCAAAGCATTTGATTCTCATGTTCATGAGACTTTCATTTCAACCATTGATCATTTAATTAAGTGATGGATGATGAAGGTTACCTCAATTTAGCTTAAATGTAGGTGGTCCCCTTATGAGTTTTAATTGAATAAGATTTCATGCATCCAAACACACCCTTAGTTGTCAAGTTTTTTTTATACTTATATCAAACATACATAGGCATGCCCTTCCCAAGAAAAGTTCCTTGTTTACTTGTCGGACATGTGGCGATACTCCTAGATACGGCAATAGGTACTTTACTTGTGTCATCAAATTTTTACATATATTTTTTCTATGTTCCAAATCTTTATGCGCGTCCTATTTAGTTCTGAGAATGTTTCTACTTTCTTGCTAATTGTTTAATTGTCCACAATTTATCCAATCTATTTGATTGCTTATGTTTTTTTATTTGTTCATTTTTTTCCCAACACATTTGCATGTCTCATTATTGGTATGTATTTATTTATTTTCTCAGTTGTATACTCTATCTTACACTAAGAACATCCTAATGTTCTAACATCATTTTAAGTGTTACAGTTTTTAATCATCATCTCTATTCAACAACTAATTTTTTCAAGGACCTTTAATTTTATATGTATATGAACTTTAACATGTACCAAATGTTGGTCATGCAGGGGGATTTCTTTCCAAATCTTCATAATAGTAGATATAGTGGTGACTGGAATATTGTACCTCAATTCGAAGGTAGTTATTTTTCACTGAGAAGTAGTGTTCTAAAAATTGCTAAGCGGTAGTCGGGCGGCAAGCAGGGGACTAATGCCCAGAGGCTTAGGCGGTTTTTTCTGTATTATAAATTAGAATTTATAAAAGTTAAGTATAGTAGCATGTAAATTACATGAATTCAATGCCAAGATACATGTGCAAAATGTATTAAAAAAAATTGTCTTAATTTTTTTTCGAACTAGAAATAAAGAAAATAAAATGAAATTAAAAAACCCGCCCAGGCAACCGCCTAGGAGGAATTTAGAACACTGCTGAGAAGTGCTTGGAAGATAGTGAAAGGTGGATGTCTATCACTTCTGAGCTTGCTTGCGTGAAAGAATCCATAGGAGCGTGCTGGCACCATTGTATAACCATCCTAAGATTCCCCATTTGGGTGCCATGTCAATGTCAAACTTGGATTCCTGCTTGGCTGACCCTATACCCAATGAGATCACTAGAAACCTCCAAGATTCCATGGATTTGGTTGGGTAAAAATCCGGATTTTGCATTATAATCTCTTTTGTGGCCTATGTTGTCTGATGCGACATTGCAATGGAGGAGTCGAGATTTCTGCAAGGAATTGTTTCGCATCACAAATTCCTGCCCCATAACGAAATTTCGCCTCACGGGTGTTTCAGCGGCAGCAGGGCCAATGGGTTGATTTTTGGGCGCCAACAATCATTTTTTTTCATTATTTGTTAATACTTATTTTATTATTATATATTAGTTTAATTAATAAGTACTTAGTGTTTTAGTTAATAACAAATTTAAATATATATACAACCCATAACTTGTTGTCCTAATTACAATACGATCTTGTAGGAAGACTAAATGTTTTTGTATTTTGTTATGGACTGGTTGCTTCATTGTCATGTCATAGTTATAATGTTATGGATTGGTTACTTAATAATCATGTTTGTCTTGTTTCAATTATGGTTTATTAGTAGTATACAAACTATATAAAATTTATAACAATATTATGATTCCGCCTCAACTTCGTTGCAACTCTTGCAACGGATGTTGGCGCTTCACCCTGACTCCCGCTTCAGACAACATAGTTTGCAACCATGCTTATTGCTATTAGTGTCTGCATACATGCCAACAACGTATTTCTCATCATCATCATTGTTCCATAGTTCTATAGTCAAGTATAGGTTTTTTTTATTGAGAAACCTACAAAATGGAAATCTTGTGGATTTCTAAACCATTAAAAGCAATCTAAGATGAAAGTGCAATGCCACAATCACTTTTCTCACGGTGGAAATCACCAAAATAGGTTGTTGGGTAGGCTCATAAGATATTATTTGTTTGGTCATTAGGCCTGGGCAGGGGCGGAGCCAGAATTTTTGCCTGGGGGGGGGGGGGGGGGGGGGGGGGGAGTACTAATAATAATATAACAATTTTTAAAAAATTATGAACAATTAACAAAAAATAAAGTATATTATGAAAATTTTAAATTTTTTGAAAATATAAACTTTTTTTCACGATTATATAGGTATTGATATATCAAAATCCACCTAAAATGATTGTTTTTCCCTTATTTGTACATTTTCTTATTACAACTTTTTCCAAATAATTACGAGGAAATATATCTACTAAATTATAGTAAAAATAAGAGTTGAGAAAACTAAAAATTGTGACAAATTACTATATTGAACTGTTTGTTAAGTAGTTTGGAAATTTGGACATTAAAATCAAGATGAGTTGCATTAGAAAGTTACATTGAAACAATGGTTGGATTATAGCTTTAAATATTCAAGTGAAAATTAAACGTTGGGCCCCATTTATATTTGTATACTTTAAAAGGATATTTAAAAAATGAGTGGGCCAAGAAATAACTTGTTAAATACAATAAGTTAAAAATGAATAAGGAACCTACTTAAGCACTATAGGGTATATAGGAAACTTAGTATTGAGGGGGCGAAAAAGAATTTAGGTGATTTGAGAGGGGGCAAAAGCTAACAGAGAACATCAAATTACAGTAACTCAAAATGGTAGTAGAAATAAATCTTTAAGTTGAGGGGGGGCAAGGGGCAATTGCCCCTTACCCTGGTAGTGGCTCCGCCCTTGGGCCTGGATTAGAAAGGCACACAAGTGAATAGTTTTCATTACTTTCTTATCTATCTGCTTGAGGTAGTACAATATGAAAGAAATAATAACTTACAACGTTATTTGTGGAAACTCCACCATCAATGAGGTTAAGACTTTTTATTTTTTTATTGATTGTTTGTTGTTTCAAACTGATAAACTGGGAAAAATGTTGGAGCTCTAAAGATGTACCAAAGAAAACATCTGAAAATATCCTTGAGAGCATCCCTTTTCGCCTTCGCTTGTATTTGGAGATAAGAATGGATCCCCATGGCATAGGATTCCATGCAACCAAACACAGGTGGTGATGGATGGAAATGCATTGATGGCAACAATAACTTGCTAGGTAAAGTCGCGAGCATAATGGGCATATGCATAGATGGTGGACGATGAGTGCACATACCATATACCCAAGCACATGATATGTATATCTCGTTGCATAAGCATAGAGGCACAAAACTGCATCCAGTGGCAATATTTACAAAATTAACAATCCTTAATTGGCAATGTTGTTGGTTCTCTGAAACTCGTAAAATTCTCGTTTCTGATTTCATCGAGTAGTTAAATTTGTACTTTTACAAAATTTACAATCCTTGAATGAGAGGATGAGAGAACATGTGTATGCCTAAAGGTTGTGGTGGTAACATAGAGGATGACTCGTATTAGATGGTCACATAAAACTGTGACAGGTAGATCTGATGAAGCCAATTGCTCATGCCTAATTGATGAAATCTCTATTTCGACGAAATACACTGATGGGAAGTTTTTTTTAGTTTAGATGGTCAAGGATCTCGAATTTGAGTGGCTTATCAAAGACTTGGAAGCGATTCGAGCCGAAGCAGATGAAAGGTCTATGAAATTTTGGATATCAACATGACAGTGTTTTTCTTAAAAGCTTTATTAGAAAAGATGAAATGGTGGGTTATCAAGCTTAAGGGGAAGAGAAGGGAAGAGTCAAGCGTCAAAAGAGGAAAAAATAAAAGAAATCTCGCTACATGGTACACTTCATGTACCGGCCAGTACAACCTGTATATACTGGTCAGTACACCAAAAATTGTGCAAAAACGATATATTTGTCCGCTATGTATCGGTTGGTAACAGTCTACACTAGTACATCTAGTATTAACAACTATGTTCGTGGATGGTTAACTGACTTTCTTGATTAGTTCCATTGTTCATCTTATGGGTGAAGCTCTTACTAAGTCGATCATGAATGCATGTTCTCATGGATGGTCAGATGGTTTTCAAGTTCGAGAAGGGGGTATTTTACTGCCAATACTTCAATATATTAATGACACCATCCTATTTTTATACTCTCCTCCTTCTCAAATCAGGTACAATCACTCCATTCTTTTGTTGTTTGAGGTAGTCTTCGATCTAAAGATCATTTTTACAAAATTTGTCCAATACCCAATTGGCAATATACTAAATTTTGATGAGCTTGCTAGTGTTCTAAATTGCCACATGTACACTTCCATCTTAATATTTGGGGCTACCTTTGGGTTGAAATATAAGGATTGGAGAGCATTGGACCAAGTTGTAGAATGGAAAATATGCGGATTAGCAGTGTGGAAAAGGATATTCATAGGATAGTGACTTTGATCAAGAGCACACTATCAAGTATACCACTATTCTTTGTTCATCAGTAGGCTTGTGCAAAAAACTGACTAAATTGAGTCAATGGACCGAACCGAAGCAATTCAATTCGGTTTGTTATCAATTGAAGTTCGGTTTAGTTTTTAACATTTGTTAATCAATATGTTCAGTTTGGTTCTCGGTTTTGTATCTTTCAGAAGCGTTGAAAATTGAACCGATGTAGATCTCAAAAAATTGCTTATTTCCAAGGAATGTGGTTTCTCGATAAATCTCGAAATTTCACGAAAATATCTTTATTGAGTTATCAAAATTTCTTTCAAAAAACCGAAATATTTATTTTTTTTCATTAGGCCAGTCTTAATTTTCGTAAATTTTTCAATCCGTTATACACCTTTAACATTAGTTTAGTATGAAAATTTTGTTATAAAAGTGATTCTTCTGCAATATGTAATTTGTATGACATTATGAGTCTTGTGAGACTCTTCATGTAGTATGTAAGAGTTTAAAATGCTTCAATTATATTAATAACTTCAAAATTTCAACCGAAATCTTTACATTTTTCGGTACATGAAATATTATTTAAAATCAACTTTTCGAAATTGCCCGAAAAAAAAATCACAATTGTTGCTTATTTCTAAGGTCAAGTACAATTTGTGGCAGTAGTATTTACTATTCATGTGGTAGTACAATTCATGTGGCATTAGTATTTACTATTTAGCTTATTCAGGTCAAGTAGGGTGTTGCCCTTTTGACTTTTCTAAAGATAACCAGAGAAAGACAACATTTTTATTTCTTGTCTATTATAAAAAGCAAAGTAAAATAATGTATTCATTGTTTCTCGCACCTACCATTTGTATTGAAGTCAGTAAGACCACAAGAGCTTATGCCTTTCTAGTTTCTGTCCAAATCTAAGATAAGAAGTTTGTTCCCTTTCACCACCATCATAGTCGTCTTTCTTCAAGATCAACCGAAATGCATCCCATGGATGCAAATTTCTACCGAATCACGTGTTGATCATGTGGAGCAATCTGCATAAGATGAAGATTAAGTCTTGACACCGGAGTGGTGTCTGCCACGAGGACTCTAAAGCTAAAGTTAGAACATTGTCTTTAAGCAAGTATTTATTCTCTGTATTTTAAGAGAGAGTTGTGAATTAAAAAAATAGTTACCCAAAAATAATTGTGTTTGGCTATTTATAGAGGCAGGAGGAGTCAACTGCTTGCAAATGAATTGGACACGTGGCAGGTCGGGAGCCAATTGCTTGTAGATGAATAAGACATGTGGTAGGTTGAGAAGCCAACTATTCGTAGAAGAGTGAGATACGTGGCAGGTTGGGAGCCAATTGCTTGTAGATGAGTGAGACATGTGGTAGTTCGGGAGCTATTGATGGTTGTAACTTCTTGTAGATGGTTGTAACTTTCATCAATGATTTTAACTTCCTGTTGATGATTATAACTTCCTATTTGGAGAAACCTTTTTTGCAGGATTGTGTGCTCAGATGAGCATGGTGGTCGGCACCAAACACTATTCATGTGCTGGAAAAAAAGTGTTTTGCTGAGTTGCATTGGGCCCAGATTTGGGCTTTCGGTACTTGCGTCTGATTTGGGCTTGCTTCTTGGGAATGACCTAGATTTTTGTGTTTCATTATCCTCCTGGACTAAGGATTATTTTTTGATAAAATGCCTCGCGTCTCCTTTGCTTTTGAGCTGACCATTTTTCTTTTTCTTCTTACTTAAAAGCATAGGAGATGTATTTTTACTAAGGAGTCCTGCCAAAAATAGAAGTAGAATGCCCTTGATCTTGCAGACTTATCTATCTCTGTTGATGAGGCTTCTTTCGAGAGTTTTGTTTAAGACAAAGTAGAATTCGAAGAGATCTGCTAGACTTGAGGTCGTGAAGGAGCTATATGCGAGATTTGAAGTTTCTTCTGCAGTTGAAATGTAGTATGTTGAAGTCAAAATCATCTGCATGTAGAGTCTTCTGCTGAAGACAAGGAGATCTATTGGATGAGTTACAAAGTACTTTTTGAGGCTCTTGGACTTTGTCTAAGTAGAGGATCATCCTTAGATGTTTTGGCATGTATCCACCAGATGTCGTAAACCAACAAGCAAGACCTCATATTTTGCTTCATTATTGGAGGCTTTGGAACCAAGTGTAATGGCTTGCTCTACCATGGTTCCATCGAGTGTAAATAAAACGTCCTGCTCCGACACCCTTGTGATTTGACGACCCATCCACACATAAATGCCACATATCTTTGGGTTGTCATGTCTTTGTTTCAGCACAAGTTGAGGAGTATTTCTTTGTTGAAGGACCCGACACTGATCTGCAGGCTGACTTTGTTTCCCCGGTTGAGGAGGAAGTGGGTTTTGCTATGAAATCTGCTAAGGCTTGAGCCTTTATAGTCATCATCGGTCGGTAGATCAAGTCATATTGGTTTGTTTCTATCACCCATTTCATTAGTTCTTAACAAGCATCCGAAAAGAATTTGTGCCCCAAGCTCTTCTCTGATGAGGACTGAACTAACTGCTACATTTGAAATTGCCCTTTTTATTGAACTTATGTTGAAGTAATGTTGTATTTCATTCAACTTTGTTTGTAGTCTGCTGACTTAGAAATATTCTCATTGAGGGCGCAAAAGCTTGATTGGCCTCCTTCTTGAATTTCCAATATGCTAAGTCGAAACTTAAACATAACTTGAGGATTTAGAAATTAATCATAGATTAAATTTGTTTATCTTGGAAATTGCATGGAAATATTGTGTGATCTGTTGACCACTTGACAAAACTTAAATGGATTTAAGTAGTCTTGAGTAAGATGCTTCTATGCTCAGTGATTGATTAATTGAATTACCCACTCACAAAAAGTATCATCCTCTACTGAGGTGTGATCCTCTACTGAGTCATTTTGCTTGTATAGCTTGCTAACCACTTGACTAAATTTAAAAAATTTTAAGTAGTCATGATTAAGATGCTTCTATACATTTAATTACCCACTCACGAAAAGTGTCATCCTCTATTGAGGTGTGATCCTCTACTAAGGCATTTTGCTTGTGTGTTCTGCTGAACATTTGACTAAACTTAAAACAATTTAAGTCATCCTGGGTAAGATGCTTATATGCATTGAATTACCCACTCACTGAGAGTGTCATTATCTGTTGAGGTGTGATCCTCTACTGAGGCATTTTGCTTGTGTGGTCTGCTGACCACTTGACTAAACTTAAACGGATTTAGGTTGTCTTGAGTCAGATGCTTATATGCATTGAATTACCCACTCACGGATAGTATCATCCTCTACTGAGGTGCGATGCTCTGCTGAGGCATTTTGTGTGTGTGGTATGTTGACCATTTGACTAAACTTAAACGGATTTAAGTAGTCCTGAGTAAGATGCTTTTACACATTAAATTACCCACTCAGAGAGAGTGTCACCCTCTACTAAGGTGTATATAGATGTTTGTTTTTTTGAATGACTTCTGTTGCAAGACATGTAGAATTAATTTTCGTATTTCACTATTCCAAATGAAGATAGTGTGTTCTCTTCTGAGAAGCAAAATAACATATCCTCTACTGAGGTATATGTAAATATTTGTTCGAATCTTTTTTTGTAGGATCTCCCTTCATTGTTGGTGGTCTCTTTAGCTAAGGATGGTTCTTTATCTCAGTGAAGATTTGATTGATCGAAACAGAGAACTTTGTGTATGTTCTACCTGATGAGGAGTCTCTTGTTGAAAAGATAACATACAATCAAGGTTTTTTTATATGTACATTGCATTTTTTTCCTTTCTAAAAAGCTAAAAAAGCTAGGACACCTCATTTTCAATCCACTTTGTGAAATGGTTGATTGCCACAATCATCATATTTTTCTGCGCTGAAGAGTTTTATTGATCAGAACAATGAGCTCTGTGTATGTTCTACTGGCTGAGGAGTCTCTTGTTGGGGAGCGTGTTCTACGCTTGTCACCCTTGTTTTTTATCATCCTTCTAATATGCATTCGTTTGTTCAGGTTGACTATCTTTCTCGAGTACATCTGGTGCCTTAGCACTATTTTTTTGTCATCCCACAATGCATAGAATTCTGCCATGATGAAGATTTCAGCAAGAGTTTTGCCTGATTTCATGGTCAATTCACCATAGAATTGGTGATCTGTGGGCAGACCCTTCTTGAAAGCGAAGGATGCAATTTGGTAATCATACCCATTTATGCTGGCCCTTTCTGCCTTGAATCTTTTGATGAAGTCTCGAAGCGATTCATTTGATTTTTCTTCATGTTGAAGAGGTGGTCATCATGTTTTTTGATGGTTCGGTAGGATGAATACTTTTTTGTGAAGACAAGGAAGAAATCTCCAAAGTTGTTGATCGACTGGGGGGTTCAAAGTGTGGAACCAATCTTGGGATACTCCCTGTAAAGTTATGGGTCATCATTTTTATTCGTCATACTTCGAAAATGTTTCAAAGTGTCCTTTTAGGATCAAAATCTCATTTGAAAGGGGTAAATGTTAGTGTGGTAAAACTTGACGGTGGAAGAGTCCCTTCGATGTTATCTGTAAAAGGTGAAGCGTTCACCAAGGCCATCTCTCTACGTAGAGCATCATCTGGATTTCCCATGACTTGCAAGTTTCTCAACTACTCATTGACCATTTGTGCCACATCATCAGCTCCCAAGGGCCTGGGTGTATTCTGCCGATTGGCTGTATGGTGGTTTCGATTTTGATTATCAACGATAGATGATTTCTCATATTTTGAGTTTGGTTGTGAGTCACCTACATGCGAATGAGATAGAGTTTCAATGAGATTCACCTGGAAGCTCCTCTAGATTTAACGAGTCTTTGAATGTGGTATTTAGGACAAATTAGTGTAATAATCCAAATTTGGTCCTCTGTGTTCACATCCAACAGGATTCTGTCTTCTGCGCCAACAATTTATATCTGGCGTCATCTACGACCCCAGCCTTGAGTGCACAGTTGCTTGGGAGCCCAACCTTGAGACAACTCCCATTTGAGTCTCTAGCTTAAAGTGCACATTTACTGGTGGCCCTAATCTTGAATGAATGTTTCCAAAGGGGATTATTTTCCTTTGGCGTATGGCTACTTCCACTCCCATGTGTATGGTCTGCTGGAAGATAACAATGTGTCTTTTGCCTTGGTTGTTCACTCACCAATCGTTCTACCACCGGCGTTTGCTCCTACAATATTTTAGTCAAATAGGCTATCTGACCTGCAAGATTTTCTTGTTGTTTCATCCCCATTGTACTTGGTTGTTGGGCAAAATATTGCAATTGATAATCAGCCGGCGGTAGCAGACCTACTACCAGTGGTTGTTCGACCGGTGGTGGCTGAACTCGTGGCAACGATGGTATCCCTATATGGGCAGAGGAATGTGCAACATTATTTCTTGCTAGTTTGGTTTTGAGTTCCCGCCATTGTGTTGAAAAAGAACTTCGAAAATAAAAATGTTTATGAAAGAAAATTCAAAGTGGATGAACGAAGAAATTTTTTAATCAAAGAAAGAGAGCTTGTAATGAGTTTGATTCAACCTCTCATTGAAAGCACCAATTTGTGGATGCGAATTTCCACTAGATCATGTGTTGATCACGCGAAACAATCTACATTAGATGAAAATTATTTTTTGACACTAGTGTGGAGTCTGCCACGAGGAGTCGGATGTGTAGCAGCCAAAAATAATATTTGTATTAGATGAAAATTATTTTTTGAATCAATAATAAAAAATAATCCTATGATCCGGATCATATGGAGTCGGATCATGTGGATCAAACTCCACACTAGTGTCAAAAAATAATTTTCATCGGAGTCCTCAAAT
This sequence comes from Berberis vulgaris, assembly GCA_963556465.1. Classification (NCBI taxonomy): domain Eukaryota; kingdom Viridiplantae; phylum Streptophyta; class Magnoliopsida; order Ranunculales; family Berberidaceae; genus Berberis; species Berberis vulgaris. The sequence goes on from OY747126.1 coordinate 24,751,777, forward strand.
TGGTGCTTTCAGTGAGTGTTTGAATCAAACTAATTGCAAGCCCTCTTCATTTGACAGTAGAATAAAAAATCTTCATTAATTCACTTTGAATTTTCTTTCACAAACACTTTAATTTTTTAAGTTCTTTTTCAATAAAAGGTTGGGAACTCGAAACCAAACTAGCAAAAATAATGTTGCACAACCACGGGTTCCCAAAATAACCTAGCTGAACCAGTACCATGCCGCCACCATCAACACGGGTTTAATTGCTATCGGTCGGAGCCTGCCACTGTCGGCTGACCATTAGTTGTATTCTTTTGTCCAACAACTGAGCCCAATGGAGATGAAACAACAATAAAATCTTGCAGGTCAAATCGCCAACTTGACTAAAATATTGGAAAAGCAAACTCTGGTGGTAGGGCTATTTGTGAGAAAACAACCAAGGCATAAGACACATCGTCGTCAACCAGCCAAACATGCTCATGGGAGCAAAAATAGTCATCCACCAAGGCGAAATAATCCCTTTGGAAGCATTCATTCAAGATCAGAGCTATAGGCAAATGTGTTTTACTGACTTGGGTTTCAAACAAGAGTCTTCTCAAAGTTGGGCTCCCGAGCAACTGCGCACTCAAGACTGGGTTCGCAAATGACGTCAGATATAAGTGGTTAGCACAGAAGGCAGAATCCCAATGGACGTGAGTAATGTAGAGGACCAAATCTGGATCATTACACTAGCTTGACCCAAATACCAAAATCAGAAACTCGTCAAATCTGGAGGAGTTTTTAGGCGGATCCCATTGAGACTCCAACGTGTTCACATGCAAGCGAGTCACGAGCAAATTCAGAATAAGAGGAGTCATCCACTGTTGATAACCAAAACCAAAAACATTATATTTTCATTTAGCGTGATACACCCAGGCTCTTGGTAGCTAACTATGTGGCACGAATGGTCAATGAGCAGTTGAGGAACTTGCAAATCATGGGAAATCTAGATGATGTTCTATGTAGAAAGGTAGCCTTGGTGAACACATCGCCTTTTACAGATAACATTGAAAGGGCTCCTCCACCGGCAAGGTTTATCACACCAACTTTTACCCCTTTCAAAGGAGATTTTGATCATTTAAAGGGTTACTTATCTTCTCCTTCACTATTGTCAAAACCATAGCCAGGAGAGGTCATGTACATCTACTTGGCAGTTCCAAATGTGGCAGTTAGCTCAGCTTTCATAAAAAAAGAGATGGGGCACAACTTCCTATATTTTACATCTCTAAAGCTCTTCTCGATGCTTAGACCAGGTACCCAAAAATTTAATTTTTTCACTTTTGGTTAAGGCCCTACTTTCAAGCTCATCGGGTGATTGTCATGATGGAATATCCGCTACAGTCAATCCTCCATAACTCAGATGCTTCTGAAAGACTCATGAAATGGGCCATAGAGTTGAGCTAATATGATTTAATCTACCGGCCAAGGACTACTATAAAGGTTCAAGCCTTAGTAGATTTCATAGCAGAATTTGCACCCTCCTCAACCGGAGAGACAAAGTGAGCCAGTAGATCAGTGTCTTGTCCTTCAACAAATGAAGACTCTTAATCTTATGCTAAAACAAGGGCAGGCCAGCCCAATAATATGTGGCATTTATATGTGGATGGATCATCAAATCACAACTCCCTAGAGCTAAAAAAACTCTCATGCAGATGCATTGGCAAACTTGAGGTCAATCATAGTCATCAATTTAGGTTATCCATTCAAGTAGAGCACCTGGAAACCCCAAGTATTGAAGATGAAGAAGTTGGGATGATGACAATTGATGCTAGTCCTACTTGGATAGATCTCATTATTTATCCTCTACTGAATGGTAATCTGCCGATAGATAAGGCAAAAGCCAAGGAACTCAAATAGAAGGCTACAACATATAATGTGAGAAAAAAAAGTTCTATCGCAGATTGTATTTGGGGTATAACCTCCCATGTACTAGTTCTCCAATGGCACTTGAAATTTGGAGTAGCATTCATGAAGGATCTTGTGGAAATCAATCTAGGGGCAGATCACTAGCATAAAAAGTTTTGAGTGCGGGTCATTAATGGCCAACCATGCATCAAGAAGCAAAAGACTTTTGAACAGAGATGTGACAAATGCCAACAATTCAAACCAATTCCTGCTCAGCCCGCTGAAGAATCAACTCTGTAGATCAGCCCGTGGCCTTTCATGCAGTGGGCAATTGACCTGGTACAACCAATGTTAATGACTCGAGAGCAGAAGAATATTATGATTGTGGCAACTAACTATTTCACAAAATGGATTGAAGTTGAGGCATTGCCTCTACCAAGGAGGCAGATGTGAAAACATTCATTTGGAAGAATATAATCTGCCGATTTGGGATTCCACATTTCATTGTCAACGACAATGGTCTTCAATTTGTGGGTGAAGAAATTGCACTCTTCTACGGGAAGCACGATACAATGCAATAGAGGGCAAATAAGTCTTTAGACAATGGAACGCCAACAACCTCAGGAGGTATTATGTTTAACTCATCCAGTAGATCACCTCATCTTCAGTAGAAGACTCCACATGCAAATCATATTGTCGTCAGCAAACTACATTTAAACAGAAGAATGTACCTATTGGAAATGCAATACATGTCATGTTTTCATTTACCTTAATGTCTAACACTCTACTTTTCTTTCTTCAGTCGAGGAATGCAAAACTCCATGTAAAAGAAAGAATTGGTTGTACATGTCTTTTTCAAATGGAGAACATACATTTCTTCAGCAGATGAGAGTATGTAGCAGAATACAACCCAAGGTTGAGTTATCACTCATACTTTTACCAAGATTCCCCATTTGGCAGAAGGGTCAACGGTAGATCACGACTCAAGATTGAGTCCTTCCTATACAACAATTTATGGAATAACTATTCTTCCATATAAGGTGAAATGTAGAACATCACTCCTTATAAGCGAAGAATAGTGCACTTTGATTTGCTCAAAATTCTTGTTGCCTAAAACTCCAAGCAAATCAACCTTTTTTTTTGTTCCCTTCTTACAAATTTCCTTGCAAAATTCTAAGAAAAATACAAGTAAAGTGGTTCGTAGGGGTTATCGTCTTACTCACCAAGTTAAAATGATTCAAGCTAAAAATTTTAGAAACACTTTAGAATATCAAATAAAATAAATAATTTGTGGAAAGAATGGAATGATAAAAATAAGATTTGGAAAGAAGAACATGATTTTTTTTTTTTTAAACTAAATTTGATTGAAAATTACTAAACAAATTTTACTAATTAAAAAAAGGTCTCAAGGATTAGAGAATCTACCTCTTAGTTTTGTAGAGATTAATTTAACACATTTTTTTAATACTTGCATAAATTCCTTTAATTTTTAATTCAAAACCCGTGCTCAAAATAGTATTCTTTTCTAAGATAGAATTTCACTGATCTCTTTCGATGATAAAAGAAACTCATTGGCCATCATTAATCCACCCCTCTCTATGGCAATTTTTCAATGAATGGATATAATTTACGAAGAATTGAAGAACTACGAAAAATAAATTTAATCCTTGTTTCCAAGTCCTTATCTTCATTTCACATAATTTTTCGTTGTCCATCTTTCGGTTTGACAACTTTGAATTTTTGGTTGAATCTAGGATTAATAAAAATTATATAAGTTTTTTTTTTTTTTTGTGTTAAAAAAATCTCTACAACACTCAAGTATGTTTCATCTTCTCTCCTAGAGAGAAGAGGTTTAAAATACCATTGTCATTATGATGAATTAATCTAAGAGTTGAACTAGGAAGGTGGATTAGGAAGCAAACTAATTAAATTGAAAGATAAACTAATGCATAATTTTTTTTAACTTTTATTAAATTTGAAACTAAAAACTAACATGTAATAAATATGACTTGAACGAAAGCACCAATGAAAAGAAGAAAACTAATTTGAGTTTTGCTAGAGATAAGAGAATGGTGTAAAAATGAATTAGATGTCTCTTCTCCAAGAGTTTGAGAGATGTTTATAATGTTCTCCTCCAAAACTATAAATGCGATAAAGAATTTCACAAATCCCTTGATTATACTCCAAACCATATCATATAAAATCAAGGGAGCCATAATTAGGATAGATACAATAAGGGATTCCTAATTGGAGGTAGATATTGTGAGAAAAAAAATCAAGGGAATGAAATATTCTTTGATTTGATCATTGGAATATGCTTTGAGCTGATGCTTTATTTGCCTTTATGATTGTGTACTCCACACTTGAAGTTTTTATCTTGAAACTTACCACATGTCTCCATCATAAATCACTACTAGTTGGAATCAAATCTTGACTTCCATAGTATTGGGGTCTTCAAATAAAACTTTTGATCCACATGTGCCATGAATGTTCCCAAATCCCTCAAATTTCGTACTTTTCATTGATTTCATAATTTCTCCAACTGCTCTTTATCATGCAAAATTTATGGTAAAATTGTCTCAAAATTTGCACATTTCTCGATTTTTTGCAACTCTAATATGGAGTAAGAGGGCCAAGGGGTTGGTGGCCCCTTGTGCGCTTTAGGAGGAGCTCATTCCATATCCTAGAATTATCTCCCAAAGCTTCACAAAATTTAACAATAATCAAATTCGAGACAAATAGAGACATTTAATTAAATTTAAGCACAACTAAAGACTAATAAATAGCTAAATGGGGTGTAAAAATCATTGTTTTGAGTGTTTATAACAACACCCCCAAACAACATTTTGCTAGTCCTCGAGCATAGAGAAGCGCAATGAAAGATAAGCTCACAAAACCATTTTTTTATTGTTCCTAAACTTCACAAAGAACTCGAGGCCACTTTCGTTGTAATGACTCGATTGCATTTAGAATGTGCAACAACGCCTTGAACCTCTAGCTTGACAGTAAAGGAGCAGTTTTAGCCTCTTGAGGGTTATCTAGGATAAACACCCACAAAGATAACTTCTTCTTCTTCTTCTTCTTCTTTTTAAATGAAAAAATTGGTGTTTTGCCTATTTTTATCAGAGAATATCATTGTTATTCAATCACATAGAAGACAAGAACTAAATGTAGTCAGTTACTAAAATGCACATTACGACTGAGCAACTTTGGAACAAGGTTTGTGTGTGTGAAAATAATAGGGTTGAATAAAAAAATGACTAAACTGATTAAACCGACCGAACCGATCAAAATCGAGTCGTTCGGATCGGTTTAAGGTTGGTTTGGTTCGGTTTTGGTTTTAAAAAATTCAAAACCGATATTGTCGATTCTATTTTTGGTTTTTATGTGATTTTAACCGATAAAATCGAATCGACCGAATATATATAATAAATAGTTCAGTTTACGGTTTACCTAAATTAAAATCGATTTGGTTTTCATAATGGTCGGCTTGAAAATTTTCAAACCAACCAAAGTATGTTCGGTTCTCAATTTGGGTGAAAACCGAACGTACAACCCTAGTAAATAACCAACAACATGCAGTTTTTCTGTCAAAGTAAGGTACATCCTAATTCACCTTTGGAATAGTCGTCTTGACTTCAAAGCTCATTAGTTTATCTCTCTGAAATGACCAATCTAAGATTGGTTAAATATTTTCTCTCTTGCATGTGAGGAAAAGGGTATGTGTGAAAATTCAAACATCTCACATGCCCATAAGAACAAACTGACATGAAAAAGATTAATAGTCTCATGGAAGGAATGTTGATTACTTGCAAAAATGTCGAGTTACCTACCATAGCGCCTTCTCATCTACTCTCCACTTCTTACCATACCTTACCATAGGGTTAATTAGGACTTATGTAAGAAAAATAAATCAAGTTTTTTTTTTCATTTTCTTTTTTGATGAGGAAGAGTTGGTAGATGATAAGCAAACAAATGTTTCTGGAAAGGTAGGGTCTTCAAGTAGCTTAATAAGGAACTCATCAATCATTTCCTTTAATTTTCCTTTCTTCTTCACAACCGTTTTTTATTTGTTTTTCTCTTCATAACCTTTTTTTTAAATACTTGGACCTTGGATTTTCACTTTGCACTCGTCCCCTTTTCTTCATAAACTTCCTAACATATTTTCAGAAACATAAATGAGCAATGGGTTTTTTTTGTCTAATAAACCAAGAGAGATGTTCATATTGGTTTTGATGAGAATGGTTAGCAAGATGGTTTTGAGAAGGCATGGATGAGAAGCCTAATTTACCTTCTAACGTTTGGTAATGGTTTTAAGTCTCAAATAGACTAGAAGACCTATGTTTCTCTTGACTCGAAAAATATATCATCCTCATGATCACCCAAAAAGAATAATAATGAGACTTCACAACAAATTAATGTGGGATCCAATAAATTTGAGTCATTATATGACTCGAAGTTGTGTAAAACCCCTCTTAATAAATGAAAGGTCTGATAACTCACAAGGTAAAAGTATCTACTAATTATTCTTCTACATTCTCAGGAAGTTACCTATTTATTCCAAACCATATCTGTGGCCATTGTGCAAAAATGTTTGTTCCTAAATGCACAAACGCGATGTTTACTCTTGTAATAAACTTCCAACATCTCTTTGCCTAAATGTAGCGAATCAAGTAATCCAATCTCATCATAGCTAAGATACCACACCTTTTATTAAAAAAAATACTTTCAAAAGAGGTATGAATTTTGATAAATCTCCCCACCCCCAAACAAATAAAACACTATCCCCAGTGTTAAACAAATGAAATGGAAACTGAGAAATAAATATTGGAGCTTATTACCACAAGTGATTTGTTGAACATCTGTACCGTCCCTGCAATGAAGAAGATCGAGTTGGTGGGGTGATGTATTAACAGAGAAAATACATCACCCCCAAACAAGCATTGGCGGTATTTTTTTTTTTTTTTTTGTTAATGAACGAATGAATGCATAAACTTACTGGGTTGCCTCCCAGTAGTGCTAAGTTTAATGTCATTGGCCGTATGCAATAGGGGTGGTGAATATCACCCCTAAACAGGCTTAGTAGAGTAGGAATTTGTAGGCGTGACTAATCCTCATAGTTAGGATAATTAACTGAATGGTTTCCACTGAACTTGTGGGAAGTTCATGGTACGACTTCAGTCATTGTTCATTTACTTGAAAAAGACTGTCATTAGAAACATTTTTTATGGTGATGGCACCATAGTTTTTAACAGTGTTCTAAAAATCGGTCTAGGCGGCTGGGAGCCGCCCAGGCGGGTTGGGCGGGTTTCTGAAATTATTTTTTATTTTTTTATTTCCAGTTCAAAAAATAAAAAATTAAGGCTTTGTTTTTTTATATACATTTTGCATATGTATTTTGGCATTGAATTGTAAGTAATTTAATGCTATTATGCTTAATTTTTATAAATTATAAATTATAGTAAATAAATAAATAACCGCTCAGGCCCCCGCCTAGGCTCCGTCTAGTCCTCTGGGCGCTAGTCTCCTACTCGCCGTCCGCCTACCGCCTAGAGTTTTTTAGAACACTTGCTTTTAACGTCATGAACAATGAGTTTTTAACTAACCTGGAAAGAAGTGAAGACGAGAGTTGTAGAATATGACTTTCTGACCAAGATGGAACTATTTTCTCATGATGTTTTTTGTCATGTATCCACTTCATTTTATCTTTGTAGCTCTTGGATAAATCATAAGCATCATGCCTCAATTCTTTTTAGTTCATCAAGCTGAAGCTTTCGTTGTTGACCAACCATATCAAGGTCAAAGTTTAGACTATTTGTAGCTCAATAAGCTTTATGTTGAAATTTGACAATAAGGTAACAAGGTTAACCAAAGACCAATCTAGAGGGAGACGCCCCTAAAGGAGTTTTTAATGCAGTTTGATATGCCCACAAGGCATCCAAAAGGCGTAAAGACCAATATTTTCGGGTTGGATTGATAGTCTTTTCGAGAATGTTCTTGATTTGATGATTTGAGACTTCAACTTGACTGCTTGTTTGAGGATGGTAGGAAATGGAATTTTGTGAGTAACCCCATACTTTTTAACAAGATGCTCAAAGATGCGGTTAAAGAAGTGCTTACCCCCATTACTAATGATACCCTTGGGGTGCCAAATCTACTAAAGATAAACTCCCTTATGAATGAAACAACAATTTTGTGATCATTAGTCTTAGTGGCATTTGTCTCTATCCATTTATGGACGTAATCCACTGCAAGAAAGATGTATTGGCACCCATGGTAAGCTGGAAACAATCCAATAAAATCGATGCCTCAAACATCAAAAACTTCAACCACTAGAACAGGATTCAGAGGCATCATGTGTCGATGAGTTATTCGCACAAGTTGTTGATATCGGTGACAGGCTTTACAGTACTCATGGACATCAATAAAAAGGGTAGGCCAATAAAAACCGAATTAGAGAACCTTCTCCGCAGTTTTCTTAGAATTGAAATGCCCATCGCAAGCTTGATCATGGCAAAATGAAAGGATTCTCAATTGTTCAGCTTCTGGAACACATATTCTAATAAGTTGTTCAGGGCAGTATTTGTACAAATATGGCTCATCCCAAGAATAATACTTGAGCCTAAACAAAAACCTGTCACGATCCGGCATAGACCAATGTGTTCCTCAGTTGCTAAAAATTTGACAATGTCAGCATACCAAGGAAGCTCTTGTTCAACCAAGAGAAGTTGTTCATCCTGGAAGTTATCTTGAATGGGTAAAAAACTAGTAGATGACTTCGATATTAGCCTAGACAAGTGGTCAAGGTTGCATTTTCTATACCTGACTTATCTCGTATTTCAAGATCAAATTCTTGCAGCAAAAGGACCCATTAAATCAAACAAGGCTTGGTTTCCTTCTTATTGAGAAGGTATCTAATGGCCGCATGGTAAGTGTACACAATGACTTTAGCTCTAATGAGATAGGAACAAAATTTTTCTAAGGCATATACAATGGCCAACATCTCTTTCTTAGTGGTCGAGTAATTGAGTTGAGCCTGATTTAGAGTCTTGCTAGCATAGTAGATGGCATGAGGGAGCTTGTTAACCCTTTGACGTAAATTTGCACCTAGAGTGTAGTTAGATGCATCACACATAATCTCAAAGGGTATCATCCAGTCAAGAGCTCAAATGATAGGCATTGGGACTAGTTCAAACTTAAGATGAATAATGAAGAACTGCAATTTTTGTCAAAAAGAAAGGGAACATCCTTAGCTAAGAGACTGGTCAAATAGCGTGCTAGCTTGGAGAAATCTTGATGAAACAACAATAAAACCAAGCATGTCCTAAGAAATATCTCACATCTTTAACAGATTTGGGAATCAAAATAGATGAAATGACATCGATCTTAGCTTTATCCACTTTAATGCCTTTTGAAGAGACAACGTGCCCAACAACAATGCTCAGCCTCACCAAGAAGTGACATTTTTCCCAATTTAGAACGAGACATTTTTCTTCACAACGCTTTAAGACAAGTGAAAGGTGATTTAGACATTGGTCAAAAGATGAGCCAAATATTGAAAAATCATCCATAAAGATCTCAAAAAAAATTTCCACCATATTACTAAATATGCTAGTCATGCACCTTTGAAATGTCGCGGGTGCATTACATAGTCGAAAAGGCATGTGACGATAAACGTAGGTACCGAAGGGACAAGTGAATGTGATATTTTCTTGATCCTCACATGTAATGGGTATCTAATTGTATCTAGAATACCCATCCAAGAAACAATAGTACAGATGACATGCTAACCTCTCAAGCATCTAATCAATAAAAGGGAGAGAAAAGTGATCATTTTGAGTATTAGAGTTTAGCTTGCGATAATCAATACATATTCTCCATCCATTTTTCACTCCTTGTAGCATAAACTCGTTGTTCTCATTTTCAACAAGTGCAATTCTTGATTTCTTAGGAACCACATGGACTAGGCTAACCCATTTGCCATTAGAAATACCATAGATGATGTTTACATCCTGAAGTTTTAATACTTCTTCCTTGACTACATCTTTCAAAATGGGATTGGGCCATCGTTGGGGTTCTCTGAAGGTTTTGGTTTCATCTTCCAAAAAGATATGATGCTCACAGATAGTAAGGTCAACACCCTTGATGTCATTATACTCCAAGAAATAGCTGACTTGTGAGCTTTAAGGACTCTCAACAACATGTTACTCTGTGAGATCTAAGGAAATAATCACTAGATAACTCTCATCGGGACCGAGAAATGCATATCTTAATTTATTTGGCAAAGGCTTAAGTTCTAATGATTGATGAGAGTTTGTGGAGGAGTACTCTCTATGGACTAAGTTGGAAAGAAAGATGAGGAATACAACTCTTCCTCATGTTGATAAAGTGATAATGACTCAAACTCAGATATATGCAGTATAAGAACACTATCCAACATATTGTTGACTTCTTCAATAACTTCGTCAATATCTTGGTCCATACCCAAGTGAGAAAGACCACGAAGCAATGCATCATCTGCTAATGATTGAGTCATGGACTTAAATGATTGAATCATACACACTTCTCCTTTTGTTTCCTCATCCTCAATCATATCAAGTTCATATCTCTGTTGCATAGCCTTAAAAGTAGTCAACTCAGCTTTAAGATTCCCAAAGGAAACAGACATGCTACCGCTTCTACAGTTGATGTTGGCCTTTGCAGTTGCTAGGAAAGGTCACCCTAAGGTGACAGGAAGTTGATTATATGGGATATGGCTAGTTTCTAGGATGATAAAGTCAACTGGATAATAGAAATCTGCCACTTGTACAATCACATCCACAGTTATTCCTCTTGGGTACCATTTTGACTCATTTGCTAGCTTAAGAACTACCTTTGTTGGTTCCATCTCCTTCAACCTCCATCTCCTTCAACCTAAGTTTCAAATTTATATGATAAGGTAAGAGGTTCACATTTGCTCCTAAGTGAATCAAGGCATGACTTTTAAAGTCTTTTCCAATGAAACATGGTACAGTAGGGTTTCTGGGTCCTTGTACTTAACCACTCAAGTTTATTGAATAAGCGATGTGGCATCGCTTGCAAGACATGCAGTTTCAAAGACTTCTATTTTTCTCTTTTTTATGCACTTTTCCTTGAATGTTTTTGCATAGACTGGTACTTGTTGGATAGCTGACGAAAGAGGAATGTTGATGTGCACTCCTTTGAAAACCTATAGGATTTCTTGAAATTGCTTCTCTTTTTTGCTATTTGAAAGAGCTTTGGGAAAAAGTTCCTTAGATATATACTTTCTTGGCTCTAAGGGAAGCTGAGAAGGTGGGTCTGAATTGGTTTTAGAAAAACATTTAGTTTTCTTAGTAAGTTTAGGAACACTTTTTATGGAAATCACATCAGTTTTCTTAGGTTGTTATAAAACATTATCAATTGCTCGCCCAAAGCAAAGGGTGGTAACTGCTTTAACTTCTCCATGTGAATCAAAACTACTTTCAATTTCATTGACAAGGGCTTGGGTAGCACCCTTTGGGTTAGGAATAGGTTGGCTTGGAAATGTTTTTTCCCTTCCCACAGTCAAATGTTGTTGAAGCTATTGGATGGCTTGGGAATTAGCGACATTGGTGGCCATTAATTGGTGCATCAAATCCTCCAATGATGGTTTTGGCGGTGGCACGGTAGCAACATATTGAGTTTGAGGCACCAAGTAACGCGAGTTGCTATGCTGAGGTTGACCATAAAAATTATGAGGGACGAGAACCATTAAGAGGGGCATAGGCTGATGTTGCTGGTATGGAAGTTGTCTCTTTAAGGTGGATATTGATTTTGTTGCCACTGGTTAGATTGAGATCCATGTGGATTGTGCTTAGGATAGGTGTGTGAGTTGTGGGCTTGTCCACTAAGTTGCCTAAGGTATTGGAAACCAGTAGTGATGCGTCCAAAAGTCATCTTCATGTGAGTTTGACATGCAAAACAAATCTTAGACTGCAAAGGACCACCTTTTTGGTAGTTGAAGGCACTCCAATACTTAAGTCGGCAACTATGTTGGAAGAATGAAGTAAATATGGACAAAACTCAGTTAAAGTTACATAACTGTGTCGAATGTTCCCTTTACCTTTTATAATGGTCACGGTTTATTCTCTGCATGTCTTAAGCATGTGAGGCGCAACAGAAGGAGTTGTTTCTTGTAATAGTCTCCCCCTTAATGAAGATGCGTCCGTGGAGGCGTTACTTCTTCCACTACCCTTTTTGGTGCAACGTTCCTCTTATTTATGAGAGAACTCGTGTCGGATTTGGATTTAGGCCTCGATTCGTTCGGGCCTGGATTCAGGCTTTGTTTATGTCTTCTCACCGGCGGGCTTCATTTGGTCCTCCGTAATTGGTTTTATTCCCCTTGGGCTCTATGAGTTGGCCCAATAGATTGGTCAATATATCCTCGTGATGGATGTTTACTGCCACGTGTACGACCGTGATGATTGGTCTATTTTGATGTATCATCAGCTACTGCCCCTTTAGTTTAGTGGATGCGCTGATGTGGCCACTAACTTCATGACGGTTTGCTTTTCAATTCAATCATTGCCTTGAATTTAATGTTGTCAGTAACTTTTCGTGGGTTGGTGTCTTGATTTTTTGCATGCCCGTTCGTTTTTACGCAAATTTTTGGGATTTTGTGTGGCCATCATATCTCGCATGTTGTCACATGAGTCGTCCCTTCAATGCTCGGCTCTATAAAAGGAGATGTGACGAATTTGTTTTCCCTTTTTTGCTATCTTTGAAATTAGGGTTCACTCACCCACAAGATTATGATTATAATCTCCCGCCTGACCTCGACATTATCCTGCCTGGACAGGATGATAGTCCTTGTAATCGACAGGCTAGATACATCACACTGTATTCATGCATGTTTTCTTCTGGCTTTCGGTTCCCAGTTTCGGAGCTGCTCCAGGAGTATCTGAACTTCCTAGGCATTCCTCATATCCAAATGGGTCCTAATGGTTGGAAGGTGATGGTTTCTTCTTACGCGGGGGCTATTTTATCTGGCATTCCTTTATCTGTGAGGGTTTTGCATTCGGTGGTTGGTCTGTTTGTGAACAGGGATATCTTCTTCCTTCGTTCTCCAGTTTGTTTCGAGAAACTTAGTAATGACATCCGCGATTGGTCGAGGTCTTGGTTTTATGCTTTTGTAAACTCCGGCTACTTCCAACTGTGAGGTTGTTTAATTTTTTTATCATTCTGAATTCCCAATAAACGGAAGAATCTTTACTTAACTGCTGAGGAACAGAGGATCAGTGACCGATTCTCAAAACTTCGTCGTTTTACTGTGGAGGCATTTCTTTTCGAGGGTATCCTGGAGTGTAGTGGTTTGTATACTATGAATGAAGTGGAACAAGCTTTATTTACTGAGGCCTTTGTTGTTCGTGTTGGCGTTAGTGATGCTAGCATTGATTAGGAAGTGAGCTCGGACAGGCGTGTTACAGATCTCGATGTTCCTGTTAATATCACAGTCCCTACTTCAAGAAAAAGAAAGCTTGCGAGGTCCACGAGTCCGTCAAGGCGATTGCCAATAGATCTTGGTCTGGTTCAGAGGAAGAAACGACTTTCTGCTTAGGTTGTGTCCCGTTCAAATTTTGTTCAGGACGTTACGGATGATGTTTATCACCCAAGTTCTTCGCACGATGATGTTGTAAAAAGAGAACGTGAATCTTTCGAGGAGGCTGGGGAGCTAAGGCTTGTGTTGAAAAGGAGTGAGAAGGAGACTACTCGTCTGTCGGACGATAATGAAATGAGGCTCATTTCTGCTTATGGTGTCTCGGACACTGCTGAGTTGTCTAATGATGATCCTCGGGCTATCAATGAAAAAATGTTTCAGTTAGCGGTGGAGCAGTTTAAAAACATTGGTGATGGTCAGAGTTTCAAGGTTCAATCTCTTTCCTTTTATTGATGTTAGCGGAGCCGCTGAATTCTTAGTTTCTTCTCATTTCCGTTAGGGTTCTCCTGCTCTCGCCGTTACCGCTAGTTTTGTCCTTGCCACAGACAATTTTGTTTGGGACAATAAAAGTTTTTTTTCCGTTGTTACTGTTATTCCTTCTACTTTTCCGACTGTCGGGGGTGGTTTTTTAGTGCTTCCAGATCCTAGTGTTCTTCATCCACAGGTTGGTTGGACTGAGCCTGGCCCAAAGGATATCTGTATCAAGTTGGATGGCAAGTTTTGTTGGTTCACTCAGCTTGACGTGCAAGACGGTGCACGCAGGTTGGTAAATAAGTGGCACAGGCGGTTAGTGAAAGGCCTTCGATGCCCGTATTGGATCCATTTGATCATATTAATGATGGTCTTGAGCAAATAATGGACGGGATGAATCATTTTGCCTATGCAGGGGTGATGGACTCGGTCTATCGAGCTGGTCATGATCAAGTAGCTTCTTTGGAGAGGAAGTTGGCGACACTGTTGCTGGTGTTTTCTCATGTTTTTTACAATTTGACGTGTTGATAGCGCAATGCGCGAAATTGGAGAAAACTGCAAAGGCTGCTCGAAAGTCGTTGATTGAGGCCAAAGGTATGCGAGATACATCTACTACTGAGCTTGATTCTTTGAAAGCCAAGTTGGATGGGGTTTGTACCCATCTTCGTGATATGGAAAAAGAGTTATCCGCTGAGAAAGCAATTTTTGATGAAGCTTCTTGTGCTGAAGTAGAGCAATCCATTATGTGTGATATCGCTGAGAGGCGGGTGGAACAGATAACTGCAGCACTCAATGATGTCAAGGAAAACACTTCCAGTATGCTTTGCACCGCTGAGGGTCAACTTGTTGCGGCCAAAAATGTACTCGTTGCTGCCAAGGATAGGCTTCGTATTGTCGAAGTCGAAGATTGGAAGCGAGTTATTGACGGACGGGTTGAACTTCTTGACTATATCGAGGGGCTCGATGAGGATTTGTCTAGGTATCGTCACTTGGTTGGGGAAGCTTTCGAGGATGACGATGTTGAAGAATCTGCTCCAGTAGTTGACGAGTCGTTGCTTCTTCTACCCTCGAGCACCCTAGAGTCATTACCATCTCCCTCTCCTATAGGGAGTCCTTCCCCTGTTCCCATGAATGATGATCTTGTAGTTGCCTTTGTTTCTTTCCCCACTTCTTTATTTCCTTCTCCAGATGTAACAGAAGAAAAGAATTTTTGTTGTTTTTTTTTCAATTCAGTTGTAGTTGTCATGGATTTTGCTTTGAATTATTTTGTAGTTGTTTTCGTGCTTTGGCTCGTCATTCATCTAATGGTGGGCTAGCGTCGTCCCTGCTGCAAAGAGTTGTTTTTGTTTGTAGTTCCTCGAATCATCTTGATTTGTTCCTCTAATTCTGACTTCGTTGATTCGACGTGTCTGTCAACTTGTTCGTTGAGCATTTACTTCGTTAACTCGCCGTCTTGGTAGACTCGAAGTTTTTGTGTTAAGTCAACTTGTTCGTTGAGCATTTACTTCGTTAACTCGACGTCTTGGTCGACTCGAAGTTTTTGTGTTAAGTTGACTTGTTTGTTCAACTTTTACTTCGTTAACTTGATGTTTTAGTCAACTCGAAGTTTTTGTATTAAGTTGACTTGTTTGTTCAACTTTTACTTCGTTAACTCAATGTTTCAATCGACTCGAAGTTTTTGTGTTGAGTCGACTCGAGTGTCAAACTTTTACTTCATTAACTCAACATCTTGGTCGACTTGAAGTTTTTGTGTTAAGTTGACTCGAGTGTCCAACCTTTACTTCCTTAACTCAACGTTCCGATCGACTAGAAGTTTTTGTGTTAAGTTGACTTATTTGTTCAACTTTTACTTCGTTAACTTGATGTTTCAGTCGACTCGAAGTTTTTGTGTTGAGTCGACTCAGGTGTCCAACTTTTACTTCATTAATTCAACATCTTAGTCGACTTGAAGTTTTTGTGTTAAGTTGACTCCGGTGTCCAACCTTTACTTTGTTAACTCGACATCTCGGTCAACTAGAAGTTTTTGTGTTAAGTTGACTCGGCTATCCAACCTTTACTTTGTTAACTCGACATCTCGGTCAACTCAAAGTTTTGTGTTAAGTTGACTTGGGTGTCCAACCTTTACTCTGTTAATTCGACATCTCATTCGACTAAAAAATTGTGTTAAGTTGACTCAGGTGTCCAACCTTTACTTCGTTAACTCAACATCTCGGTCGACTCGAAGTTTTTGTGTTACGTTGACTCGGGTGCCCAACTTTTACTTCGTAGTTGATCAAACCAGAAATTTATATATGTCCAACTTTTGTCGTGATTTCTTGTTACTAGATACGTCAATTGCTTTGTATGGCTAATTATTTGGTGTATCTATTCTGTTGTCCACGCAAAAAATGGCGCTTCTGAATTCGTAATCTTAATGATGTTCTCTTTTGGATGTTTTCACTAGCCTTAACTGTTAAAACATTTACGCTGGCTCGAAGTACGATTTGTTTTGTCTTCCTTTGCTCGATGTTGGTCTTCGTATTAGAAATTGATGTTTTTGTTGATTTGTCTTCCTTTGTTTGATGTTAATCCTCGTATTAGAGATTGATGTTTTTGTTGTTTTGGTTTTCTTTGCTTGACGTCGGTCCTCATATGTCATAAATGCTCAAGTGGGAAGTTCTCCTGGCTGCTTATTATGTTAGGTTGTGTGTTTTGCTTCCTCCGGCTATGCAGTATAAGGCGTATTTTAACTCTCTGGGCTGATTTTTTGACCCCGCAGTATTATCTGATTTCTCCTTCCATATGAGCTGTTTATTTGGCATTCTGATGAACTCGTCAAGTTGTCTTTTTGAAACCCAATGCTCGATTTTGTCTTTTAGATTGTAGCAGTCTTCGATATCGTGCCCATGATCCTTATGGAAAGAACTGTATTTGCTTTTGTCTCTTCCATTCGGGTATCCTCTCATCCTAAGTGCCAGTTGACGTTATCCCATTTTGCTATGTGCTTCAGTATATTTGCTCGACTTGTTTTCAGGGTTGTATATGGCTTGTATATATTCTTCATCACACTCGTTGCTCGCTCGTGTCAAGGTCGCGCTGGTTGTAGCTTCTCGGATTCTTGTTGTTGTGAAACACTTTTTCTGTCATTCTGAAGTTTATTCGATTGGATGCCACGTTATCCGTCATCTTGTCTTCTTTCCTCATTTTTTTCCCGTTTCCTTAAAGTCTTATTCTTTCTTGGTCATTTTTCCTTTTGGCCGCCTTTATCTCTTCAAGGGAGATGTGTTTTTGTGTTATTTTCAGCAAGACTATGCCTTTTGGAGGCTCCAGGTTAAGAGCATCGAAGAAGGGGCATCTCTTCAGTCCAGCAACAAAGGTTGCAGCGGTTGTATCGTCGCTACATCCATCAATCATCAACAACTCATTGGTAAAGCGAGTGACATATTATTGTATTGTCTCTTCGGGCTTCTGCCTGATATGCAGGAGGTGGTGTGGTATTTTCCTCATCCGCTGGCTCCCGATGAATCTGGTAATAAAAGTGGAGGCCAAAGCTTGGAATGAGTCATCGACCTCGGTGGTAGGCTGTTTGAACCAATTCATTGTTGTGGATGTGAGGCTGATCGAAAATGTCTTGCACAATATCGACTATGTGGCTTCCTTCAGAGCCATCATGGGGTGGAAGTGTCTCAGGTGATCAGTTGGGTCAGTGTACCATCATATACTTTGAACTTTGGCGGAATGAACTTTTTCGGCATCAATATTTTCATGAGGGCGTTGAAGAATGGAGGCTTTGCTAACTCATATAATATAATGGAATCTGTGACTCCTATCCTGAATGGGATTTCAGTAAGCCACCCATCACACAGTGGAGTCTTGCCTTGAGGGAGTTTGTTGCTTTCAAAGTTTCCCTGTTGGGACTTCATCACTTCCTCGAGTTTGGTTGGCAGAGTTTTGTTGTGGCGGTGCCTGAACAGGATCAGCTAGCTGGATGCGTTCCTGGGTGATTTTCTCCAACATCTTTGTCATGTAATTCATTTGGGAAATTAGCAGTTCTACCCGAGGATTTGTGGTAGTGTCACCGGATGTTTGGGTTTTCTGGGCTATTGCATGCTGTGGATCTGGATTCTCGAACGCCATTGGTCCGATGATCTGGGCTGCCTTCTGTTCATGAGTTGTCTGTGATGCCTCATTGCTAGTGGGAGAGTTGTCACGATCATCATTGGGTTGAGGATCTGTAGAGTGTGTCATTTGTTCTGAGAGCTTGTTGATCTTCTATTAGATTGTGGTGAGCTTTGTCACTATGGATTTTTTTTTTTAAAAGGAAACTCGTTGTTCCCCACGGACGGCGCCAAATTGATGCTTCCAAAAATCATCCTCTTGTAAGTTTAACCTGCAAAACAAATGTTAGACTACCAATGACCACCTTTTTGGTGGCCGAAGACATTCCGATGCTTAAGTCAGCAACTCAATTGGAAGAAGAAAGTAAATCTGGACAAAACTCAGTTAAAGTTGCATACCTGTGTCGAATGTTCCCTTTACCTTTTATAATGGCCGCGGTTAATTCTCTGCGTGACTTAAGCATGTGAGACGCAACAGAATGAAATGTTTCTCGTAACAGTTTTCTCCTTAATGGAGATGCGTTCGTGGATGCATAACTAGGGGTGGGCACGGGACGGGATGGGACGAGATATACCCATCCCGTTCATACAGGATCGGGACGGGACGGGATGGGAAAAACCCCATCCCGACCTCGTCCCATTCCAAACGGGTTCGGGACGGGACGAGATCAGCATGCTAATCTGGACATATCAAATAGAAGCCTAGAACTGTTGGACTGCATTTGACAATATATTTTGAAGGAAGCCTGGACTGCTTGAAGCCTGGAAGCCTAGAACTGCTGGAAGCCTGGACTGCTGGAAGCCTGGAACTGCTGGAAGCCTGGAACTGTTGGACTACACTTGCAGCTGCAAAATATTGAAGGAAAGAAAGTTGCACTTGCAACTGCTGGACTACATTTGACAATATATTTTGTAAACAACACCTGAAAAAAGGAAAGAAAGTTGTTAAGTAAGTTAGCTAATAGTAGTTGCAAATGTTCTATTGAGAACACCCAAGTGCTAGGACTAATATAACCAAACTGTTACAAGAAAAGTAAGCAGTAATTAATTTATGCAAATGTTCATAAAATAAATAAATAAGTAAATAAAAATATTAATAATTAATATTAAAAAATTAGTTCGGGACGGGACGGGATTGAAAATCTTCATCCCATCCCATCCCATTCTAGATCGGGACGGGACGGGATCGGGATGAAATTATTCAATCCCATTAAGACCCGAAAAAATCGGGACGGGTTCGGGATCGCGGGATGGGATGCCCACCCCTATGCATAACTTCCTCCGAGACTTTTTTTGGTGCAACATTCCCCTTCTTTATGAGAGAGCTCGTGTCGAGCCTAGATTTGGGCCCTGATTCGTTCGGGCCTGGATTCAAGCTGGTTTATGTCTTCACGTCGGTAGGCCGCGTTTCGGCCTTCGTAATTTATTTTATTCCTCTTGGGCTCTATGAGCTGGCCCAATAGATTGGACACCCGAGTAGGATACCCTGAACTCCTGGGTAGTTGCTCATAAAAGTCACCAACATAGAAAAGGTTAGAGTGATTTTGATTTGCAAATGTATAGGTTTGACCGAATGTGTTGGATTTATGATCACTTTTAAACACATACACTTCCTCTTGAGTTTCATTGTCACCCGAATATAGAGGACAATCAGAATCGATATGATCTACCTTGAGGCAAAAGGTACAAGGGTTGAAAGTTTGTTCTTTGAATTGGGAAACAGAGTTTGTAACAATAGATTTAATTTCCTTAGCAAAGTCCTTGACAAAAGGTTTTGATGTCTGGTTATGAATCTTCTTTTATTTCAAATGTGATTTTTCTAGAAGTACTAGGTTTCAAGTCTCTATGGGCAGTACCTTGTCCAGAATCATCAGCAAGTTCACTTAGAAAGGTATAAGCAGTAGTACCAATCTTATGCAATAATTTTCCTTGATGCATGGACTCAATCATATTTCGAGACTCGACAGTCAATCTATTGTAAAAACTCTACACTAAAACTCATTTTTCAAAGCCATGTTGAGGACACTTGATGAGTAAATCTTGAAAGCAGACTCATGCTTCATAAAAAGTTTCATCATGTGTCAATGTCTCTTCTAATTTCTAGGGTCCTTCTCATGGGGGAGTATTTTTCTAAAAACTTTCGACAAAATCCTCCCATGATTTGATGGAATTGCCAGGGAGTTTAGCCACAAAGTGGTCCAATCCTCAAGGGAAAAAGGTAACGAGCGAAGCCTGACATTTTCCTCATCTATGTTTTGGCTCTTAAAAGTATTACAAACTTCAAGAAACTTTCCAAGATGGACATATGGGTTTTCTCGATCAAGCCCATGGAACTTCAGAAACATATTGATAATAGCTAGCCAGAATTCAAATTGAACTTTCGTGATAGGGGTCAGCTCAATGCATCTGTGCACCTTAACAGCAAGGGGAACATTATATTCCTAAATCAGACGCTTTGTCATTTCAATGTTGATTTGACAGAGTTGGGAGACAGGTGGAGAGGAGTGTGGGGAAGCAGATGGAGAAGAGTGTGGGGAAGAGGTAAATAGTGGGTCCAGGTGGCTAGAAAAACCTACGGAACAAATCAAGCAATTGCTAGGGTGGTCAGAAATTTTTTGGGAACGAACCAATCGCTTGTTGGGTCGATCCCAATCTTTCATAAAAGGATAAGAGTATGATGGAAGGATGACAGTAACAAAATGCACAGATTGTGTATCCCTAGACGAATGCTAAGAAAGCATACATAAGCAACAATCACCACTTAACCACACAAGTGTCTAATCTAAGCAAATAACGTTTTAAAGGGATTTTATTTTGTAAATATGTAATAGACAAAATTGATTAAAACCAGTGGGCGTTACATTGTTATCTTTTTTCACCTGACTAGATAGGGTGCTAAAGGATGACCTAAAAGCTTGTATCCAACAGTAGAAAGTCTAAAATCAGGAGGTTGGAGTTACGCTTACAAGAAGCTAGATTATTGCACAAATGACAGGAGATCATGTGATCTAATTAAGAATTGTACTAGTGCTACCACTCTGTAGACCGATTGATATGAGAACGATGCATGTCAAATGCACACTTAGGGTGTGTGTTCCTAACCAACACTGTTAGTCGCACGACGTCTTCCTGTGATATGCAACATACTGGTGACTCAACGTACTGGGTGAGTTACCCATGTGGCAGCGGCCTCCCGGAGTTCATTGAATGATTAAACCCAACGTCACGTTTAGTTTTGGTCAACACAAAATTTAGCAAATTCACCTTGGTCTTGGTTGTCTTATGAACACCATTTTAACTGGCTTTAATCTTAGTTGATTTTATTATGCATCTTGGTTTCACACATCTAGAGTGATGAGGTGGGTGATGAAATCCCCCCAGTTTCAAAAATAGGGTTAGATTTGCCCTTTATGTTTATGGTAGTTTATTAACGTAGGCAACCATGTAGTTCGTTAAGATGCAGTAATATAAACAAACTCCAAGCAATATCCAATCAAATACACTACACCCAAGCCACTAAAACAATGTGGCTGAAAGGGATACTAGCATGTGAGCTCGGACACAAGGTCTCCACCGTGGGGATAGAGAAAAGTTCTTTGAGAGCTACTCCTCCTTGGTTCAAGCAATTGCTTTCACCCCCACAACACCACAAGTTGTCCACAAAAGACGTTAGTCTTACTAAAAAAATAATCCTATTTTTTTATTAATGATTTTTTATTTTATTTCGGTAGGTATCAAAATAAATAAACACGCAATCAAGCAATTACAGATGCAAAGATAGTTTACAGATCTTGGGCAAGAAGTCGAAAAAAAATTATATATCAATTAAAAATATTTTGTAAACCATAAATTAAATAAATATGACTTCCAATACATTTTAATAGATTTTTTTGTGGTGGAAGTGAATTAATTGTATCCTAAATCTAACAATCTATCAAAAATAAAAATAACATCCAATTATTACATGTTGCAATCGACTTTTCGAGGAAAAAATAATAATAAAATATAAAAGTGGTCACTCTCTCACAAAATTAAATATATATATATATATATATATATATATATATATATATATATGATGGCGAAAAAATTGATCTTCTTTTGTTCTTTTAATGTGTTAAGTTTTCCTATCATCACTTGATGACCGACAACAGTGCCATTTGATTTGCTCGAAATTCTTCTCGCCTAAAACTCCAAGCAAATCAACATTTTTTTTGTTCCCTTCTTATCAATTTACTTGCAAAATTCTAAGAAAAATAAAGTAAAGTGGTTCATAAGGGTTATCTTCCTACTCACCAAGTTAAAAAGGATTCATGCTTAAAGTTTTAGAAACACTTTAGAAAATCAAATAAAATAAAGAATTTGTGGAGAGAAGGAAAATGATAAAAACAAGATTTGGGAAGAAGATGATGATTTTTTTAAACAAATTTTACTAATTAAAATAAATGTCTCAATGATTAGAGAATCTACCTCTTAACTTTGTGGAGATTAATTTAACACATTTTTTTTTTTGAATACTTGCACAAATTCCTTTAATTTTTAATTCCAAACCCATGCTCAAAAGAAAAAAAAAATTCTAAGATAGAATATCACTTATCTCTTTAGATGATAAAAGAAACTCTTTGGCCATTATTAATCCACCCCTCTCTCGATGGTGATTTTCAATGAATGGTTATAATTTACGAAGAATTGAAGAACTATGAAAACTATAAATAATCCTTGTTTCCAAGTCCATATCTTCATTTGCATAATCCTTCTTTGTCCATCTTTCCATTTGACATCTTCGATTTATTAGTTGAATCTAAGATTAATACAAATTATACAAGTTTTATTATTTTGTGTTAAAAAAATATCTATATCACTCAAGTAGGTTTCATCTCCTCTCCTTAATAGGGGAGATTTAGTCTACCATTGTCATTGTGATGAATTAATCTAATAGTAGAACTAGGAAGGTGAATGAAGAAGCAAACTAATTAAATTGAAAGATAAACTAATGCATAAAAGAATATTAACTTTTATTAAATTCAAAACTAAAAACTAACAAGTAATAAACTTGACTTGAACGAAACCTCCAACGAAAGAAAAAAAAACTAATATAAGTTATGCTAGAGATGAGAGAATGATGTAAAACTGAATTAGATATCTCTTCTCCAAGAATTTGAGAGCATATTTACAATATTCTCCTCCAAAACTAGAAATGGGAAAAAGAGTTTCACAAATTCCTTAATTATACTTCAAATCATATCACATAAGTTGAGGGGACTATAATTAGGGATAGATTCATCAAGGGATTCCTAATTGAAGGTGGATATTGTGAGACAAAATCAAGGCAATGAAATATTATTTGATTTGATCATTGGAATATGCTTTTAGTTTTTTTTTTTTTCGGAAGGCGAATATGCTTTAGTTGATGTTTTATTTGTCTTCATAATTGCATGCTTCACACTTGAAGTTTGTATCTTGAAACTTACCTCATGTCTATACTAGTTGAAATCAAATCTTGACTTCCATAATATTGGATTTCAAATAAAACTTTTGATTCACATGTGTCATGAACATGCCCAAATGCCTCAAATTTTGTACTTTTCATTGATATCATAATTTCTCCAACTGTTCTTGATCATGCAAATTGAAGGTAGAATCGTCTCGAGTTTTTCACAAAAAAATTATGACAATAATCAAATTCGAGACAAATAGAGGCATTCAATTAATTTTAATCACAATTAGAAGCTAATAAATAACCAAATGGGGGGTAAAAATCAATGTTTTGAGTACTTATCACACTTCTCCTCAGCAGGCGAAAGGTAAAAATCAACCATTAATGTTTCAGGAGCATAATGAGTTATTTCGATAAAATTAATCAGTTGAAATTTATGTTTTTTATTGTTATGCCTGGGTTTTTTTCACTGTCCATAATCATTGCCAGATTTCATTCACTTCTTCATCACTAACAACCTTTTGTTGATATTGGTTGCATTCACTACATGATTGAAAATTGGAAATATGGGGCTATGGAGACGGTTGAAGTTGACGTATGGCTAAGTTCTTCAACTTCTTCTGCTAGAAAATTGGCATTGGGGGGTCTCAAGTTAGTACTCTGTTGGTAAGTCATGCTTTATGATGAAAATTTTCTCTGAATCACGAGCTGATCACGCGGAACAATCTTCATAAGATGAAGGAAGGATTATTGACACTAGTGTGATACCTGCCACAGGAACTCTGATGCCAAAATTAGAATAATATTTTATGAAAAACGTATTTGTTTCTCTATGTTGTTAAAGAGAATTGAGATTCAGAAAAGTGTTACCCGAAAATAATTTTGTGTTTGGATATTTATAGAAGCGAAATGAGTCCTCTACTCGCAGACGAGTGGGACAAGTGGCGGGTTGGGATCCATCTACACGTAGATGAGTGGGACACATGTCAGGTAGGGTGGCATTGATGGCAGTAACTTCCCATTGATGGTTGTAACTTTTCGTAGATGGTTGTAACTTTTATCGACAGTTGTAACTTTTCGTTGATGGTTATAACTTTTCATTCGAAGAAACCTCTCCTGAAGGTTCATGTGCTCAGCTCAGCATGATGGTTGGCGTTGAACACTATTATTCTGTTGAGTTGCACCGGGCCAGATTTTGGCTTTCTATACTTGTATCCGAATTGGGTTGTATATCATTCATAGATAATTCTCAGGCTTCTCAGGGATGACCCATATTTTTTGACTTTCTTACCCTGCTGGACTAAGGATTATTTTTAACTCCTATAAATGCCTCTCATCTCCTTTGTTTTAGGTTTGACTGTTTTGAAAAACAAGGGAAATGTTTTCACTGAGGAGTCCTACCAAAAATAGAAGTCTTCTTGTACAAATTGATACCTTTCATCTATTGAGAAGAGGATATGCCCTTTGGTCGAGGAGGGAATGCATCATTTCGCCTATAGATTCTTTGTTGAAGATGAGGTGATCCACTTGATAAGTCACACATAATAGTTCCTAAGGTTGCTGGTGTTCCGTTCCTAAAGACTTATTTGCCTTATGTTGTTTGATATTGTGTTTCTTGTACAAGAGTACAAGTTTCTCTCCCACAAATTGAGAACTATTGTCTCTCACAATGGATTGTGGAATCCCAAACCGACAGATTATGTTCTTCTAAATGAACTTTTTTTCACATTGCCTCCTTGGTGGAAGAGATGTCCTCAGCTTCAATCCATTTTGTGAAAGTAGTTGGTTGACACAATCATCATATTCTTTTGTCTGGAGTCATTGGCATTGGCCCTACAAGGTCAATTGCCCATTGCATGAACGACCAAGGGTTGATCTGCGGATTCAATTCTTTTGCGGGGCTGAGCAGGAATTGGTTTGAATTGTTGGCATTTGCTCACATCTCTGTACAAAGGTATCTTGCATCTTAATGCATGGTTAGCCAATAGTAACCCGCACTCAAACTTTTTATGCTAATGATCTGCCCCTAGAGTGATTTCCACAATATCCTTCATGAATGATGCTCAAATTTCAAGTGCCATTGGAGGACTAGTACATGTGAGGTCAGACCCCAAATACGATCTGCGGTAGAGCTTTCTTTTTCTCACATTATATCTTGCAGCCTTCTATTTGAGTTTATTGACTTCTGCCTTATCTGTCGGCAGATTACCATTCATCAGAAAATAAATAGTAAGATTTTGCCAAGTAGGACTAGCATCAATTATCATCATCTCAACTTCTTCATCTCCAATACTTGGGGTTTTCAGGTGCTCTAGTTGAATGGACTTGAATTGATAATATATGATTGACCTCAAGTTTGCCAATGCATCTGCATAAGAGTTTTTTGCTCTAGGGACTTGTGATTTGACGATCCATCCACATATAAATGCCACATATCATTGGGCTGACCTGCCCTTGTTTCAGCATGAGCTTAGGAGTCTTCCTTTGTTGAAGGATGCGAGAATGGTATGCTCGCTGACTTTGGGTCCCCGATTAAAAAGGGTGTGAATTCTGCTATAAAATTTGCAAAGGCTCGAGCCTTTATAGTTGTCCTCAGTCGGTGGATCAAATTATATTGGCTCAACTCTATGGCCCATTTCATGAGTATTTTAAAAGCATTTGAGTAGTGGAGGATTGACCGTGGAGGATATTTCGTCATGACAATCATCCGATGTGCTTGAAAGTAGGGCCTTACACGAGAGTGCCAAAATTAAACTTTCAAATACCTGGCCTCAACATCGAGAAAAACTTTAGACATGCAAAATACACGAAGTTGTGCGCCTAGCTCTTCTTTGATGAGAGTTAAGGTAACTATCGCATTTGAAATTGCCAAGTAGATGTACAGGTCTTCTCCTAGTTGAGGTTTTGACCATAGAGAAGTAGAAGATATGACTTAAAATTTTGAAATGCAGTTTCACACTCTTCATCCCATTTTTCTTTCTTCACTTTCTTCGATGCTTTGAAAAATGGCTTACATTTGTCTGTTGATCTAATGAAGCTAGTGTGTTCTCTGCTGAAAAACAAAATAACATATCCTCTAATGAGGTGTATGTAAATATTTGTATTTATGAATGTCTTCTGCTGAAGAACCTGTAGAGTGCACCTTCGTATTTCACTATTTCAACCGAAGATAGTGTGTTCTCTACTGAGAAGCAAAATAACATATCATTGACTGAGGTATATTTAAATAGTTGTATTTATGAATGTCTACTGTTGAAAGACATGTAGAATGAAGTTTCATATTTCACTATTTAAACAAAAAAAAGTGTGTTCTCTACTGAGAAACAAAATAACATATCATCTACTGAGGTATATGTAAATATTTGTATTTTGGAATATCTTCTACTGAAGGACATGTCGAATTAATTTTCGTATTTCATTATTTCAACTAAAGATAGTGTGTTCTCTAATGATAAGCAAAATAACATATCGTTTATTGAGGTATATGTAAATATTTGTATTTCTGAATGTCTTCTGCTAAAGAACATATAGAATGAATTTTCGTATTTCACTATTTCAACTAAAGATAGTATGTTCTCTGCTGAAACAAAACAACATATCCTCTACTGAAGTATATGTAAATATTTGTTCTGGTATCTTTTTGTGGGATCTCCTTTCATTGGTGACAATCTCTTTAGTCGAGGTTGGTTTTTTATCTTGTGGAGAATTTGACTGATCGGAATGGAGAACTTCGTGTATGTTCTACCGGATGAGAAGTTCCTTGTCGGGGAGCATGCTCTACGCTTGTAATCCTTGTTATTTTTACTCTAATTTTGATATGCATTCTTTTATACAAGTTAGCTATCTTTCTTCTATGCATTCAGTGCCTTAACACAATTTTTTTCGTCATTCCACAACGCATAGCGTTCTAACATGGCAAAAATTTTTTGAAGAGTTTTGCCTGATTTCATGGTCAGTTTGCCATACAATGGGCGATCTGCGACAAACACTTCTTCAAAGCTGAGGATGCAATTTGGTCATCACATCCAGCTGTGCTCATTTTTTCTGCCTTGAATCATTTGATGAAGTATTTGAGTTATTCATTTGACTTCTTCTTCATGTTGAAGAGGCGGTCAATATGTTTTTTTGTGGTTCAATAGGATAAATCATCCTTTGTGAAGACAAGGCAGAATAACTGTGTTTGACCATTATATAGGCAGAATGAGTTCTTTACTAGCAAACGAGTGGGACACGTTGCAGGTCGAGAGCCATCTACTCGAATATGAGTGGGACACGTGTCAGGTTTGGAGCCATTGATGGCTGTAACTTCCCATTGATGGTTGTAACTTTTGTTGACAGTTGTAAATCCCATTGATGGTTATAACTTCCTGTTTGGAAAGACCTCTCCTGCAGTATTGTATTCTCAGCTGAGCATGGTGGTTGGTGCCAAACATTATTTATCTGTTGAGAAAAGAGTGTTCTACCGAGTTGCATTGGGCCCATATTTGGGAGTTGTGTAATTGTATCCGATTTGGGCTTTATATCTTTCCTGGATAATTTCTAGGCTTATTGAGAACGACCTAGATTTTCGTACTTTCTTACCCTACTGGGCTAACGATTATTTTTTGCTTCCACACTTTATTTCCTTTTTTGCTTCAACAAATGGTTTTTAGGCAAAATGGATTGGTTGGGCTGGTGTGGATGTATCAGATTAATCTGGTTGGAGAGCATTAACCAAAGCCCTTTCTTAAAAAGGTTTGTTAAATTTCAGAATATTTCATCTGAAGTTTGAAGTTCATAAAAAAATATCATTGTGAAGGAATAAACTGCTGGTGAGTTTGATCAAGTCAATCTAAGATTACTATGTTTTATTATTTTCTTACACATATAAACATAATACAACAATTTGTTTTGCTGATAAAAAAGTTACTAATTATAATTCCTTGTTGGTTCATTTGTCCTATATTTTTGTTTGCCCCTTGTTAGTGGTTGTTTATGTTTAATGGTTTATAGTCAAATTCACTTCTCTAACACTAACAACCTGCTAGTAGCTAGCAGTAGTTTCGGTTTACAAGTAACTGAACATTGAAATTTGGCAAAGTTGACACAACAAGTATTTTATCTTCATTTTTATTTATTGAATCCCATAACCATTAAGTGCCTCCAGTAGGGTTTCGACCCTTAGACTTGTACCACAAGTCTACCAACTGAACTAGTACTATGTTGGCCACTAAAGTATTTTGATAATTCAGTTCTTCTTATTTTATTAAATTGGGTTCTTTTGTTTTTTAGTAGGGAACTAGTGCAGCACCAATCTGGACCTCATCAAGAAGAATCTTAAGTGGTCAAGGAATAGAAATAAACCCACTTTTATTTTCCTGAAACAATTTCATTTTCAACTTATTATTATTTTCTAATGTTTGAATTTGCTTTGTTGTTGGGATTATTGGGGGCAGAGAGAAGGCAATTGAAAGAGAGGGCAACATCAAGTTTTGAACATGAAGGTCCCACCCAATACACACTTGACCATGAAGGACCACGTACACCAGTCCCAAAGGTATGTAGTTCAATGGTAAACTTCTTGAGACAAACTCAATATGCTACCATAGTATCTCGTTAAGGACACATCAAAATCAATGCATGTGCATGGCAACAATTAAAATCTTTGACCATGAAGGACCACGTACACCAGTCCCCAAAGGTATGTAGTTCAATGGTAAACTTCTTGAGACAAACTCAATATGCTAATATAGTATCTCGTTAAGGACGCATCAAAATCAACGCATGTGCATGGTAGCAATTAAAATCTTAATAAGCAGTGCTTAGTAAAAGTGGAATTGGTAAATTGGTGGGAGCAATTTATTACTAGAATGTGAATATCCTTGCTCATCCTTTTTTTGCGATTGTATAAGCCTTGTAGGGCATTAGTTTATCATCTCATCATTAGTCATAATTTGGAGTAGGATGCGCTAAACCATGACTCGAGCTCTTGGGTAAGCTGGCCCAATCACTTCCAATTTTTTATGCTTCCAAATATTAATGTATCGATTTTTTTTAATCCAACCTTAGGATATTTTTTAAAGGATGTTCCTGCTAACATTTCATTCGGCATGTGGGATGCAAAGTAGGCAAAACTTTGAAGGAAAGGATCATTTCCACTATGTTCGATGCATGTTTTTCTATATGGATCACATTGCTCAGGACATATAGTTACTTCTTGTGATTTTGTTTAACATAGGATTGGATATTACTTGAAGGACCTAGTCGCTCACTTCTTATATATATAAACTTCAAAAATATTTACCAGGTTTTGATCTAAATCATAAAGTTTTAAAAATTCTTTCAAGTCAAGATGAACTAACTGAATTTCATAATACGTATGAAGAAACTATAAAATTTAAACCATTGTGTAGTCAAAATTGTATTGATTGTAGGATTTGAATTGGAACTCAAATTGAATCGTATAGATTCCTATTAAATCATCAAAGAGTTGTATATTGATTAAATAATATGACTTGATTTGACTCGAGTCGCATATTGCAAAAAGTTGTGAATTATAAAATTCAGATTGAGTGTGATTGTTGACAATAATAAAAAAAGTTTATAGAATTTTTACAAACATTAAATTTAATTTTAGGAAACGTTGGGGACAAGATGTGAGTATCTAACGTTCAGAATTAGAGGTGATAAAGTACAGAACATGGGTCAGGTTTATCCATGTTAGGCAGAATTGATATGGAAAGTTGGGGTATTCACTCCCCAATCCATAACAACCGATGTTGTTGGAGCTTTTAGGTTGTTGGCCCCTGCACGAAACTTGAATGGGCTTTCATATTTGGGCCTTATATGCATTCCAAATTACATAGTCTAGATGTGGCCCAATGGCACGAGAACTAGCTTCATAAGGATCTTTAAGGTGGTGGTGATTGTCAGTGGCAGGTAGTGGTGAGTGAACCAAGGTGTTGGTAGTTTAACAGTTCAAGTGTTTGCCAAAACCACTCTATTGGGGAAGATGAGAATAAGCTGATGATGGATTTGTTTACTTTGGTTGAAAGAGAATGACACGTGCCAGACAGTTGGGCCCAAGAAATATATAAATCTTGAAATGAAGTCATAATTTGCATTCCCATAAAATTTGAAAAATCCTGAAGCATGCACGCCTGTTTTTTGCTCTCACACCCACATAAAAATTTAGGGAGAGCATGTACATTTCTTTCACGGAGTGAATAACAAAGCTTTCCTCCCTCCTCTCTCCCCATTCCCCCCATTTAACTAGTCGTTTGCTCATCTTTCTTATTTTCTCCCTCTAATCCTTCAATTTTAGACCATAAGAAGATTATTATTTAGGATTTCTATGGTTACAGGCATTCATGAAGAGCAAAATCTAGGATTTTGTGGTTATTCTTCCTTTCTCCACAAATATGAAACTTTAAACATCAAGAACAACAAAATTTCCCCTTCCATCTTCCCCTATTCCTCGACTCAAATGGCATCTATGTTGAAGAATGGATCTGAAAAGATGTAGTTCATAATCATATTTGTTTTTCACTTGAAGAATATGGATTTAATCTACACAAGCTCATGAAATTTGATATGAACTAGATTATAATTTTGTCGATATCTAACATTCAAGTACAGTTGTTCAAATGTTCATCTGAGTCTTGTATACATTAAAATTATATTTTTTAAAATAAACTAGAGGTGCAAAAAATCATTAATTTATATTCAAATTTACATGCTTTTTTCTTTGCAACCAGAAACAATAACAATTTTTTTTGATAAAACATCAGCATATTTAGTTATTAATGTTGCAAGTTCATGAGCTTCGCCGTTAAGCTCACGTGGAATATAATTACAAAACCAATTACAATGGGCTGAAAGTAAATATTTAATATTACTAAGAAGAGGTTGCCACATCCAGTGCTCATTCGAATGTCCCATGCGGTCTCGAGCATGCACCAAAGAGATCAGAGAGCCTGAGTCTCCCAACAAGAACCCTGTGACCCACTGATGCGACTGGATTAACAAAAAGACCGCCTTTGTTGCAAAACATTCAGCCATTGTACTGTCAAAAACTTTCCTAGAGATAGGAGAGACTATCCGCGCAATGATCGTGCCACTAGCATCAGCTGCCACCACACCTATTGCCCCTTGTTGTGAGGAAGCAGAGAAATGAGCGTCATAAGTAACCATAAGCATATCTGGGCTAAGCTCGGTTGGAAAAGAGTTGGCTTTCTGGTTTGGATGTTGATGTGATGGTTTTGGACAGCTAGAAGTTTATCATGGAACTTGGCTCTTCTCAATGTCACCTGATCTTCTTGAAGGTTTGTCTGTATCTGGACAAGAGACGAATTGGTCCTTGCTTGGGTATTGTGGATATTAACCTGGTTATCTGTGAAAGTTGTTTGTAGAGTTTGATGGATCGTCATTTGCTGAAAATGACTGGAATGGGAACCTGGTGTCGTAAACCATTCTCCGGCCCAAGCAAACCACAAATTCTTGAGGGCTGAGATGAAGAGATGAAAAGTAAAAGGTTTATGTTCAAAAATGACCAAGTTGCATACCCTCCAGATGGTAAACATGACAAAAGTAAATTGGGATAACATTTCATCTTTGACCACAGAGTGTTGCTTTGTCGTTTCCTACATGAAAGATAAAGCTTTGATAGTGGTAAGTGTGGTCATGACAGCTTGCCAATTAATAGGGATAGGTGAGAGCTACCAAAGCAAGAAAATGACAGGGCATGTGCAACGACTCGATCAGCACAGTACGATATTGTCCGCTCAGCGCCCAACCGACCCGCACGGCTTTAAAAGGCCTCGTACTATGGGGATCCGGCCTCACACATAAGTAGATCATCCCCCTCCCGCACCTAGGCGATGTGGGATTAAGTCCCCCTTTGTAGCTCGTCCAACCTCTCTCGGGCCTATTGGGCTCCAACCCTCACCCTCACCCTCAAGTCCGCCCACTCCAGGGTCTCACAGTCCACCCCCCTTAGGGTCCAACGTCCACGTTGTCACACTTCGGGCTGAGTCAGGCTATCATACCATTCTGTAACGACTCGATCCACACAATACAAAATTGTCCGCTCTGAACCCAACGGCTCGCACGGCTTTAAAACGCATCATACTATGGGGATTCGACCTCGCACATAAGTAGCTCATCCCCCTCCCACACTCAAGCGATGTGGGACTATGTCCCCCTTTGTAGCTCGCCCAACCCTTCTCGGACCTATTGGGCTCCAACCCTCACCCTCAGGTCCGCCCACTCCAGGGTCTCACAATCCACCCCCTTTATGGCCTAATGTCCATGTTGACACACTTTCGACTGGGTCAGGCTCTGATACCATTCTGTAACGACCTGATCCACACAATATGAAATTGTCCGTTCTGGGCCCAATCAACTCGCACGGCTTTAAAACGCGTCGTACTATGGGGATCCGACCTCGCACATAAGTAGCTCATCCCCCTCCCGCACTCAGGCGATGTGGGACTATGTTCCCCTTTGTAGCTCGTCCAACCCTTCTCTGGTCTATTGGGCCCAACCCTCACCCTCACCCTCAGGTCCGTCCACTCCAGGGTCTCACAGCACGAGAAAAATATATGAGTGATGTCCTCTTGAGTTCTCAATCGAAACATGCACTCTATGCAAATTTGTCATCGTGGGAAGCAAATTTTGGGCTATCTTCCAAAGGAGAAAAAGAACACATTTCGGTACTTTGATACGCCACATCTCTCTGAAGAGCTTGGCAGGGGGATGTTGGTTCCCTTGTAGAGAAGTGGACGAATCCCTGAGCTATGCTAAAAAGGCTTTGGTAGCGTTTTTAACAGAGAACATACTTCGTTACCGAAAGTCCAGATAAGTTTATCCGGGTCCGAGAAGGGACGAATTGTGATATCAAGAATATCTTAAACCACAGGGGTAGGGAACCAAGATCAAAGGAGGGTCGTGTTCCAATTCAAAAGAGGACCTGTTTGAGGGTTCCAAAGATCCAAAATCTTGAAAGGAGGGTTCTGTCTTCCTGAGGCAAAAGACGGGCAATCCGCTTGGATGAGTCCAGCTCTCACCCAACAATCTTTTAACAAATCAATGGAATCTCTTGATCTTATTTGCCACCGAAGATGATTTTTCATTTTTGCAAGTACACTCAGATTACCTCGCCAAGCGAAGGATGCTAAAGTCGAAGGTTTTGAAAGTTGAAAAATACTTTTGTGGGTGGTGGTATATGTGTTGTAATTGGATTGAGCGTTGATTTGAAGGGTTTGAAATCCCTTGCCAGATATTTTTCGTCATTAAAGCCAAATTCTTAATCCAAGCAGAAGGAATGTTAAAGCCACCCAAATGGCGAGGAAGGGTTATCCGTTCCCAAGGACAAAAATGTTTTGCTTTACCATCGACAGTACCGTTCCACCATAAATTCTTTGCGATTCGGTCTAATTTTGACTTGATGGAACATGGTAGCAGAAAAGTTTGCATTGTGTAAGTGAGAATCGAATTGATGACTGCCTTGATCATAACCGTGGGCCTAACTTGAAATAAGACTTTGGCTTTCCAAGAAGAGAGTTTGTTGTTGATTTTATCCACTAGAAATTGAAAGTCTGAGGCTTTTCTCTTTGAGAGAAGCAAGGGAAAACCCAAATATTTTTCATTTGGATTGAAATCCTTGGATCCAAGAATCATGTTATTCATTTTAGAGTGTCTAGGGTGGACATTGGAGTTGTAAAATACAGATGATTTATCATAATTCACTACTTGTTCGAAGGCCACACAATACGAGGCAAAAATGTCTTTTACATTATGCGCTTAAGAGAGGGAAGCTCTACAAAAAATCATAAGATTATTAGCGGACAACAAGTGATTGATAGAAGGGGATCTTTGTCGATTTTTGATGCCTTTGATGAGAGCCTCATTTCCTGCGACAGAAAGTAATCAGGATAGGGCTTCCGCCGCGATGATGAACAAGTAAGGAAAGAGATGATCTCCTAGTCTGAGTCCTCAAGAAGGAGAGATGTCAGAAAAGGGGGTTCCATTAAGTAAAACTCTCAGGGTAGACGTTGAAATCCATTGCTAAATCAATTTCAACCAATTATCATCAAACCCAAGTTGTTTAAGAATACAGAGAAGAAAAGCCCATTCTACTATGTCGTAAGCCTTGGCCATATTGATCTTGACGGGCATCCACCCTTGCTTTTTTTTTTCTTGCAGTTTTTCATCTGGAAAAAGGTTTCATGGGCTAAAGCAATGTTATCCGTGATGGATCTGCCTTTAAGAAACACACCTTGATTAGGGGAAACAATGTTATCAAGTAATGGTTTAATTCTATTGGCCAGATTTTTGGAAATAGTTTTATAAATAACATTGCATAACCCTATGGAGCAGAATTTATCTGGGGACACAGGGTTATACACCTTGGGGATGAGTGCCAGGAAAGTCTCATTGAGATTGGGGTCCATTATGTGAGTTGTGAAAAAATTGATAACCACTTCTATGACGTATTGTTTAACCGTATCCCAAAAATGTTGAAAGAAGAAAGCATGAAATCCATCAGGACCCGGTGCTTTGTGACTGCCAAAAGAGAAGATGGTGTTCTTAATCTCTTCTTTTCGTTGGGATGATGATTAACATATCATTATCTTAGGGTGTTATCATTGGAGTGAAGAGGTCGTCAATAACCGGGTCAGGAGAAGGTCTAGAGGTTTGAAAAATAGAAACAAAATATTCATTCAGAACTTGACCCACTGCAGCAGGAGTGGACTGCCAGAAATTGTTCTTGTCTCGGAGTTGCATAATCATGTTCCTTTTTATGCGAAGAAGGGAAGCCATATGGAAGAATTTGGTGTTGCGATTTCCATCTTTCAACCAGGATTCACCTGACTTGTTAAGCAAAAAAAGTTCTTCTCTGTGATAGAGTTCTGCCAAGCGATCTTCTATGGTTTTGGCATTACTAGTAGAGGGGGTAGCATTTTGAGCCTCGTCGAGGATGGCCCGGGTCTCAGTGATGTGGAAATCGCGCTTGTTCCATCTGGTAAGATTGTGGCTGATTTTCTTTGTTTTGCCAAGAAAATCGGTGCTCGGGTCCGAATAATGACGAGGTGATCAAGCCGACTGGACTATATGTCTACATTGAGGGTGTCGAGTCCACATATGAAAGAATATGAAAGGTTTTGGACCAGGGTTGGGGTTGGTTACTAACTGGAGTGAGAGAGCCCTATGATCAGAGGATGAAGTGTGAATCAAGTGTGTTAAGGCAGAGGGGAAGAGTGTCATCCATTCAGGAGGGACAAAGATCCGATCGAGCTTAGCTTTGATGCCATTGCAATCTTTCTGTTTATTGTTCCATGTGAATTTAGATCCATTCAGTGGGAAATCAAGAAAATTATGGTCACCAATGAAGTCTCTAAGAAGTCGCATCTGAGCAAGACGTCCACCCAACTTATCTTCTATATTAAGAATCACATTAAGATCTCCAATAATAATTGTGGGATGAGGTTGCACTGAAAGCACTTAAGATAGGGAATGCCAAAAAGGAGGCTGAAGAGTGGGATTTGGCTCGCCAGAAACAAAAAGGACTCACCAAGGAACAGTAGAGTAATAATTTTCTATAGTACAAGAAATACATTTTTTGCAGGAGTAATTAATAATAAGAGAAATACATTCTTTCTATAATAATGTCAGTCCTCCTGAAAGCCTCACTGCTGGCACTATAGCTCCATGTTTGAAACCGAGTTGACGGCGTAGGTGATCCATTTTGGCAGACGAAGCTTTAGTCTCAGAAACAAAAAGTATCTCGGGTTTGGATTTTAGGGATAGGGCCTTCAAATTCTGGACTCGACACCCTACACCCCAGCGTTCGAGGACATAATCATGGCTCCAACGGCGACCCTTTATTGGTGGTCGTCGTTTTCCTCATTGACTGAACTAGGAAGAGTGGAAGAATGAATTGATGAATTCGTGAATTCTGCTTGTCTAGGCATAATAGAGCTTGGATCATCTAGCCTAACCAGGCCTCTGTGACTGGGAAGCCCAGGTGGCGTCGGGGATGAAAATTCGTTTACAAACTCTTTATCGTGAGCTGGCTCACAAAGGACAATGCTAGTGTTCTTCTTCTTAGTTGCTGTCCAAACACCTGACAACTGGATACTTTCCAGTTTATGTTTCCCTTTATTCTTGAGATTGAACTGAGAAGGCTTGTGGTCGAGACCATCTTTCTTGGGTCTGAGGTGATATTGTTTCTTTGGAGAGAGTAAGCGTTCGCCAGTTCGTAGTGCCCAATTTGCCCTTTCTTCTTCTTTAGTCATTATCCTCAGCTCATGTATTAGGGCTGAACAAAAAACCGATCAAACCGACCGAACCGATCAAAACCGAACCAATCGGTTCGGTTTAAATTCGGTTCGGATCGGTTTCGGTTTTAAAAAATTCAAAACCGAAGTGGTCGGTTCGGTTTTCGGTTTCTATGTGATTTTAACCGACCAAACCGAACCGACCGAATATATATAATAAATAATATATATTTTATATATAAATAATATAATATGTTTAAAATAGTCGGTTCGGTTTTATTTCGGTTTTGGTTCGATTTTAGTCGGTTCGGTTCGGTTACGGTTTGCATAAATTAGAATCGGTTCAGTTTCGGATCGGTTTTGTTAATGGTCGGTTCGGTTTCGGTTTGAAAATTTTAAAACCGACCTAGGTCGGTTCGGTTCATGGTTTAGGTGAAAAATCGAACCGATGGTTCG
Organism: Berberis vulgaris; assembly: GCA_963556465.1. Lineage (NCBI taxonomy): Eukaryota > Viridiplantae > Streptophyta > Magnoliopsida > Ranunculales > Berberidaceae > Berberis > Berberis vulgaris. The sequence continues at coordinate 24,788,839 of OY747126.1, forward strand.
GTTTTCAGCCCTATCATGTATGATGCTCTCTTGAGAGCATTGTGAAGAGGTGAGTTGAGATACTGCTGTATACTCTGTATTACTCATAACCCCGTGAGCATCAGGGTAGGAATGGAGTGCAACAGCCCGCTGTTCATCTCATTCATGTATTGATTTGACTGCAGAGAAGGAGCCACTCTTGTAAAGGCGGTTAGCAAGGCTGGGAGCGTGGGAGATGGAGGAGCTGCCTTGGAGCTAAAGTCTCCTTTGACAAGTTTCACTAAATCCTCTATTTGAGCAATCAATTGTTCCTGGATTGGCATCTGTGTGTTGCATCTGCAAATCCTGATGTTGCGAGCCTGCTCTTGGATGATTTGGCTGCAGATTCGGGGCTTATGGCGCTGTGAGTTGCACCTGTGATGATCCTGCAGGTAACTTCTCGTCTTTTGCATTTTTCACTTGAAAATATTTTATAGGGATGCATGTGCTTTCTCAAGTTGCACTTGCAGCGGTTCATCCGCCACGGTGATGTCCTCGCATGCTTGAGATTGTAGATGGGGAGAGAAAGAGCGAGATATCTGAGCATGCTTATTTGAAGTTTGGGTTGGATTCGAAAACAGGTGAGAGTGAAATGGTGAGAGAGAGACGGGTCGAGAGCTAGGTGCTGGGTTTCATTGTCAAACCATGGACGAGTCAGCAAATGTTGGGCAGTGATCAATATCTTTGTTTGCCGGAGAAAGGGGACATTATTGAGAGGATTGAGAGCTTTGAGGAAAGTTGGTCTGGGTATCATTCAATATGGGGACAAGCTTGATAAGGGATAAAATTTAATCTATCTAATTCTGTCATTGGATTAAAATCTTCACTAATATCAGAATCCATAGCCGATAGGTTAGGATGTGATAAAGTATTAATTTTGAGCCTTGAATCCATTTTCAATGCTTCAAGTTTAGCATCAATTTCTTTGAGTAATTGACTAGAGGAAGTAAACATATGTTGAGCAATGGGTGCAGGAGGTTGGAAGAAAACATTCTTCGCTTTAACTTCCTGTGCCTGTCTTACTTCATTAGCCTCTTTACTTTGTTTATCAGCTAGTTGTTTCTTTTTTAATTCATCAGTAACAAGCTGATCTTGAACTAATTTTTCTCCTAATTCTGAGAGCAGAATGTTAGTGTAATTATTTTGTTGAATAATTTTACTAACTCCATGACTTTCATTCCCATGGGTTTGGAATGGAGAAGCTTGGTAATTCTGGTCTGTAACAGAGAATTTTAAATCAGTTAAAGGGGGTAAGATTGCATTGAATTTTTTATCATCAGGTGCTTTCCATGTTTTGGGTGTTACATTCAAAACATGAATATTGGGAAGATGAACATTAAAATACCAATCTAAGAATGGTAAGTTTTCTTTCAATGCTTCACAACATTCATAGAACTTTTTAATGAGTTCAAGTCGTTCAGAGGCAGTTGTCTGAGCTTGAAATTTTGTTCTTCTTTTAATGTTCTGAGAAGACATAAAATCTTTCTTTATGTTTTCTTTGTCTAGTTTAAAGGATTTGGTTAGACAATGGACTCGTGGTAGAAAATCCATTTCTGATTGGGTTGGAGAATGGTTTTCTTCTGCAATTTCAGAAGTTTGATCTAGAGGATTATAAATTGGTTGGGGAATTTGTGGATAATTAGGATTGGTCCTAATATTTGCTAAATTGAGATGAGGAAGAGCTTCTGGGGTAGGAGCTCTTGGGAGTTGAGTAGGAGCAGTTCTGAATGATGATTCAGATCTACGTCCTGATTGGAATTTAGATGGGTCAAGATTAGTAATACGTAGATCACTAAACCTTAGTTCGACTGTCCCATCTGGGCGAGTATAAATATTGTCTATTTGACTGGGTGGAAGACTCTTAGGAACAAATGCTCCTTCAATGATCCAGGATTCTGGAAGGGTAACCTGATTCCAATGAATTGTTCTTGGAACAATAACATTAGTTTTTTTGTCATTGATTTCAAAAAGGATTGTTTGTCCTTTTACATCTGTATGAAGGGCTTTTGGGCAAAGCTGGGTCTTCATAGCTCTATAAGTGATCTTATAGATGAGTGCCAGGGGTTCAGAACCTTCAGCCATATCAAAGCCGTTGGTCTGAATATTGAGGGTCAGTGTATCCAGGATATGTGGATCCCAGAGAGACACTGAGTAATTAGGGTAATAGTTAAAATAAACTGAACCCGTTGATAATGATGATTCTGCAATTCCCAGCAGGGAATCACCAAATCTGTTATGTCTACAGTCGCGAAGAGCGACTAAGGCACAAGTATCTAGTCCTAACCTGGTTAGAGGTTTAAGGGCTATTTGGATTAATCCTAAATGGATATATTTGTATTTTTCTTTGATTAAGGAATTAATTGTTTGAACTGAAAGTAATTGTTTTGAATCTAAAGATTTATTGATCGGTATTGTTTGTTCAACAATACTAATTAAATCTTCAGTTTTTGGAGAAAAGATTGATTGGGATATTTTGTAAATTTCCTTTTGGGGTATGACCGGTATTGACCAGTTTTGTAAATCTTGTTCGACTTCTGGAATTTTTCCTTCCATTCTATTTTGTAAATTTGGGTTATTTGACCTAGAGCTAGAAGCTCTGGAAAGCCTTGAAAACAAAGACATTTTTCAAATTCTTTTGGGATGATGGAGGAACACTGTGCCTGGAATACCTACAGCTGGAACACCTAAGTGGGACCACCTAACCCTGATCTCGTACTGCGCACATCATGGCGACTTACAATTATCTAAGGCTCTACGGCTGACCAACACTCGTAACGGCTTACCAACGCTATCAACGGTTTACCAACGACACCTAGGACTTGGTTGAAAGTGGTTGAAGAGATGGAGTTAATGGAGGTAATAATAAGTGGGTTTTGCCGGGTGGGCTGTGAATTAATGTTGGTAAGTTGAGTTGTGGGAGTAATTGGTTGGGTGAGTGGACACGATGGTGGAGACTCACTGGATATTGGGTTAAGTCGGGGAATAGGGGTAATCATCACATTGAGATTGGGTTCAAACTGATTATATTTGGTTGAGTTTGAACCGGGTTGGATTTGTTGAAATCTTGTAATAAACTTGCCCAGGTTCAGAATTGAGTAAAAACAGTTGTGCGGACTCACTGGGTTACACTCGGTAGCACGTAGGTTGGCTTGCATATGGCTCCCTGGCATGCACGAACTCTAGCCGGTCTCTCGCCTTACTGAATCATGGATTCGTTGCAATTGACCTCGACTAGATATCAAGCTCCCCTGATCATCAGGTGGTGTGATGGAACCTTGAGGCTGCGTATTGTGTGAGAGTCCATAGAGCTCGGTAGCAATGATGAGCTTAGAAACGAAAAGTTGTAATAACTCGGTTTGGTGGAGAGGTGGAAGCACAATGCTCGCTCATTTCAAGAAACACGGGTTGGAAATTGGGATAGTTTGCTATAAGTCTTGACAAATGGATCACCCTATCGCCAAAGACTCGTACAAAACACAAAGAGACAATACAGTAACCGAAATTTGGGGTAGAAAGAAAGCACTATTTTGAATCGAAAATAAATACAAAAAAAATTCAAGATTCAAAAGAAGAAGAGTAGAGGTATAATGGAGATGAGGATTGAGAGAAAATCAACGGATAGGGTATATGAAAACAAATAAAAGAAGAAAAAGAGTAAATGTATAATGGGGATGAGGATCAAGAGAAAATCAAAGGATAAGGTATATGAAAACCAAATAAAAGATGAAAAAGAAACGGGATCGAGTTTGGCTGCAAATAAAACTCAGGCAATTCCCATCTTTTTGTGGCAATTGTGAATTGGTCTTAGAAACAATAACATATATAAAAGTGAATTTGTGAGATCGTAGTTCGTATAGGCAAAACTCCGAAAATCCAATTCGCTTAACAGTCAACTTGTATGTTCACAAACGTCCCAATGAACATCTATTCGGTCTCTTTCGCATTTTCCAATTCCCCCCAACTTTTTCGATCATAGTTCCATTCATGAAACAATGTTAAAATTCCTAGTGTTTGAAATACATGAAGGGCGCTAATGGCATGACAACTCAACGGTTGTAGCTTGGCGGATGGTACCATTTGGTCATGGGTTCAAACCCAGTTTGTAACATCTGTATCAGTTTATGATGTGTTGACTAGTTATCCTATAAAAATCCTGCTAGCCTTTCAAAGAAAAAAAAAAAAAATACATGAATGGCAATTAAGTCATATAAAACGCAAATGCCAGTCGGGTCTCATCGAGTTTCAACATTCAGATTCAATTCCCCGTTTTAAAATCTCTACAAACAAACACGACCACTTTCTCTCTCTCTCTCTCTCTCTCTCTCTCTGTTTCTGCTTGGGTTGCTCGTGGAAGCAAAGAAGAAGAACGAAGAAGATTCTTTGCTGATCCAAAAAACCAAGGAAAAAAATTGGTCCTTTGTAACTTGGTGGTTGGTGAATCCAAAACCCTAGCTTTCCGATCTTCTCTTCCTTGCAAGATCTGAAACCCTGCTAGGTTAAGGTCGGGAATGGTTTCTTCGGAAGCCGATTCCCATTCCCGTTTGAATCTGGTTTTAATTCCATCTTTGGAGAAGATCATCAAGAACGCTTCATGGCGTAAACACTCAAAGCTCGCTCACCAATGCAAAGTAGTGATCGAGAGATTGAATTCTCCAGACAAATCTCCACCTGAAGAGGAATCAGAACCTAATGTTTTGATTCCGGGTCCGTTACACGATGGAGGTCCGAAAGAGTTCTCTCTCGCTGAATCTGAGTCTATTTTGAGTCCTTTGATCGCTGCAGCTGGATCTGGATTCTTGAAAATCGCTGATCCAGCTTTGGATGCGATTCAGAAGTTGATCGCTCATGGTTATATTAGAGGTGAAGCTAATCCTTCTGGAGGAGGTCCCGAATCCAAGCTGCTGGGTAAGTTGATTGAATCTGTTTGTATGTGTCATGATTTGGGTGATGAAGCTGTCGAACTCATGCTACTCAAGACATTGCTTTCTGCCGTTACTTCCATTTCGTTGCGGATCCATGGAGATTGTTTGTTGTTGATTGTTAGGACTTGCTATGATATATACTTAGGTAGCAAGAATGTTGTTAATCAGACAACTGCAAAGGCTTCTCTTATTCAAATGTTGGTCATTGTGTTTCGGAGAATGGAGGCGGATTCATCAACCGTACCTGTTCAGCCAATTGTGGTTGCTGAACTCATGGAACCTGTGGAGAAGTCTGATGTGGATGGGAGCATGGCACAGTTTGTGCAGGGGTTCATTACTAAGATAATGCAAGACATTGATGTGGTGTTGAATCCGGCCACACCAGGGAAGGCTTCGTTAGGTGGGCACGATGGTGCATTTGAGACTACAACTGTTGAGACTACAAATCCTGCAGATCTACTAGATTCGACGGATAAGGATATGTTGGATGCTAAGTACTGGGAGATTAGTATGTACAAGACTGCTTTGGAAGGGAGGAAGGGGGAATTGGCTGATGGAGAGACAGATATAGATGATGATATGGAAATTCAGATTGGTAATAAGCTGCGGCGGGATGCATTCCTAGTTTTTAGAGCACTTTGTAAGCTCTCCATGAAGACGCCTCCCAAAGAGGCCTTGGCTGATCCACAGCTGATGCTTGGAAAGATTGTAGCTTTGGAGCTTCTGAAGATTTTGCTGGAGAATGCTGGAGGCATCTTTAGGACTAGTGATAGGTACTTATTTTACCCAATCTTAATTTGCTGAAGTATTCTGACAATTTCATTGTTTTTGGGGTTCGGTCTTATTCATTTGTTTATGTCAATCATACAAGTGAGAATTTTGAAAATGAAAATTTTCTGTCTATTAGGTTTATGATCATTATTTTTCATATCAAGTTTCTCTTAAATTTCATAATGTACTCCTTTTATATTTACAACTTGTGAGACAGTGTGTTAATGAATTCTGGGCGGATAATAACTGTTATAAAGATTTGGATTTTTTGAACTAAAAAATGATAAAAGGAAGAATAATTGAGGAATCCTGTTGGAGTTATGCAATGTGGTCATTCCTAAGATAAATAAAAAAAATAAAAAAAATAAAGATGCATAAGTTGATTGAAGCAAAGAACAAGCTTAACTTTCGCTTATTTGATAGTGAATTAATAAAACTAGAAACAAGTTCAAAATTGTCTTGATTTTGTAGGAAGCCATTTATGTATCTAGAAATAAATGTAGACTTCAGATGTGTCCGAGGTTGTAGACCCTAACACTTGAGGCAAGTTATAGTGGGTAATGAGGCAAGTTATGAATATGAATGATGCATCTTTAAGCATATATTTTTGGATGCCTATATGGGGGAAAGAATGGAAATTATTGGGATCATCATTGGATTAGTGATAGACCTCTTAGAGAAAGTTTCATCTCTGATTTACAATGTTTATGCAAAATAGGAAAGCAGTAGAGAGTTTTTGGATTGGGAACGTGGGGGAAATGCTTAGAACTCACACCTCTGGCGACCCTTCAGTGACTGAGAAATCAGTTAACGTAATCAATATTCTGCATCATTGATGAACAGTAAGATCAATGGATTTGGGATATTGCGCATGCATTTTCACAGTGAAAAGCCGTTATCTTTTCTTTTTTTGGACCAGCAATCAAGACATAGAAAAAGATCTGAAAATACAAGGAAGTTAGTGAGCAAGGGCTTCACACAACAGAAACAAGAAAGAGAAAGTATTACTAAGGCATGCCACAAAGAAGGAAGCCCATACAGTATACATCATTGAGGGATACATCTTTTAGTATTTCCAGTTCACCCACTACCAGACCGTGATTCAATACTTCTGCACACAAAATTCACCCATCAGTCTTTATCCCAAATTTCATGAGCAGCAGGGAAACGAAATAGAATGTGGTTTATTGGCTCCTCCACATCTATTCTGAATTATCAAATCTCTTTTGATAAACACTGGGAGGTCCTCTCATGAAGAATTGTACATAGAAGAAAACATGATCTAAAAAGAATTTCTTTGCTCCACATGGAGTTGTGAAGGGCTTCAACGACCTGCCCTTGTTTTTTGTGATCCACATTCTGAGCCATGAGACTTATCTCCTAAAGGGAAATGGGCCTGGGGCAGTTTACTTCATGTGGTGACATGGTCATTGTGCAAAGAAAGAAATAAGAAGGGTGTTCCACAACAAATACATATACTCGCAGGTATGAAAGTTCTTCTTTGGATCTGGGGTTGTACTTGGAATTTTGTAAGAAGCCTCCTTTGACAACATGTTTGGGCTAATATATTATAGAAAACACTTGGCGGACAGTTTGTAATTTTTCTGGGAATCCAGTTAGTTCCTCTCTCACTGGTCCTTAACCAAATCAGTTAAGTAGTGGACGGGTTGTAATTTTTCTGGGAACCCAGTTAGTTCCTTTCTCACTGGTCCTTAATCAAATCAGTTAGGAGTGATGGGAGAGAGTTTTTACAGTGGAATAAGGCACTCAACCAGAGGAATTGAGCTTGTGAAGAACTAGGTGAGCTGTAGAGAGGTTCAATCAGCGCATGTGCTGCTTAGAGGGATTCATTGTTGGAAAATTAGCTGGTTGGAGACATCTGATGTCGCTGGAGATTTTGGAAGTCCTATGTAGAATAAGGAACTGGGAGAAAGTTGGTATTTTGGGTGAAAAATGATTGGACCTCGACAAAATTGAATGGTTTTGGGTCGAGGCAGTGGATCTGTCAATAGGGTACGAGGGATGTAGTTGTTCTTCGGCTTCCACGTGAATTTGAGTGTTAATGATAAGTTTGAGAAGGCCTGAGACTTCTATTGAGCTATTTGGTTGTAAGGAGTTTATGCACGCGGGCTTGTGGGACTATGCTAGATGTATATTGATATGCAGTTGGGTTTCATGGTATGTATGACAGTCAAAGCCTCAAGGGTATGGTTATTTTGGGAAATTTCATGAGTAGGTTGGAAGAATAGATGCTCTGAGGTGATTTTGCATTTAGGTGAAGTGATTGAACTAAGTTGGGGTTGGTAGGAGGGCCAGTCGGCATAGTCATCGAAACAGTTATCGTATCGTATATCGAAAACCCAAATTTAAGAATTAAAGTTACATTTACATGTGTCGTATCGTGATGTTATCATAAGATATATGAAAAATAAATAAATATTAAAATATACGGTATTTACATTTAAGCATATAATAGACACAAAATATGGCATATTTAGGCACATAGGTAAAAAAACACTTTCATTCATATTCATGTGGGTTACTGTCACGCCCCGATCCCAAGACACCTAAATGCCTCGGAAACCGAGTTGCGACTCCAAAGCTTTAAGAAATTTTTCTTGATTTACTCTTACTTACCTATGTAGTCAAAATGGATAACGGATCCATAACGGTCTAGGAGCGTTATAGGTTATAACATGATATAACGACATACAACGGAAAATTAAAACAAAAGTTAATAACATTGTTATTTAAAAAAAAACGGCGAGCTTTGGTCCTAAGATCGAGAATGAAATGAGTATTATTTTTTTATATATTAGAACAAAAGTTAAAAACGGTGTTATTTAAAAAAAAAACGTTATCTCAATAACGACCATATAACGACGTTATATCGGCGGCGTTATACAAAAATGTGATAATCTCATAACGTAATGGCTCACCCCCGTTAAGCGTTATTTCGGAGTTATATTGGCGTTATAACGTTGTTTTAACTGCACAATTACTTACACTACTTGCCAATGGTTACCCTTGTTATCACACGATAAAATAAAATAAAATCATCAAGTATATAAGGCAACACTAATACCCAAAGGTTTTCATGTCCATTCAAAACACCTAAGTCACAACGACTTACAAAACTCAAAATACCCCAAGATCCGAGAACGAGCCCTACCTCTCAGCTGTACAACCCTGCAGACGACCACTCGCTCACTTCCCGTCTCTTGCAGCACCACCTCCAACAACACCACCACTTGCACCCGATTATGGGTACACCCATTTGCCACAAACAAGCAAACGGAGGTCAGTACTAGCTGGAATGAGTAGAACCAATACATCTATCTCAATTAAAATACATACAATCAACGAAGACAGATCAACAGGAGAAACATAAATTGACAATGCATCCAATCATGATGTAACTATGCACATGAGATGCAACATGAATTCAAAACTACATATTTTCCCACAATCGCATCCTCCATCATGGCAAACATGTCTCACCTTGGCATGCCTCTATACACACGCCGGTACCAATCCTGACATATATATTCCCAAGCGGGGTGCCGTCTCTGGGATATACATATTGCCATGGAAGATCGGCCGTGCGGCCTCATCACAAAGTATAGCGCACGTCGAGGAACTATCAACTCGAGAGAAATAAATCCCGTTCGCTAGGCCACGGATGCTACTCCCTTTTGCATTGTACCTAGTATTGAACGGGTGATATGCACCAAACACAGTATGCATATCCACCTGTCATGCATGCATGTCCTCCTGATGTGCACCAAACACAACATGCACATATCCCTGATATGCCCCGCCACATTAGGCATATCCACCTGATATGCACCAAACACAGTATGCATATCCATTTGGCTAAAGTTGTGGGAAAATATAGTTTTTAAATGGTGCAAGTCAATTACGAAATTCATAACTAAAATAGCCATATGACTCCTACGCTATATGCTATTGATACTCAATCATACAACCGCTGTCATTGCATAGTTTAAAACATGAATCATAATTCTGACTAGTGTTTACACCTCTAACTAACATGGTAGATTTTTCTACTAAATGGCACCCATATCATAAGCTAACCACCACAATGTTATGATTATCATTCAAACAATCATTCAAATTTTAATCTTCATAATAACCGACAAAACATAAAATCTAAGAAATTTCCCTTTTTTTGTTACTTTGAAAACTCGAGAGCAATTTATTTTTGATAAAAGATGAAATGTGAGAAGAATCTGCATTCACCAGAGTGGAAATGAGTTTTTTGAACCCAAATCCTACCAGCCCGAGCTCCAAATTCGCGGATCAGCGAATTAACGACTCGGGAAGCTCCTCAAAATTGCAAAAAGAGTCTCAACAGTGAGAAACCTGCTTGGCGACAACAAAAAGGTAATGGACAGCTCGACGAAGGTCTGAAAACTTACTTACAGAAGACGCAGGGGCGTCGCAGACTCCGACAAAGCCAAAACTCGACCAATGGACACCATAAATCACATTACGTAAAGGCCACAGGCCGTGAACTGGTCGGAATAGCACCATCGAGCCACATGAAGGTGGATCGTAGCTCAGTAGCGCGATGGCCACCCGGATTCACGCCAAAGAACTTCCCTGACAACCTTGCAAACTTTCGTTTGTAAAATTTCTTGGCCAAAACCCCTACCCACCTCTGCATGTGGGGGTTACCGCCTCCGGACGTCGACTCAAACACCATCGGAGGGAGGGATCAGAGCTGAGTTGCTTGGACAGCCGGTGACAACTTCGATTGAGCTCTCTCCAAAACGAACCTGTTTTAGGCGTTGAAATCAGACAAGAAAGAGAGGGGAAATAGAGGAAGGGGAAAGGAAAAGCATTGGGGGCGTTAGGGCTAGTGGGAGTTGTTGCAAAGCTTGGTCACTGACCGAGCTTGTCGTCGGAGGTGAAGAGAACACGCAGGGGATGGAGAAAGAGAAGAGGGAAGAAAAGGGGTTCTCTCCCCTTAAAAACGTGGGAGACTATTTGCCCCACTGAAAATATGAAAGCACCAACCTAAGCTAAATTCCTTTTTTTTTTCACTTCCAATGAAATTAATCCAATATTAAGTAACTGGGTGTTACATCATACACATCTCAAAAAAAATCTAGTCCTTGAAATTGTCTATGAGAAGAGCTTTGGGTAGGACTGTCGCATCTTATCTTCAAGCTCCCAAGTAACATCACCTTCCTGAGCACTTCACTGGACTTTCACCAACCTCACTGCTCGGTTTCGTAACTGTCGAACCTCGCGATCCAAAATTGCTACATTGGATACGTCAAATCCTCCATTACTTCCACTTTCGACGGCTAAACTATCGAAGTCGGGTCTGCCAAACACTTTCGCAACATCCAAACATGAAACACATTGTGAATGGTCGACATACTCGGAGAAAGAGCCAATATATAGGCCACTGGGTCCTCTCTCTATAACTTCATAAGGACCAACATACCGTGGAGCAAGCTTTCCACGACTCATGAATCGAAAAACTCCTCGCATTGGGAAACTTTCAAAAACACTCGATCACCAACTGCAGACTCGAGATTTCTACGCCTCCCCTATGCTGTTCGCAAACGATCTCTAACCAGCTCCACCTTTTCCGTAGTCTCTCGAATTATGTCTAGCTCGATGATAGCAGTATCATCAACCTCTGCCCAACAAACAGGAGATGTGTAAGGCCGTACAATGCTTCAAATGGTGCCATCTCAATACTCGCCTGATAATTATTGTTATAAGCAAACTCAACCAATGATAGACGATCCTCCCAACTACCTCCGAAATTCATAACATAAGCTCTCAACACGTCCTCCACAATCTGATTCACCCTCTCTGACTGACCATTAGTCTGGGGATGATAGGCCGTACTAATATCCAATTTAGTACCCATAGCCTTCTGAACGCTATTCCAAAAGTGAGCTGCGAACAAGGGGTCTCTATTTGATACAATCGATATTGGGGCTCCATGGAGTCTGACTATCTCTTTGACAAACAACTCCGCCAACCTTTCAGAAGTCCAACGGGAAGAAAATGAACGCTCTTAGTCAAACAGTCCACGATAACCCAGATAGCCTCGTGCCCCCACTTCGATCGAGGAAGTCCAATAAAATCCATCGTCACATGTTCCCACTTCCATGTCGGAATCTCCAATAGTTGTAATAACCCTGAAGGCCTCTGGTGTTCGGCTTTGATTTGCTGACAGGTCAAACACTTCGCCACAAACTGTCCAATATCTCACCTCATATTAGGCCACCAAAATGATCACCTCAGATCTATGTACATCTTTGTACCTCCATGATATATGGTAAACCTTGATATGTGAGCCTCCTCTAAGATCTCTTTCTTCAATTCCACATCTGTTGGGACGCATAACCGACCCCTAAATCTCAAATCGCCCTGTGAATCGACTGTCCATTCGTCGGACAACCATCCACACAATCTAGGACCAAATCCTCCATTATTCGCAAAAGTAACGGATCCAAACTCTACTGTTCGATCACCCGCCTGACCAAGGTTGGCGTGACCGCTAAGTAAGCAACGTAAGCACAAGAAGTATTTGACACCGGATGCACATCACACGAGGCCAACTCTTCAAGAACTTCCACTCGTGGATCATCATGGTAGCCATAATGGAAAAATGCCTACTCAAAGCATCTGCTACCACATTTGCCCTACCAGGCTGGTACAAGATCTCAAAATCATAGCTGCTGAGAAATTCTAACCACCAATGTCTCATATTCAATTCCTTTTGGGAGAACAAGTACTTAAGGCTTTTATGATCCGTATATAACTCAAACTTCTCATACAGATAGTGTCTCCAGATTCTCAGAGCAAATATCACTGCCGCTGACTCCAATTCATGAGTGGGATACCTTCTCTCACGAGGTTTCAATTGTCAGGAAGCAAAGGCTACAACCTTTTTGCTTGCATAAAAACACATCCCAACCCAGTACCACAAGCATCTGTGTAAACCACCAACTTAACACCAGTAACCGAAATAGTTAACACAGGAGAATGTCTGCTTCAAAGTTTCAAATGCCTTAGTGCATTCATTCGACCAAACAAAGGGGGTATTCTTCCTAGTCAACCGCGTCAAAGGTGCAAAAATCAAAGAAAACTTCTCTATAAATCTTCGGTAATAATCGGCCAGCCCTAGAAAACTGCGAATTTTAGTAACACTAGTTGGCCGTTAACAAGACCTAACTGCCTCCATTTTCTCTGGATCTACTGCTATCCCTTGACTGGATACATGCCCCAAGAAACGAACTTCAGACTCTCAGAAATGATACTGAATTTGGCATACAATTGGTGCTCCCTCAAAGTCTGTAAAACAAGGCGGAAATGTTCCTCCGAATTCCTTAAGTACACCAGAATATCATCGATGAACACTATTTCAAATTGATCCAAAAATGGATGAAACACCCGATTCATCATATCCATAAAGAATGCAGGGGCGTTCGTCAATCCAAAAGGCATCACCGAAAACTCATACAACCCATATCTTGTTCGGAAAGCTGTCAAAGGTATACTCTGGTCCTCCACCCTCATCTGGTGATATCCTGTTTGAAGGTCAAGCTGTGACAACACTGTGGCTCCCCTCAGCTGATCCAACAAATCATCAATCCTCGGAAGGGGATACTTGTTCTTAATAGTCAAACTGTTCAAATCTCTGTTATCAATACACATCCTCAGTGATTCATCATTCTTCGAGACAGAAATCGCAAGAGCATTCCAAGATGAATTACTAGGCCGAATGAACTAACAAGAATATACACACCTCAAAAAAATTAAAGTTATCGTCAAGTAGTTAATACCCAAAATGTCCCAATCAAATAAAATCACCATACTTGCCCCTTCTGTAACATCTCATCTAATTGTACTTTCATCTCCTCCAACTGCTTCGGCGCGAGTCTATAAGTTGACTTAGCAATAGGAGTTGTACCCGGAAGCAAGTCAATCCGAAACTCTACCTCTCGATGAGGAGGAATGCCAAGAATCTCCTGGAAGGCATCGGGAAAATCTCTGACTACCGCTACTTCACAGATGTCTTGTTTGTGGACCTCTACGAAACAAAGATAACAAGACATTACGGAGTCGTCGTCAGAATCACAAGAGTGGGTAAAAGGCGAATTGCCAGGAAGGGAAAAAGTGACGACCCGCTTAACAGAGTCCAAAGACATAAAGTGCCTGGTCATCCAATCCATGCCAAGAATGAGATGAAACCCCTCAAATCCCAATACCACAAAGTCAAAAACAAATGTACGACCCACCAAAGAAAACTCAAAACCCGGACATAAGTCATACAACAACACATGCTCTCCTAGTGGGGGACACAACTCAAAGCGGAGTGGATAAGGGTATTGTGACTAGGCGTTCCCTATCTATAAGCTATCTAGAAATGAGACATCTCGACGCTCCAGTGTCAAACAATACTCTCAATCAAGAAAATGGAGTATGCACTACAACTGCAATGATACATGACATACCAATTAACAAAACATTCATCCCATCGCACGAGTAAGGTATCACTCCAATCACCACAATAACATGCTAAAAGTATAAATAAATAATAACGGAGCATAATGACTATACTTGAGTAAACAAAGCTTACTTTCGACATTCCCTTGATCAGGGATGGCGGCAAAAACCCGAGCGGTCTGCAACTTGGCATGTGCACCTCTAACTCCTCGAGCAATCGGCTGCATCTGAGGAGTATGATAGATCTCCCATTTATAAGACATATCAGAGGAGAAATCAGGGATCAACAAGTATAGCAGTTCTATGCGCAGAAATATAGCAGGCAACAATATAGCAAGTGGTTAAAGGTGTATCAGTCAGATTAGCAATCATCAGTGAATTCAGTGGATTAAACTAGACCAATGTGAATGAAGCCAATGCTCTGTTAGACAACCGTGAGTGCTCTGTTAGCAACTGTTAGTGCGCTGTTGAAGTCTGGGAGTAAATGAACTGTTAGCAAGTGGTGCAAGTGGTCCTGTTAGCAAGTGGTCCTGTTAGGCAGTTGTTACTTGCAAGTTGTCAAGTGGTCCTGTTAGCAAGTGGTCCTGTTAGGCAGTTGTTACTTGCAAGTTTTCAATAACCAGATGTAATCTTGTGAACTAATTCAGATGTGAAGGCTATATAAAAGGTAACAGTAGAAGTAGAATTCATTCATTGATTCATGTAAAGTTTTGTACAAGAGCAAGTGCTCTGGGAGAACTTAGGCTTCTCGAATTGCCTATGTACCTTTTACATTTCCCCATTTCAATCTATAATACATTGTTGTTGATCAAACAGATTCCATACTACATTGCTGTATCTTTGTTTTCCTTGCTGTGTCATTGCTTCCTTGTTGATAATTCTCTCATCCTTGATCTATTATTTCTCGAATTGTCTTGCATAACCTACAAGAACGTATCAATTGGTATCAGAGCACTGATCCAAGATGACATGAAAGACAGTAATTCAGTCAGGAACCTCTGATTTGAGCAATAGAATGGAAACTAGGGAACATAAGATGGATACTTTGGGGCAGCAGATACAAACTATATTGAAGTGTTGGGAAGAGTCTTCTAAGGCAGCAACTTCTTCGGATCATGTTATAGGACCCAAAGCATTGGCGATGGGAGAAAGAGGTGGTGGTCATGGCCAAAGGCCTGAACATAGATTTCGAAGATTGGAAATGCCAGTTTTCGATGGAAGTAATCCGGATGGTTGGATATTAAAGGCAGAGAGGTTTTTTCAATTGCAAAGGTATACCAATGACAAAATGATAGAGGCTGCGGTAGTGGGTTTTGAAGGTGACGCCTTAATTTGGTACCAATGGGAACACAAGAGACGACCCATTTTATTGTGGGAAGAATTAAAGAAGATGTTAATACAATTCCGTTCGACAACCGACGGAACACTTTGTGAACAATTTCTAGCACTTCGACAAGAAGGAAATGTGGCGGAGTATCGACGTCAATTTATGAATCTGGCAGCACCATTAGACCATCTATCTGAAGAGGTATATATCAGTAAATTCATTAATGGGCTTACTCCTCAAATTAGAGCAGAATTGAGGATATTAGAACCTCTTTCTTTGGGTCGGGCCATGTCTCTTGCCCAACGAATTGAAGAAAAGAATAAACTGACTAATTGCAATAAGGTGGTATCAAGCCCAAGCCCAAGTTCTCACATAAATCGACTTAGGGCTGTGGAGAACCCTAAATCTGAAAATTGGGGAAATCGATTCTCTTCGTTGGGAGCAGCTGGTGGTCGAAGAGCAGAAAGTGAATTGGGAAGAGGGGGATTTCGTCGATTGAGCGATGGAGAGTTGCAAGATCGCCGAGAAAAAGGTTTGTGTTTCAAGTGTGATGAGAAATATGGGCCGGGACATCGATGTCAAAAGAAGGAGCTTCGGGTGTTGGTGATTCAAGAACATGAAATCTTGGAAGGAGTTGAAGAAGAAGAGCAGGCCGATACCTGGTGTTGAGTTAGATGCTGTGGAAGTCGATGGAAAGGTGGAGATTTCTCTAAATTCAGTGGTGGGTTGGACTTTGCCAAAGACATTGCGTCTCAAAGGTAGGGTTGGGGAGCAAGAAGTTGTAGTCTTGATCGATAGCGGGGCTACTCATAACTTCATCGCTAATAGTTTGGTGAAGAATTCAAGTCTAGAGGTTACCCCGACAAGCTCGTATGGAGTAACAATGGGTAATGGAGAGTCAGTGAAGGGTGATGGCATATGCAAATCGGTTTCTTTGGTACTCTCAGATCTGGTGATAGTAGAAGATTTTTTGCCATTAAATTTGGGTAGTTCAGACGTCATTTTAGGCATCAAGTGGTTGGCAACATTGGGGGTCACCTACACCAATTGGAAGTCTCAGGAGATGAGGTTTGACAGTGGAGGAGTTACTAGGACACTAAGGGGGGATCCAACTTTGGGGAAGTCATTGGTGTCTTTGAAGTCAATGTGGCGAACTATTCGCCAAGAAGGGCAAGGGGTATGGATAGAATTTGGGAATTTAGAGGCAACAGATAAGGAAGTGGAAGGTCCTGGACATGAAATTGGGTTAGTATTAGACAGATTTCAATCAGTGTTTGAAGAGAAGTCACGATTACCACCCTTGCAAGGGCATGAACACTCAATTTGCTTGCGAGAAGGGGCACTTCCAGTCAACGTGAGACCCTATAGATACCCTCAATTTCAGAAAGATGAGATAGAAAGGTTGATACAGGAGATGATGAAGTCAGGCATTATCAGACCAAGTAAGAGTCCCTTCTCAAGTCCGGTTTTACTGGTTAAAAAAAAGGATGGGAGTTGGCGATTTTGCGTAGACTACAGGGCGTTAAATAAAGAGACCGTTTCGGATAGGTTTTTGATACCCGTAATTGACGAATTACTCGATGAGTTACACGGTGCTTGCTGGTTCTCCAAGTTAGATTTGAAGTCAGGGTATCATCAGATACGTATTAAGGCGGGAGATGAGAGTAAAACGGCTTTTCGGACTCATGAAGGCCACTATGAATTTTTAGTGATGCCCTTCGGGTTAACGAACGCTCCAGCCGCCTTTCAGGCGCTGATGAACAACATTTTCAAACCATATTTGCGAAGGTATGTTCTGGTGTTTTTTGATGATATACTCATTTACAGTTCAGGATTGGAAGAGCATGTGGACCATCTTTCTACTGTGTTGGGAGTGCTGGCACAACATCACTTGTATGCCAATAGGAAGAAATGCGAATTTGGCAAACAGGAATTGGCATATTTGGGTCACGTAATTTCAGGCAAGGGTGTATCAGTTGATCAGTCCAAGATTGCGGCAATGGTGGGATGGCCGACGCCTAGTAATATACGGAAGTGCGGGGTTTTTTGGGTTTGACCGGATATTATAGAAAATTTGTTCAAGGTTATAGTACGGTGGCAGGGCCCTTAATTCATCAGTTAAAAAAAATCAGTTTGGGTGGAGCTCTGAAAGCTCAATCGGCGTTTCAAACACTGAAGGCGAAAATGACTGAAGTGCCGGTGTTAGCAATGCCAGATTTCTCCAAGCAATTCGTGATTGAAACTGATGCTTCTGGTTATGGTCTGGGTGCAGTGTTAATGCAGGAACAACGTCCAATTGCTTACTTCAGTCATACATTGGGGCAAATGGCAAGACAGAAGTCGGTGTATGAGAAAGAACTAATGGCGATAGTTTTCGCAATTGCCAAATGGCGGCCGTATCTGATGGGACAGAGATTTGTGGTACGGACTGATCAGAAAAGCCTTAAATTTTTATTAGATCAGAGAGTAGTTGGAGCTGAATTCCAGAAATGGATTATGAAGTTGATGAGCTACAATTTTGAAATACAGTACAAAATCGGAAAAACCAACACCGCAGCAGATGCACTGTCACGGGTTAAAGGTGGGGCTGAGTGTTCTACTTTGGTGCTTCCCCAATGGCGAGATTGGGAGACAGTGAAGAGAGAATTGAGGCGGATGATTATCTTCGACAAGTCAGGGATGATTTACTGCAAGGGAGCACAAATTTGGTGGGTTTTGATTTACGACAAGGAATTTTGTTTTACAAAAACATGTTAGTCTTGTCTAGAAAATCTTCTCTTCTTTCTCTGATCTTTGAGGAATTCCATGGTTCTCCTATGGGTGGTCATTTTGGGGAAACAAAAACATTTCAGAGGTTGGCAAGGGAATTATTTTGGGTGGGTATGAGATCAGATGTGGCAAAAAGGGTGGCAGCATGTGAGGTGTGTCAAAGAAATAAGACTCTAGCTATGTCTCCAGCAGGGTTATTACAACCTCTTCCCCTACTGGCTCAAGTCTGGGACGATATCACCATGGATTTCGTGGAAGGTTTACCGAAGTCCCAGGGATTTGATACGATTCTAGTCGTGGTAGACCGTTTGAGTAAATATGCACATTTCGTGGGGTTACGCCATCCTTTCACTGCTGAGTCAGTTGCAAAACTGTTTGTCCAGGAAATTGTGCGACTTCATGGGTTCCACTTTCCATCATTTCTGATCGTGACCGTATTTTTTGAGCCTCTTTTGGAAAGAAATATTCCGCTTACAGGGTACGGTCTTAAAGAAAAGTACCGCATATCACACAAACAGATGGGCAGTCTGAAGTTGTGAATCGGAGTTTGGAGACGTATTTGCGTTGCTTTGCATCCAGTAAACCCAAACAGTGGGCAAAATGGTTGATATGGGCTGAATATTGGTATAACACCTCTCATTCTTCTCTCGGGTGTCCTCCTTTTAAGGCATTGTACGGAAGAGATCCGCCATGTTTATTGAAGGTGGATCAGGGGAGTACAATGGTATCAACTGTGGAACAAATGCTGTTAGAACAGGATGCTGTCTTGGATGATCTCCGTATGCATTTGCTTCGTTCTCAGCAGCGAATGAAACGTCAAGCTGATCTGAGTCGCAGAGAGCTGACATTTACAGTGGGTGAGTTAGTGTTTTTGAAGTTGCGTCCTTATCGCCAACAATCATTGGCCAGGAGAGACAATCAAAAGCTTGCCGCACGGTATTATGGTCCGTACAAAATTATTCAGCGAGTGGGTGCCGTAGCCTATAAATTGGAATTACCATCAGAATCACAACTACATCCTGTTTTTCATGTGTCACAATTGCGCAAAGCGGTAGGGAATGGGTTTCAGTCTGCCACAATTCCTCCTCAACTTAGTGTGGATTTAGAATTGTTGGTTTCTCCAGAGTCAGTGTTGGATGTTCGTTCCAATCAGATAATCCAACTGCTCCTGACGAAGTTCTGATACGTTGGAAAGGCCTTCCTGATTTTGAAGCTACTTGGGAGGATTATGAGCTGCTTCGTCAGCAATTTCCAGACTTTCACCTTGAGGACAAGGTGTGTGTTTTGGGGGGAGAATTGATAGATCTCCCATTTATAAGACATATCAGAGGAGAAATCAGGGATCAGCAAGTATAACAGTTCTATGCGCAGAAATATAGCAGGCAGCAATATAGCAGGTGGTTAAAGGTGTATCAGTCAGATTAGCAGTCATCAGTGAATTCAGTGGATTAAACTAGACCAATGTGAATGAGCCAATGCTCTGTTAGACAACCGTGAGTGCTCTGTTAGCAACTGTTAGTGCGCTGTTGAA